>RCWM02000003.1:195000-607500 GCA_003667255.2 Euschistus heros
ATTTAATTAGGTGTTAAGGATCTAACCATCGGTCCGGTAACGAAGAAGGCCATCGACAGCAACCGAACTCATGGTGTGCAGCCAGTGTCTATTTTAAAATAACTTTATTTAGCATTTTTTGTTAAAAAATTAGCCTTTCGAACATTACGATTTGTAATACATCACCAGTATGTAGTAATAGAACTTTTCATTGACGTGTTTCTGTAACCGGTATTACCTATAACGACCTAAGTAAATAAGTAAAAATGTGCTAATAATATTTTGTTAAATATTTATAATTTTACATAGTAGAGTACAAACTTATACTGCAAATATAATTCCATGATTATAAACTATTGTTATTATAATAATATAGTGTTATGAATATTTTCTAATTATGATATATAAACACTAATTCTGTTTCAGTGCCTGCTACATACGAGAGTGATAACTTATACACCTCAGAATATTCAGGAAGGATATCAATGCAAGGTTATTCAAACTTGCAAACAAGCCAGCGTTTCAGATAACAATTGAAGCTATCGCGTTTACAGTTAATTTGTTTATTTAAGAACATCGAGAATTCTGATGATCAATAAAGAACTTTTTGACTTTTAGAGTATCAGTTGTATTCTGAGCCCTGTGTTTACGACTATATAAGCTATTTGTTTATGTAACAATTACCCATTGACCCGTGAAAGAAGTTTTAAATTAGGATTCAGGGACAGGGTTGGCGAATCTGAATTAAATGGGTGACCTAGTTTATTAGCGGGTGGATAAGTTAACCAGAGACACACATTTGGGAAGTCGCCAGGGAAGAGAAAATTAAAATTAATAATAGCTGGAAAAATAAAAACAAAAAGAACAAGCTGCCAGTTTTTCCTGAAAACTTCATGAAATATAATATGTTTTGATATAAATATAAGCATACATGTTTGTATGTGTGACCCGATTACAAGGTTTGCCATAGTTTATAACGTATGTACAATATCGGTTTATGGGATTTTTTTTTTTATTATTTAACAATGTAAGCAAATTTTCCCTCATTGTATGAATATGAAATAATATTTGGTTATTATATAATTAAGGAAGGAAGAGGCACGGGAAATATTTGTTTATATTGTTGTACCACACAAGGAGTGGGCCGCCTAAAAATGTTGCGAAGTTCGAGATTGAAATTTAAGGCAATGAATGGCAACTGATTTCGAAAAGCCTCAGATATTGCCATTAACGTGGAACCGACAGAAGAGTTAAAGACGAAAATATTAGTTAATGCAATTAATGTAATATATAATCACATCGAATAATTTGACTACTATTTGAACAAAATCAAAATATCTTGGAATTCTTCTAGTTCGTTTTGCTTTTCAGCGTAGAGGTGCCTCGGTCCAAGTCAGCCATGGATCCTGGTCCTTAGCCATCGCTTTCATGGCATTTAGACAACTTCCTCTTCTTTACCCCAACCTGGAGATGTGGACCGTCAATGTTAGTCTAGGCCTGGCCCTGGGACGTCTTCCTGTAGACCTACCTTCGAAGAACTTCCTTGGGTCTTGGTCCTCCTCCCTTCGGCAAATGTGGCCGAACCATCTCAGCTGCTTCTTTTCAACTATATCTCTTCAAGGTGGAACGCTGAGGTCTATTCTCTCCGACGTATTCTCTCATTTCTAATCCGGTCTCTCCTAGTTCTGCCATCTTCTCTCGTCAGGTACCTCACTCGGCTCCAGTGCTTGTCCAATGGGGTCCTCACTTTCGCTTCCTAAAATAAGAGTAGTGAATAAATGGCCTTGAAGACGTGTAGTTTCACACTATTTTCTATCCTTTTTTTTTTTCTGCTATCGTGTAGCATAATTGATAATAAAAATATTTGCTTTCTTGATCCGATTGGGAACCTCCCCATCAATCTTTCCATTCCTATCGAAGACTGTACCTAGGTAGATATATCCCTCAGCCATATGAAAGGTTTCTCTTCCGCAGCGGATATCTACATTATCTTCGTCTCGGCCAATATACATCGCCTTGTTCTTGCTTACTTCGAGCGCCATTCCTTTAATATTCAGCTCAACCTCCCACTCTATAACTTGCTGAAGGCTCTCTTTTGGATCTGTTATGAGCACAATGTCCTCTGCATAAACCATAGCCTTGGAAGAATTCAATTATTATAATTATTAATTATTGTTCGCGCCAATCGGCGCTCTTGTGAGGGGGGAAAGGAGAAAGTGGAGTATATCGTTCATAGACGCACTCTATAAAATTTCCTAGGTAACTAACCCTTATCTGGCGCTAATCCCTGCAGGAATAGGCCTCACTCTTTTGCTGTCTTCTGAACCAGTACGAGCGAATTACCTTTGTCCAAGGCCCTATGGTCTTCCTGTATATTTATACTCAAGGCTAAGATAAGCTTTCCAAAATTTTGTTAAAGTAAGTAAAATAAAAAGTGTTTTTTATTTCTTATGATATTTAATAAAGACATAGTATCCCCAACAAATGGGTTGTGATTGGAGAGGAAGATATCTGGACCGAGTATTTCAGCATGCGGGAATCATTCATCCGCCCGCGATTCTCTTGGAGGCCTCCGAGAAGTCGCGATGGTACATCGGCGGCTACACCGAGGTGAGTGGTTTTTTCTTAAATATTTGGTTCAGCTATCTTCTGAATAAGGTTTCCCCAGGATTGCAAACACTCGTTTTTATAGCTCTAAATAAAGTCCATTACCTAAAGGCTCTCCGCTTCTTTATTTCTAAACGGACTGGAAGTTGATTGGTGATTCTCTATAGTTCTTCATTTGATATTCATTATGGCCACCGAATTCCCAGTATCCTGCGCACACATCTACTTACGAAGGTCTGTAATAGGCGGGTGATGGTTTCTATCACTTTTCAAGTGATTGTTATTATTATAATAATTATTGATTGTGATAATACTAATTAATTCTAATAATGATTATTTATAATAATTATTAATTATTGCTGAAATTACCATATCATGCCAATGAGTTAACATGGAACGCGTTACAAAGGAGCAATATCTGAGTCCTGTAGACCGTTGGATAAAATTTAAACATCAGAGTGAAAAAAAAATTGCTTATAAAATGGCTACTTTGATAAAAAATTGAACTCTTACTAGAGGTGTACAACCCTTGCCATTGTGGAGGGATCTTTCCAGAGCAGAACAGTGGGTGCTGCCTCTAGCCTCTGGATTATTCGATGACCGGCATGGGTCGATAAATAATACAATCGATTATTAAGTCCTATTTCCACTAGAACACATTGCGAAAAAGTGTGGGCTGTGAGAAATAAATAAATACCTCTTGAAAGGTTTTATTGAACACAATTTCACATGTAAAAACTACCTAGCATGGCTTGTAAACAACTAATAACACTTAACCATAAACTGAGAAGGTTATACAAAAACATATGAGAAAATGAGATACAAATATGAAGCCATTATTTACTACATTTACCCCCACTCTAGTACCAGGTATGCAAGTTTAAAATGTCGTTTATTTCTTAAAATATATACACAGTAATTTAAAAAAAAGTATAATATATTTTATTCAAAGTACTGACCCTCGCTTTCTACACATTTTGCCCATCTCTCGGGCAATATATGGATAACATTCCAAAAGAATGCTTCATCTTTATTTGAAATCCATTCATCGAGCCATTTTCGTACGTTTTCGAAATTGTTGAAGTGTTGCTCCGCCAATGAGTGTCCCATCGATGAGAAGAGGTGATAATCAGAAGGCGCCAGGTCAGGTGAATACGGCGGGTGGTGTAGGAGTTCCCAACCAAGCGAAGAAATCGTTTCCTTAGTCAATCTGGCTGAATGTGCAGGAGCGTTATCATGCTGAAGAATGACTTTGGCGTGCCTGTGAGCCCATTCTGGGCGTTTTTTCGATCAATGCGTGACTCAAATTGATCATTTGTTGTCGGTAGCGCTCGGTATTGACTGTTTCGCCGGGTTTGAGAAGCTCGTAGTAGACTACTCCCTTCTGATCCCCCACCACACACACAGCATTGTCTTCTTCCCAAAACGATCCGGTCTTGCACTCGATGTGGATGGTTGTCCTGGCGTTACCCATGATTTTTTTCGTTTGGGATTCTGAAAATAAATCCATTTTTCATCGCCAGTTACAACTCGATGCAAAAAACCCTTTCTTTCGTGGCGTAAAAGCAGCATTTCGCACACAGTTTTTTTTTCGTTTTTTTTTTTTTTCCATCTGTCGTTCGTCCAATTCATGTGGAACCCATTTTCCAACCTTTTGAATCTTTCCCATAGCTCTCAGGCGATCGGAAATGGCTTGCCTAGTGACATTCAACTGTTCTGCCATCATTTGTTGGGTTTGGGTATTGTCTTCGTCTAATAAAGATTGCAATTCGAAGTCCTCAAACTTTTTTGGTCGATTTTCTCGTTTTTGATCAGTAACATCAAAATCACCACGTTTGAAACTTTGAAACCAACGTTCACATGTCCTGACGGTTGGAGCAACATCGCCATAAGTCTCAACAAGAATTCAATGACATTCAGATGCCTTTTTCTTTTGATTAAATAAGAAAATCATGACTTGCCGCAAATGCTCTTTATTTGGCTTAAAATTAGACATTTTTAACACCAAAGAAAGGTATGATACGTCCACGTAAACGACTTAAAAACAACTGACTTTTGTAAACAAATGACTAACAAACAAAATAGCGTTTAGAGATAAGCAAATCCTTCAATAGGCTAAGAGCGCATTCTATTGGAATTAAAACAAAATTTTAAACTTGCATACCTGGTAAGTGACGTGATCATTCAAATAAGAGGGTGGCCGACGTGTCCTTTGACTTCGGCGTGGAGTTGGAGATTGCTGAAGAGGTGATCTCGCTGGAGAACTTGAAACTGATCCACGGTTGGAGGAGGTATATCTGAATTGGAAGGATTCTGTTCCAAGTACTGTGCAGGGTCTGGTGGAAGGCAACTGGAGTCTGGAGTCGGTTGTTTTGGCTCCTCAGGAAGAGGGTGTCTATCAACTTCACCCAACGGTGCCAGGTTTCGGGTTGAGATAGTGGTCTCTCGTCCATCAAGGAGGCGAACATGGGCGTATTCCGAGTTCCCCTCCAGTAATGTAACTTCATCTACTAAAGGCTCGTACTTCGAGTGCCTCACGAGACGCTTCATGAGGACGGGTGCTGGAGTCATGAGCCATGTCGGAGTTGATGTTCCATGACTTGAGTGGCGAACATGATTGAACATACGCATTGAACATGATGATTGAACATACGCTCGTGTGGTGTTTATTGAACATAATTATAAATCATTCTGATGGATTGTCTACTCCGCCCTGAAAGATTGAACATCGACCCCGAATCATCATCAGCTAGCAAAGAATGGAAACACTGGTATCGGACCTTCCAGAACTTCTTACTCACAACAGGTTCAAATGAAGCGGACAGACACCGGCTTCAGATTAACCATTTATCAGCGAATCTATACGACTATATCAGTGAATGTGGGACCTATCATGACGCTATCAATATATTAAAGAATATTTTTGTCAAGCCTGCTAATGAAGTGTTTGATCGGCATAAGTTGGCCACCAGAAAGCAGTAATCGGGCAAATCTATCAGCCGTTACCTAGAAGCATTAAAACTACTGGGAAAGGATTGTAATTTCAAAGCAGTAACTAACGAAACCAATCGTGATGATTGCATCCGTGACTCCTTCATCGCCGGGCTAAGTGTTTCTCACATCAGGCAGCGGCTCCTTGAGAATCCCAACCTCACGCTGAACGACGCCTTTACGCAGGCTAGATCACTGAAGTTAGCCGATATCCAATCTAGCTACTATCAGAGCTCGCGAGTACCTATCAATTCAGCATCAGTCGAACCAAGAAGAAGACAGAGCGAATCATCGGATGAAGTGGCAGCCGCCACAAACTCAAAATGCTATTTTTGTGGTAACTCAAGACATCCCAGGACCCAGTGCCCAGCAAAAGACGCCATCTGTCATGGCTGTAATAAGACTGGCCACTGTAGCAGAGTCTGTCAGCGAAAGAAGTCGCCAAAAAGAGGTATAACTTCTTTTATTCAGTCATCTAGCCCTAATTGCACCGCTAGGCTTGCTTCATGACTTTCTAAGGCGTTGGTTACGGTTTTAGTAAATGGGTCAAAAGCGCAAGCGTTAGTTGACACGGGGAGTTCTTCCAGTTTTATTAGCCAAAAGCTGATTAATCAGCTTCGAATTCCAGTACGTAAAGGAAAGGGCATGGATATTACTTTGGCCAACACCCAGTTACGATTCTTGATTTAGAGCTTAGTGGTCATAATTACAGATATGTAACGCTAAATGTCCTATCAGATCTTTGTGCTGATCTAATTATCGGTCACGATATACTCAGGCGCCTTTCCAATGTTAATATTAAGTTTGGTGGCTCACAGGAGGCTCTTGATATCTGTGGTCTTGCAGCAGCTTCTGTGCAACCTGCTTGCTTGTTTCCTAATCTTAAACCAAACATTCGTCCAATTTGTGTCAGATCCCGACGCCATACAGAATCAGATGCTAAATTTATAGATTGTGAGGTTCAGAAGCTGCTCAGGGAGGGCATCATTGAGGAAAGTTATTCACCATGGCGAACCCAGGTTTTAGTTTTTCCAATGAAAACCACAAAAGGCGTATGTGTATCGATTACTCGCAAACAATAAATCTTTTCACCGAGCTCGACTCCTTCCCACTCCCTCTTATTGATGACTTAGTAAACAAAGTCTCTAGATATGAAGTATTTAGTACAATTGATCTCCGAAGTGCATACCATCAAATACCAATTAGAGATGAGGATCGGCCTTACACCGCGTTTGAAGCCTCCGGACGGCTCTATCAATTAACTCGCTTCCCGTTTGGTGTCACTAATGGTGTAGCTGCTTACAAGCTTACAATCCGATCGCCAGATAAACAAGATGATCGACAATGAGCAGTTGCAGGGAACGTATGCTTATCGTGATGACGTGAGGTTGTGTGGAAAGACTCAGGAAGAACACGACACTAATTTGAAGAAATTCATGCAAGCAGTAAAAAAATAAAACTTAACAATTAATGAGGAAAAGTCATCGTTTTCCGTTCGTGAAATCCATTATCTTAGATATGTTATTGGGAATGGAACTTTGCGCCCCGATCCTGAACGTCTGAGACCTCTGCGAGAACTAGCGATTCCCAAGGACTTGCCATCCATTCGGACCTTAGGAATGTTCTCGTACGACTCACATTTTATTCCCATGTTCTCCGATAAAATTCAAGTCTTTAAGGATCCAAAATTTCCACTCAGATCTGATGTTGTCAATGTCTTTGAATCAATAAAGATGGATATAGAAAACGCAACAGTATCCACAATCGATCCCCCTGCCTTGTTCACAGTAGAAACTGATGCATTAGACCACGCACTCGCTGCAACCTTATCTCAGAACAGCCGCCCTGTCGCCTTTTTCTCCAGAACACTCTCGCATTCGGAGGAACGCCATTCTGCTGTGGAGAAAGAAGCCCATGCATGCTATTATCGAAGCCGTAAGAAAGTGGAGGCATTACCTTCAGGGCCGTCGCTTCAGACTGATAACGGACCAAATATGTTCAATAAATTGAGAAATAAATAAATACCTCTTGAAAGATTTTATTGAACACAATTTCACACATATAAAAACTACATAGCATGGCTTGTAAACAACTTATAACACTTAACCATAAACAGAGAAGGTTATACAAAAACATATGAGAAAATGAGATACAAATATAAATTCATTATTTACTACAGGCTGGGAGTACAGAACCATGATATTATTTTACAAAGGGATGCATTCAATTTAGATCAATGTAATGAGACCGTAGAAGAACTACGAAGGATAAAAGGCCTACATTATCTCATGTGGATTGTCGATGGTCATTACTTTTTTTTTTTTTCTTTGCCTTAAAATATATTTAAGAAAAAAAAAAAATCAGCATTGCGAAACGCAAACTAATGAGTTCGTTATCTTATGTCGAATTGATTAATTACATTTACTAGATAATTAGTTAGATTATAATGTTTAAAAGTGTTATTAAGATATATAAGATTAGCATACCCCGTCGCGGCTTCGCCCGCTCTTATAAATAAATAAGTAAGATTATTTTAACTAATAATTGAATTTCATTTGTTTATTGATAAAAATTTCGTATGATTGGATTCAAATTTCTATCCATGAAAGTATATGATGATGTTGCAAACTTCGTTTCTGGCACCCAAGACTATACATTTTAATTATTATTATAGTAAACTTTATTATTATAAACCTTCCTAGAAAAATGAAAATGTTGTATTTTAAATTTGGTACAATTGTGTTTAATAGTTTTACCATTATCCGCTGTTGCAGAGTGGCCACATATTGATCGATTTTTAAACTCTACCGGTGGATCCCACTTGCTTCATATATTTATAGCTTTTCTATTACAATTGAATCGAAAATAAGTAAATTTTATTATAAATTTCCAGCTCAATATAACACCATATCTTTGGTACCTCTTTCGAATGATGCTCGCCAACTATCGGTCGATTATCAAACTTCACTACTCACTACATATATATCGTTGTTTTTTTTTATGACAATATAATTTAAAATATTTAAATTTTATTATAAAATTAAACCTTCCTTGAACTATGAAGAAAATGCGGTTAAAACATAGTACAGATTGGTTCAGTTGATTGGTTAGTGATCACAAACTAAATATGGCTTGTCCTTTTATATAATAGTATACATTAGCTTTAAAATGAAATTCACATAAACCACTGACATTCCATTCCAGTTTAATATAATTACATATGGTTTTTTCATCCTCTTAACCTTGCCGGAAAATTAAAATTCTATTTATCTGAAACGTCTATATTTGTTGGATGTAGTTGGTTTCCTGTTTAAATGGCGAATTATCCGATCAAGGTATATCGGAAAAACATCTATTTATAGTCATCAGCCTGATCAATGATAATGATTCGATGCTGGTAAAAACTCCATGTGGTAAACAACAGCTGATAAAGTTATTTTAGTTATGTTTTTCCTTGCACGATCATGGAGTTCCAAAATTCCGAAAAAGAAATCTAGATGATATAAATTATAAAATCTTTGATTACCCTTTGGAACTTTCGGCTAAATTAACGTTGAAATATAATGGATAAAAGGAGACACCAATTTCTGGTATGTATGCCAAAGCGATACTTGCATTTTGTGATCATTAATATTGATAGACTGTTAAATTTGATAGTTTATGCTTAAATTAACCTATTAAATTTATATTTATTAAAAATTATTTCGATTTATTAATCAAATAATCATTATTTGATCAACATGGTTTACAAATGTGTTATATATATATTTATATATTTATATATATTATATATATATATTTATATATTTATATATATATTTTTATTTTTTTTTTTTTTTTTTTTTTTTTTTTTTTTTTTTTTTTTTTTTTTTTTTTTTTTTTTTTTTTTTTTGGTAAAATGTTTGGTCAACGGAAATGGAAGTTAATTATTATCTAAGCAATTATATAATAGGACAAGCTATTTTTCGTTTGTGATTACTAACCACAGAAACTACTAAATCAGTCTGTACCAAGTTTCAACAAAGCCATCTTCACAGTTCCAGGAAGATTTAGCAGAAATAAAATTTATACATTTTCAATTAAATTGTTATAAAAAGAGCCATACATATGTAGTTCGCAGTGAAGTTTGAAAATCGATCGCCATTCAAGAGATTTAATAATTTAAATTATTTTCAATTAAAATGTTACTAAAAAAGCAATAAACATGTGGTACGAAATGTGGATCACAGTGAAGTTTAAAAATAGACTGACATATCGCTAATAATATAGTAAATATAATCTGTTTTGAGGCCAAAAGTCATTTTTTTTTTTTCCTTTATTGATATTTACAACTGTACAAAATAATATACAACAAGTAAATGTGTTGACAGTGAATACAATGGGCATGTAAATAACTTGTGAAGAACTACTCACTAGTAGCACTTCAATAATATCTACACTAAAAGGTCTCTAGGCTATCTTTTTTTCAGACGCCTCGGAGGATTATCAGGGATGGAGGAGGAAGCAAGTTGGGAGACTAGTAGATTGGAGTGGTTATGGAGCTTATTATGGAAGGATAGGTATCTGGTTTGGGCTAAATCAGAAACATATGGAACATTAAGATCTTTATGGATAAGTTTATTGGTCACAAAGTAAGGAGCATTGAGGATTTTTCAAAGGATTTTGGATTGTAAAGGATTGGATACGAGATAAATGGATGGTTTAGTAGAGCCCCAAAGCTCAATTCCGTACGTCCAAATAGGTCTAATCACAGTCATGTAAATGAGTCTTTTGTAATTAATTAGGAGCTTTGAACGTTTGTCTAGTAAATGTTGAAGTAGTCTGTAACGACGGGCAGTTTCTTGTCGTTTTAGTCTTGTATGTGGATTCCAAGTGAGACGTTTGTCCAAATGGAGTCCCAGGTAGCGGATTTGATCAACAGGGATTAGAGGAATATCATTAAAGGATACCGTAGGACAGGATGTCATAGGTTTACGACGGAGGTTTTGAGGCCAAAAGTCATTAAGTAACAAAATCAATTTTTTTTTCAGGAGAGCGAAAAACCGGGAATATGCTCATTAAAAAAATCTCAGGTTGTTATATATTGATTTTTTTCATTCTCTAATGTGCATATGTAGCAGTTATATTCATTCACTTGATGACTTTTTATACTTATGTGAAATGATAATATCAACTCACAATGACTTCTTCTCGAATTATAAAAAAATTGTGGATCATTTATTTTTTTTTTATATTGTATGCATAAATACAATTCATGGAACTTTTGTTGTAAGTACTAATAATGCAGTCTGCAAAAGTTTCTTAATATTCTCTGCCCATTTGGATTAACAACTCTTACAATAAAATTAAAAATTGGATGTTCAATTAATTATGTTTTTACGTGATCTTCAATCGCCTAATTTGTGCAATCTTATCAGGTTAAAGATTACAGCTATGCGTGGAAATACCTCTTAGCCTATAATGCTCACTGAAACAGCGACTGGAGAAATCGCATTTACCTCTAGAATCCCAATGATTTCTACTTATCTATAATTTCAATTCAAAACCATTAAAGTTTCCGACCAAAGTTTCTTTTGCTATTATAATTAACAAATCGCAAGGCCAGACTTCCAAAAACGTTGTTGTGGATCTTCGTGCGTACTGTTTCTCTCAAAATTCCTTTACTAATGAGAGCTGGCAAAGTTGCGACTAGGAATACTAGTATAAATGCAATGAAAAAATAATTATAAATGAAAACTTCATCTATATACAATTTATGAGAAAATAAACATTTTTTTTATGTGATTAAGAAAATGGTGAATTCATTTCACACGGTTTTTTAATCATGCCAGCACCTGTAATATCCACCACACTTATGAAATAAAGTCATATGTTCTGCTAATAATTCTAGTGTATTTTTATAATTTAATTTATCATTGAAAATGTTTCGTGTAAGTTTCGAAAACGGTGAAGCCAAAATGAAACGAGACTTTCGTTTGAAGAAAAGGGATTATTTCGATGTGGATCAGGAGGAACATTTAGCTCTGGAAAAGGAATTTAAGCAGCTTGCTGAAAAGAAAGTGGGAAAATCTTTTTGTACTTTTAGTTATATATTTTTTTTTTTTTAGCTTTTATTATCTTTTCTTTTTTTTCACAACTGGATTCATGCAACTGTAATTGAATTTAGCTATTAATAATGCACAAAACAGTGTTAGCGTACCTTGAGGATATATAGAATAGAATAGAATAGAAAAAAAAGTCCCTTAAGAATAATAGTTACATTAAAGAACTTAAGTTATATCTGGCCTAGAGATTATAAATTTCATTATAAAATAACATAATTAAAAGTAAAAACAGTTTTACAATAAAATAAGTAATAAAATGAAAAAAAAAATCTATACGCATATATAAACACATACACACTACATACATACATAAACTATATTTACAATCAGTAAAAGAAAAAAAAATATTATATAAGAAATTGATCAAACAATATATTTCTGATGATGAATCTAGTAAAGGATGAAGAAAAACAATGATGATGAAAAAAGAATAAACATGAAAATTATTTCAATGATAGAGAAAACATTATCATATGAAGATTGTTTAAATAGGCTAAACTTTTAAACTTTATCTGATATGCTTGGGTGAAATTCATTAAAGCATCTATATAATTAGATAGCTTCCAACTGGAGGGAGGAAAGGTGGTGGAAGAGGAGTGTTTTAATAGTTCCCAGGGAGGATGCATTACGAATAGAAGGAGGAAGAGAATTCCAAAGAATAGCGGAGCGGGCAAGGAAGGAACGTTGGAAAGCAGTACTTCTGTAGGATGGGGTGTAGAGATCGGAGTATGCAATGATTGGATTGAGAACTTGAAATGTAGGTTATTGTGAATAAACGGAGAGTTATGTGGGTTAATAACTTGGAAGAGGAATGTACCAAGGAAGTAATTTCTGCGGAAGGAAGAGGAAAGCCAATTTAACTCGGTGTAAAGATGAGAGCGTCTCGAGGTTCCAAAAACAAATCTATGAAGAAATTCATGATACGCTTTAATCTATCTTCAAGAACCATCGAGAGTCCACCATAAATCACACATCCATAGTCAAATTGGGGGAATATGAGGGAGGATACTAATATTTTACATGTGGATGGAGGAAGTAGGTGTCGGGAACGGTGAAATTATTTTAGGATGCCAATCGATCGTCGGGAGGTTTGAGCAATGTGGGGTTTCCAGGAAAGGGTTTGACCGATTGTTATACCTAGAATTTTAACAGAGGAGAGGAAAGCTATTGGGTGACCATTTAGGAATAAAGTATGGAAGTTGGGATTCGTTCGAAGGAGGGAATGGGATCCTATTGCAATTGCTTGAGTTTTAGCTGCATTTAAAGTCATTTTATTCAGGAATGCCCAGGCACAGTTTTCATCCAGGTCTTGCTGAATTTTGGAAAATGCATTTGACAACTCGGCTGGAGGAAAGGAAAGAAAAATTTGAGAATCATCGGCGTAAAGGTGATAGGAACAATTATGAATGGAGTTAGAAAGATCATTTATATGGGAATTAAACAGGAGAGGAGAAAGATACTTGAGCTATGCCTGATCGTAAAGTGAGGAAAGAGGTTGAACCTTGGTTGGGAATGGTAACTGATTGAGAACGGTAGGAAATAAATAAATGAAACCACATGAGTGCACTATTGGAAAAGTTTAGAGATTTCAGTTTAGAATAGAGGATTGTGTTGTCTAAGGAATCGAAGGCCTTGGAAAAGTCTAGGAGTATGAGGATGGTTAATTCTTTTTTATCCATTGTAGCTTGGATGTTACTATGGATATATATATATATATATATATATATATATATATATATATATATATATATATATATATATATATATATATATATATATATATATATCAGAAGGATTTGACGGTATAGATCCCATTGATAATCAAATAGACTACATCAAAAGCTGAAAGCACACTATTGACGGATAGGAGCGAATATTGCGCGGAAAATTCGCTTCACTCCTTGACATGAAAAATCGTCTCCGATGCGCTCTGCTCCGCTCCGTTACTCATGTGCGTTAGCGTTAACGACTGCTTTGTTGCTGATTTTGTTCCTAAAGGTTTTAATGTTTGCAATCCTTTTAATTAAAAAACAATTAAATTATTTTTACGTTTAGCTCTTGTAAAGGAATTTAAAGAGCTTTCTGAAATTATACAGCACATTTTATATTACCCTAAACAACTAAAGAAGTCAGGATTCTGGAAACCGGAATGTTGAAAGAAAATTTAAACCTGAAGAGATTTAATTAACAATTGATTAATCAGGAGACATGAACGTATTAAAAGAGTCTTAAATATTTAATTGTTACTAAAATAAAACAGATATTCTTACAGCTATATTGAAATATTTTCAATCAATTATAAATTGTATATTTCCACTTAGATTTATAATATTTTCTATGAAAATATGAAAATTACATGAAACTCCACCCAAAACAATAAAACATTGTCCACGGTTTGTTGTTGGATCCTTGGTCCATTTATTCAGCAACACGGTATGGATGTGCCTACTTAACTAATAGATCCATGGAGAGAATTTATTAAAATCTAGTTAATTTACAAACGGATAACAATTGGTTTACTAAAAAAAATAAAAATAAAATAAAATAAAATAAATCAATAAGTAAATAAAAAATACACTATACTGTAGAAAGGCCTTTCCTAATATTTGTTTCTATCAGATTAAACTATAAGTTAGTGGAGTAGGAATGGTTGTTGATTATAACATGGTTCGGGTAGTACGGAACGATTTTGACTGAATGTGGAGATAATCGTGTCTGTTCCCTGATGTGCACACCTGAAATGTAACCAGTAAAAACAAAAATATATGGTTAGTCTTAAAAATAAAATGTTACAATTAAAATAGTAATGAATTATTCATTTATTTAAAGATTGTAAGTGTAAGGATTGTTTTAATTTATTTTCCGAATTATTAAAGGATGAAAATTTTGGAACAAATGAGAATGACCTGAGGCTGTTGTGGGAAGCTGTTCATAAAAGTAGAATGGAAACCTCCTACCGAAATGATTATTGTGCAACAAGTACGTAATTTATGTAACTCTTTTTTTTTTTTATTAGGAACTAATTTTATAATAATGAATTTTGCTGTAAAAAAGGAGCTAGGCCCTTCTATCAAGGTTTTGGAAAACTATAATAAGATGTTCGAAATTCGAACAAACAAGCAGCCCTGTATTTTCAGTCTCATGAAACTTACAATTGGAGTTGTGTATTTTTTACACCAAACAAAGTTTGTCTTTTTTTTTATCAGAATATTGTAAAGAAGCTCCAATATCCCATAGAATGGAGTTGACTCCTTTTGCACTAAGCCTTCATAATCAATTCAATAAATTCGAACACAAAAGCAGCCGTCTTTTATTCAGATAAATTTTTTTGGTGATGACAACCATGAAAGAGACATTTTCTGTGGTTACTTTCAGAATGTGAAGCATGCATTGGTAGGCCAACTCAGAAAATTGTTCATGAACATAACAAGTATATCAAGGACTTCAGAGCTTCTGTTGAGTCTGTTCCCTAAGATCTACAAGATTTCCAGGTAGTTATCAGTGCTGACAAAAAGCCTTCAAACGCTCTTACCTCTTACGAAGTTGCCTTCTTGATTGTTGGCCAGGTGTTTGAAAAGCGAGACATTATTCTTGACTGATTAGTGAGTTCTATCGAGCGTTGATTCTCTTTAGTATCATTTCATTTTCTGCCATGGAGAAGATGGGTACAGTATTAACATCCCTCTGCGTGACCCAAACACAAATACTCCACTTAAGAAAACTGTCTGCAGCTGATTTTTACGCCTATAAGTTGATGGAGCGAGAAGGCGAAAAACCTTATTTATTTTACTTTCGTAATCTCCTTAACCAATTTGAGCTTGATATGTAAGGAAAAATAGAAACAGAAACACTAAACTTTATTCGATAATAACAAAAAATAATAAGTGGAGACTATATTCACTTGAAGGATGCCATAAGAGAAGCTGGTGGTCTGGTATTGGAGCTGGGTAAGATGGTAGTGCTGCCATCAAGGTTCACTGCAGGACTGTTAAAATTAACTTCTGCAAATTGTCAAATTTACTTATTGAAATTATTCTAAGAATGGAATTCTTTAGGTATATTTAAGTAATATTAATTATCAATGCTAAGCTTAACTTTTACTAATTTAAGTTGTCCTTAATCCTAATGATATTAAACCGTAGCGGAGCACGGGAACTTTCAGCTATAATTAGATAATTCATATTAATTAATTAATTATATTTTTTAAAATTACGATTAAGCTTGAAAAAATCATTGAAGAAATAATGCTCCATTGCAAACATCAATGCAAGATGTTTATTGACAAACAAATAAAACTTCCAATTATTAATTAAAATTATCCGTGGTCTCAACTTATCGGGCATAGCCACGATGGAGAGTTTCATTTATAAATAAAATAAAACGAAACATGCACCAGTAGATTCTTATTTATCTGTCCAATCTAGCTGATTTATTAGAAATATATATTTATGTAGTGTTAATTTAATATATAGTGATTTTTATCCGATTAATCAGCTAAAAAGTCCATACATTTACACCATTTTAAGGAAATGGTGCTTTTCAAATTTTCTGAATCGAGGTTAGCGTCTAAAGACCGTTGCTATCAAAACAATCAGCTGATGCCTGGTGAGCAGTTCTCTATTTATTTTTACCCACTGTTTATAGGAGCTTAGCCAAGGCAAACTGGTAACCATCACGCCCTGGTACCAAGTTATCGCTCCTGTTTGAGAAATCTACACAATGCAAATGATATCCCAATTATGGCATCACATATGTAATAAACCAAAATATTGAAGAATCTAATTAATTGCACAACACATTCGCTGATTTTACTTTTGCGAATAGGATTAAGTTAAAAAATAAATAAAATATTCCATGGTTTAACATCTTTGAAAGAGACAAAATATATAACTATACATTGACGGAGAAATACTTTAAAATGCCTCATTGTGTTATATGTTATTTATTTTTTCAAGCCAAACATTTTTTTTACAAAAATATTTACTTTACTAGCGTCTCCTTAAGCATCGCCTGCTATCATAAGTAAAGAATATAGATAATTTTAACTAATAATTAAAGTTTTGTATCTTAATCGATGTTTTGAATTGTGAATCTTAATTGAATGTTTTGAAGTATGCAATTTAGCATTATTACTTCAATGATATTTTCACGTACAGCAGTAATTTGCAGCCTGGTTAAAATTGCACTGAAAGTGTTTGAAGATTAAAAATTTTTGAAGATCACGTAAAACCATATTGAACAGACAATTTTGAATTTTAATGCATGAGTTGGTAATCCTGATGGACAGAGACAATTAAGAAATGCTTGCGGATAATGGACTCCATTCTCAGTGCATACTGCAAAAGGCCCAATTATCATATTTTTACACACAATATCAAAAGCAAATTATCGACATTTTGCTTTGGTAATAAGTGTTATTCGGTACAAATAATTTGATTGATTTTATTTAGTTCGACAGTTTAGCAAACCTCGTTTTTGCCTCTCAACATTATACACTATATATTTTTATTATTGTAAATTTGGTTATTGCTTAACCTTTCTAGAACTACGAAGAAGATTCAACTAAAATGTTTTACTGATGGATTCGGTAGTTTTTCCATTGTAAATAATATTACGGAGTGGTGCTCTACATATCGTCATCCTATAATTATGTTGTGCTATATCCCAAAACCCTTGTTTTGGGAAATTAAATTTGAACTTTATTTCTTAAAGTACATTTTTTATTTTGGGATAATATGTAAATACATTTGTAGTTAAATATTCCCAGTATATTAGATAATATTTTACTACATCAAACTTATATCCTAACTGCATTGATTTAAAACTGAAACGATTTTATTCATTTGGATATAGAACAAAAAAAACTATTTTTGCATAACCTAAAAGAAATTTGGGATATAGACCATTTTTAGATCAATAAATTGTTCTATATCCCTTTGAACTAATTTCTTTTTAATAATTGGAACAGTGTATTGTAATAAAAGCTCTTTTATTTTATAAAAAAAAAATAAGCAAATGTAAACAAAGTGTAAGTATATAATTTATTTTATCTCTTTCGGTTTTGCCTTCCTTGACTTTGGAGTTTCTGGTTTATTTTATGGATATAGAACAAAATGAACTGTCTATAGAACACTATAATTCATCAAGCTATCAACAGAACAAGATAATTCTTTAAAGTAGACACAAATCTTGGGTTATAGAACATTTATTTACTGAATACTCGATTATGGGCTAAGATAATACTGTTATTTAAATTGATATAGAACAAGGATTTTTTTTTTCTAAATTTTTGTTTTTTATATAACTCTATATACCCTAAAAATGGACTTAAAACAAGATAATTGTGAGATGACGATATTGGTCAATTTGACTAACATCCACATTTTTGCATTATTTGATATGTATTTTTATTGTAATTCCATATCGTCTTTCCCTTTTGTGTATACTTTCCTCTGGTAAATGGTAAATTTCTCTGATCCATTTTTCTTGAAATATCTCTCCATATTAACTATTATGTCGGATCCATTATTGTTTTTTTTTTCGGTCTCTCTTACATAATTGAAATTTTCGTCCTTCTCTATTGGCCCTATGTCTGTAGATAATCATTAAAAGTAGAAGGAAAAATACTTTATTTTATTCAAATATGTTATTTTTAAAACCTTAAACATTAAATTTAAATTCAACTGGATATAGTAAAAATATCATATTTGTTTATCATATTTATATCTTTAAATTTTTTAGAGTTACAAGCACTAACGGTCTCCCCTATATGTTTTTTATCTACTTGTATATAAACGCCTTCAATAATCATTCTTTATTAAATGCGAGAAACGACTATGAAGATCTAAAAATGGCTATTTTGTTTAACCTAAACCTACATTACAATTTAATCCTTTTTTTCTAATCGGATAGCATCACTAATGTTTATTTAATATTACTTTTCAAGGACAATTTCACTAATTTATTTATAGAATTGGTTGAACGGTTTCAGACAGTAAGTATGTTGTAAGATTTTAATACAATTATTCATGTAATAATATTTTTTTTTTTTTAACATACTAATTGTAAAAATGAAGTTTTCATTAATTACCTGATTTAAATAGGTATGTCATACAATAAAATGCTCACAAAGAATCTGAAAGAGAAAATAAAAGAGAAAGAAAAGCCGAAAGAAGAAAATATTAATAAATAAAGTTGTATTTATTAATGATATATTTATTTATTTCATATTTATAGCAAGGAAAGAAAGATATTTAGAAATAATATTATTATATGATCGTTATTTTTAATTACGAATCAATTATGCACTAAATAACTAACAAAACTGCCTGGAATTTTTAATTTATTCAATTAACTTTATTTACGATATGATTTAAAAAAAACTGTATTTTCGGTTCTTCCAACTGGGGTTTTACTTTAGAATTTCGGTCGAAACCAAGTCATGTCTTGAAAAGCTCTAATCTTGAATCGTATCCAGTCAGGTTCGGCTTCATATTAAGAAATGTTTTGTTTTGTATCCATCATGTTATACAAAATTTTCGCTGATGTTTTAGGTTGGTGAACATTTTTTTCAAGTATCAACATGATTATGACTTTAAATACATTTTACATTTCCTAGGTCATTTTGAATTTTTTAAGGTAATAGGTATTCTGAACGGTGACAAATTGCTATTTCTAGAAAATAAAATATACAAAAATTACCAAAAGGAATTAAAAAAAAAATTGTTACACACATTGACTGAGGAAAAAATGAAAATGATTGACAAGCAAAATAATTAAAGAAGAAACCACCAGTGAATTTTGTGTTTACTACAATTCTCTTTCAAATTATTCAGTTTATTATTTTTTTTTCTTCAGATTAGAACTTATTTTGTATAGTATTTATTTTTCATGCTGTTTTATTTGTTTTTAAATTTTTTTAATTTTTTTTTTACTTTTTTTAATTTTAAATAAGGTGTTACTCACAAATAATTATTACTCCGTGCATAATATTGCATAATTATCCCACAGTATAATGTTTCATTTTAACTATCAATGCAAAGTGGAGCGTGTTGTATGCACAAGTACACACTTAGGAGTACTATGGAAGGGAAAACAATAAAAAATGTAATTTTTCTCCGGTATATATACAATTTTTTATCTAGTGAATGATAGATAAATAAATTTATAACAATATATTTGATGTTGTATAAAATATTGCAACATAATAAGGAGAATTAACCTCGTTGCTAAGAGTGTTAGCTGGTTGCTATGGAGGTAGTAAGTGAGTAAAAATGATGCGTTGGTTATATTGATTCTCGTGTTATAATTATTTTGTTAATAAACCGTAACTAGAAAACCCCTGTGTTGTTCTTGTTACAATTGGTGTCAGGTGTGGGGTTCAGTTTATTAACACAGATAATTTAAGGATTCAGAATGCCTATTAAGAAAATTCAGGAATTAAGAGTAGCTGAATTGAGGGCAGTGTTAGAAGAATTAGACCTCGATACAACAGGTTCTAAAACAATTTTAGTGCAAAGGCTTCGAAATTATTTTGAAGGTAAGGGCACAGATCCTGAAACGGTTGATTTTGAGGATAGCTTTTCAAAATCTATTAGAGATTTAAATAGTAAAATGGATGAAAAGTTTTCGAACCTCGCCTCAGAGATGTCTCGGCGCCTCGACGTGTTCTCTCGGGAAGTCTCCGACCTAAGGAGAGATGTTGAAGGAGATATTGAACGAGTTGGAGGTGAGATTACAAATCTCCAAAAACATTTTCAGGTTATTGAGGAACGATTTGAAGAGGAAATTAAAAATATTGAGAGCAAAGTGGATAACATAATAAAGCAACGGTTACCCAGAAGAGAACCTTATGACGAACTTTTGCAATCCGGTGGCGAGGGAAAGATGAAAATAAAAATCAAACCACCAACTTTTGATGGTAAGACTTCTTGGTCTAACTATTTAAAACAATTTAACGCGGCGGCAGTGCCAATGGTTGGACTCCCAAAGATAAGGCGATATCGCTCACTGTAGCTCTTAGGGGAGATGCTTTGGCTATCCTTGAGACCCTCCATGAGGATGAGATCGAGAACTTCGACCTGATTGTAAAACGGCTTGAGATGCGATTTGGTCATGCCCACCTAGAACAGGTTTTCCGGTCACGATTGAAAGCGAGAAAACAAAAAGTTGGTGAGTCAACTCAGGAATTCGAAGCAGACATTGCAAGGATGGTACGTCAAGCCTACCCATCTGCCCCAGAGGACCTAATAGAATGCCTTGCTGTCCAAGCCTTCGTAGGTAGCCTTAAAGACACAGAGTCACAGAGAGAGGTACGTCTAGCCCGCCCGAAGCTACTGGTAGACGCGCTGGCTACAGCATTGGAATACGAAGCGGCTTCAGAGGCGTCCCATAGTCATGCTCACGTTCGGAATTTCGACTGCAGACCTAAAGACGAAGAACAGCAGGAAGTATCAGACCAGAGAACCGTTGAAGAAGTGGTTAACTTAATAAAGTCCTTGGTTGTGAAGAAGAAAAGACCCTTAAGGTGTTGGAACTGCGGCCAGGTTGGACATGTCAGGAATGCCTGCAAAAGTTGGGAGAAAGCACCTGAGAATTCGAAAAAGCAGGAAAACTAAGACGGGTCGACTTCTTGAGGGCGAAAACGACCCAAAGTAACTTCCAAGACCCTCTTCTTGTTGTTCTTGCTTCGCTGGGACCTCAAGTTGGCAATGTATATGTTGACGGCACGGTGGATGGCAAGAAATATGCCATGTTGGTAGATACTGGTGCAACGAAAACTATTGTCCGTAGAGAAGTCGCCGAAGGAAAAGAACGATTGCCTTCCAAGTGGCGATTGCGAACCGCTACAGGGGAAACAGCCACGGTCCATGGGGAAGTATGTTTACGTATAAAGCTCGGAACTACCTTTATTTCACACTTGGCTTTGGTTGCAGACATCGAAGAGGACGTCATTCTGGGAATGGACATCATGAACTCCTGCGGGTTCCAACTAGACCTGAAGCACCACGCTATGCACATTAGTACAGACGAATTAATTCTTCACCAACGGGAGACTTCAATCGTAGACGTGATGTTAGCCGAGGATGTGGAGCTCCCAGCAAGATGTGTTCACCAGACGACTAGTACAAAACACCTCTCCGAGAATCTTGATCAGGTGCTTGCAGCCGCCGATCTGTCCTTGTCCCAAGAAGAGAAATCTGGTAGAGCGTTATCTTCCGGTTTTTTGGCTCGAAAGATGGTAAACCAGGAAAGACTAGCGTGGTAAAACATCGGATTGACACTGGTGATTCACGCCCTAAGTCCGGCGGCTACCTCAAGTCAAAAAGGAGGAAGCAGAACGAATTCTTCAGGAGATGGTCAGAGATGGAGTGGTGGAGCCCTCTAGTAGCCCTTGGGCCTCTCCAGTGGTACTTGTTAGGAAAAAGGATGGTACAATGCGGTTCTGCGTTGATTATCGCAAGTTGAATGATGTTACTAAGAAGGATAGTTACCCGTTGCCGAGAATAGACGATGCCCTAGATGCTCTGGCAGGTTCCAAACTGTTTTCTACCCTGGATTTGAAGAGTGGATACTGGCAGGTTGAGGTGGACCCAGCCGACAGAGAGAAAACTGCGTTTACAAATGGATCGGGCTTGTGGCAATTTACAGTCCTTCCATTCGGCCTTTGCAACGCTCCTGCCACCTTTGAACGACTCATGGAAAGTATCCTCAGGGGCTTATCCTGGAGGACTTGCCTCGTTTATTTGGATGATATCATTATAATGGGGCGGACATTCGAGGAGCACCTTTCAAACCTAGAAGATGTTTTGAAGAGACTACAGGGCGCTAACCTTACTCTAAATGTGAAGAAGTGTCAACTCATTATGACAAAGGTCAGCTATCTTGGCCACGTTATCAGTGGAGGAGGAATAGCTGTAGACCCAGCTAAGGTCCAAGATATTGAGAAATGGCCTATACCTTCCGACAAGCACCAATTATGCAGCTTCCTTGGTCTCTGTTCTTATTACCGACGATACGTAAAGAATTTTGGAGACATAGCTAAGCCAATGACGCGAATGACCGAAGAAGGGAGATCCTTTCATTGGGACAAAGAATGTCAGCTGGCTTTCGATTGTTTGAAGAAACGATTGACGACTGCTCCGATTTTAGGCTACCCACTTCCCGATGGAAAGTTCATCCTTGATTCAGATGCCAGTGACGTTGGAATCGGAGGTGTCTTGTCACAGCTACAGGAAGGGCAGGAACGTGTTCTAGGCTATTTCAGCAAGACCCTATCCAAGCCGGAGCGTAACTACTGTGTTACCCGAAGAGAACTGTTAGCTGTGGTAAAATCTGTAGAGCACTTCTACAAGTATTTGTATGGAAGGAGATTCTTGGTGAGGACCGATCACGCCAGTTTGAAGTGGCTACTGAATTATAGAAATCCTGAAGGTCAAGTCGCTAGGTGGTTGGAAAAGCTTCAAGAATACAATTGGTGTCAGGTGTGGGGTACGAACCCACGCTCCCATCGGGTGGTTAATAAATTGTAACAAGAACAACACAGGGGTTTTCTAGTTACGGTTTATTAACAAAATAATTATAACACGAGAATCAATATAACCAACGCATCATTTTTTTACTCACTTACTCACTCCATAGCAACCAGCTAACACTCTTAGCAACGAGGTTAATTCTCCTTATTATGTTGCAATATATAGAAATCAATCAAAAATCCTAATCTAACTTATTTTATATCTATTAGCGGGAATAGAATTCTTTGTATTAGTAGCGTCATATTTAGTCGTAATTTATTTTTGTTTAAATGTTATGTAATTTAAAAAAAATCTTTTTTTTTTTTTCTTTTTTTAATAGGACTATTACAGAATGTTTAATAGTTTATTTTTTTGTTTTTTTCCTGTAATTGTGAAATTAATCTAGAAACGTAGTTAGAACTTTTCAAAAATATGCTAATAACGTAGTTGCCAGTTATGTATTGACATTAACAAATAACATCCTCAGTAATATCGTATTTCTCAGTTATCGGTTCTTTTAGAACACATGACAGAGTATCTCCATAATGCCTGAGACCTGTTTCCACGAAGTAGCCGCCATGATTTTAAAATTAAATAAACTGGATGAGAAACCTATGTAATATTATGTTTCCTACCGTTACGTACAAAACTCTAAAAATAATATTAAAGCGGAAACATATACGTTTATATGCATATATATTTATTAAACTATATTCACTACTTCCTGGACGAAAATAACTTCTAGTTTTCCTTAAAGCAAGCTCAGCTTCAGAACGAAATAGATAGCACGACTATAAGGTTTAGTGAGGTAGGTCTTCAGGCTTTATATTTATAACATCAAATGCAGCATGAAAACATAAATATAATGTGTTTAAGTAAACACGGAGTTTTTTGAATCTGTATTAAACTAGGTCTATAATGTATTTTGAGGATTCACGATGTATCTATTTTTTTCTTGTAGCGCTATTTGTTTCTTTGATTGTACGATGACATTGTAATATTTTTATTTTCACTGCCTGTTTATTCCAATTTAAGCTCCAATCTGGCGTGCCGACATTTCGACCTGCCTTGCAGGTCTTCATCAGGGCTAAAATAACAATTAGATATGACGAAGAAAAATTGGATATGAAATAAAAATTGGATGTGACCAAGATGATACAAACATTTTAAAAAAATAAAATTTGCCTGACTGCACTCCTGACTATTTCTTCACTTTTTTTTTTTTTTCATTTATTGATATTTACAACTGTACAGAATAATATACAATAAGTAAATGTGTTGACAGTGAATACAATGGCATGTAAATAACTTGTGAAGAACTACTCACCAGTAGCACTTCAATAAAATCTACACCAAAAGGTCTCTAGGCCATCTTCTTTTCAAACGCCTCGGAGGATTATCAGGGATGGAGGAAGAAGCAGGTTGGGAGTCTAGTGGATTGGAGTGGTTATGGAGCTTACTATGGAAGGATAGGTATCTGGTTTGGGCTAACTCAGCAAAATATGGGACATTAAGGTCTTTATGGATAAGCTTATTGGTGACAAAGTAAGGGGCATTTAGGATTTTTCGAAGGATTTTGGATTGTAAGGATTGGATACGAGATGAATTGGATGGTTTAGTAGAGCCCCAAAGCTCAACTCCGTACGTCCAAATAGGTCTAATAACAGTCATGTAAATAAGTCTTTTGTAATGAATTGGGAGGTTTGATCGTTTGTCTTCACTTAAAATATAAATTTGTTAAGAAACAATTTAATAGTGAAATGTATGAATAATCGTTAAA
Organism: Euschistus heros; assembly: GCA_003667255.2. Classification (NCBI taxonomy): domain Eukaryota; kingdom Metazoa; phylum Arthropoda; class Insecta; order Hemiptera; family Pentatomidae; genus Euschistus; species Euschistus heros. The sequence goes on from RCWM02000003.1 coordinate 219,975, forward strand.
TATAGTTTTGTTTTAGTATTAAATATTTATTTTATGTTTTAACTTAAAAATTATGTATGAAATATTCTTTATATACTGCTAATACAATTTTTTTTCATATTATCTATTCAAGTAATTAGATCAAAAACATCACCCTTGAGATTATTTTAATTTTTTTCTTTTTCTTTTTTTTAAAGAATACTTTTAACCTAATTTAACTCTTGAATTGAAATTAGTAAGAAGTATTTTTATGCTTGAAATTGTTCAAATCATGCTTCTTTTGAAATTTAGCTAATATTGGTAATGTAATGTTATAATTTTATATATTGTCATTCTTGAAGTTGAATTTATGTATATAAACAGCTAGTAGTTTTTTATTTCTAATACATTAAAATCTATCATGTAGTTAATGATATTAAAAATAAACTATAGCTTACATATTTTATGATTACATATACTTACGGTTGAATATAGATATACTTTCTCAAACCAATAACACCACTATTCTAAGAAACACATGTACGCAATTCTTTCTAAGAAGAGGCAATTTATTTTCTTGCAAGACGGTTGTCAAATAAACCCGATAACAGGACATAGAGAAATGTCAGTAAATGAGAAGAGGTGCGACATGTTCCGCGAACTCCAATCTGAAGCTCCATCTTATAAACTATTTATAATCTCAACTGCCCAACCGAAATTATATACTGTGGTCCTAGGGTCTGGGCATATTGCTGAAATATATTTTTTGTCTGGATCGCACGTGCTTGCCACATTGCTTAGGTTCTTTTTGTGGGTGTGATCCATATTCCTGGCGTTCAGTCAGGACTCTCCAAACGATTACAAAAATGCAAGTTACTCTTTCTTATTATATGAAAGTTGTGTTAGATTTTTAAAAGCGATATTTTTAAAACTAATTCATGAAGTTATTATATGGAGATAGATTTCTAATTACGGATAATTTTCTAATAAACATTTTAATCATTAAATACATTTTTATACAAGTTGTAAACATATTCAATTTATATTCATAAATTTTAATTAAAAAAAGAAATCCAAGTTAAATAGTTCCTGATGGTAGACTAAAACGATGATCTTCATTTTTAATAACAGCAGTAACTCAGTTATAACACTCATAATCGTTTTTAATTTATGTGTTACTAACTATAGAATGGCTAAATAAGCTGATAGATAAACATATATTCTCTAAATGTTTTTAATATATCGTTAGCGGTTGTGAAAAATTAGAAAAGTCGGTATCATTAATTTCTCTGGGCAACGATTCAATTTTTTGCATCATTCCCAAAATCTTTCAATTTAATATATTTTCTAACTAATTCTTCAAATTTGTAACTTATTTTTAAAAATCGTTAATTTTAGACTTTAAAACTATGATTTATTCTATACAAACATTTTTATCAACCTGCTGCGTTGGTTGATTTGTATTTGGCTTGAGGTTTATTTTTAGGATATTTCATGCTTTTATTTGTAATTTTTCACTGGATAAGTTGGTATACTTATAATATTTATTTATAATCTGTCTAATTCATAATAATGAAGATATTAAGAACATTTAACGTTTCTTAAGAATATCTTGTTTCATTCCAATTCGTTAGCTTTCTGTCGAAGGGAAGTTGAACTTAGTCGCTGATCTAAATGCTGGGGTATTACTAAAATAAATAAATATCATCGTGAATCCGAGTCAGGTTGCTTTAAGATTTTTCACTTGATGTACGTATGATGTTATAAAAGGATCAACACAATTTGGACTGATGAATTAATTGCCACTTCTATTGGAATTATGTTTATTTGAAAACTAGTTTCGAATGTTAAACATTCATCACCAGTTCTAATAACATTCAAAAATGTTAAAACATCAGCGATTTTCTACATAAATTTTATTCATTAAAAAAATTATACAAATGCAAGACATGAAATCAAGCATGTTGACGCATCTAAAGAGGCTAAGTGAAAAGGAGTTCTGAATGGTATCAGGATCTAGAGGAGACTGAATGTACAGAGGCGAAAGGTCAGGTAGATAGGCGGGTTAAAACCTTTCTGTTTTCTATAAGACTAGTTGGTTTTTTCTGTTCTTACTGGTAACAAATTTAAAATGAGACTATTGGGAGTATTTAAATTAAATTTATTGGTCATTTAATTTATAATCTGGATTGGATTTGAACGATTTTATTAATTCTAATCTATTATATATTTGTCAAATACCACTCACTCATTTAACACGAAATCTCAGAAACCACCGAACGGAATGGAATGAAATTCGATATGTAGCTTCCTCTAGGGCCGTAGGTGCTCGCTAAGAAAGGATTCAAAAAAAATCGGCCTGGATCGCGGCTAATTCGCGAAAAATGCGATTACAATTTTTATTGGGTGAATTATAATAGATTAATTGTCATATGGTATTTGGAGATAAGCTAAGTTAAAAAATAGGTTAGATGTTTAAGTCGCACACTTTGACCACAAATTAAGTTCCTTATATTTGTAAAAAAAGAAAATACGATCAATGTCGAAACCTTACAATATGGTACTTTCTGTGAACTGATGGTGGCTGCAGAGGTGGACCCTTACAAGATTGAGTTGCTTCGTGACGAGAAGCTATTAAAAGACTTATGTTCTTTGGTGATGACATGTAAGGCCAGTTCGATGTACATATTCATTACGAGAAACCCACCAACATTGCTTCACCAGTAGCTTCGTCCCTAACTACTCTTCCTTCAGCTTTCCGGTCACAAGAAATTGCTTTTCTGAACCATTTGCCCACCTTTTTCAAATCATTTTTTGTACCTAGCCAGTCCGAAGTTGTATTTCTCGAATTCTGAATTTTATTCCTTTTTCTCATTTCAAATGAGTCTATTGCAACAATGAAGTAAACTCATCAATCTAAAAGTAAACAACGTAGGAAATGATTAACAGATTCAGTTCACAACAAACAACTAAGGAACTTGACTGCAAAATATATTCAATACATGTAAAGGTCAACAAAGAAGCTGTTAAGAAGTACATGACAAATCATCCTGAAATTAGCAGAAAAGTGGTTAACAAACATAAAGAGAGCCAACCCGATGTTAAAGGATATGCTGTACACATATATTCTGAGAATCACCCAACTATACTTAGAGGGACTGTACAGAAGTATAACAAAACCTTTCCTGAAATCCATAGAAAGTCTTAAAAAAAATTATCAGTAAATAATCCTCGTGTTAAACATGTAGCTGTAACAAAACACGATGAAAGATGTTCAATGGAAAGGTTACATCCAGTATGACCCAAAAACTGAATATGCAAAAGACAAAACCGTCCATATTGGAACACGGTCTACTTGAAATTGGTGTTATGCTGTAAAATGGAAGGACGAGAAACCTATCATGTGCTGCAGTAACAGGAAAGTCCAACTTCCCCGCTTTCAAGAATATCCTGAACACTTGCACAGCCTCCTGGCCAGGAGTTTGAAAAGCGAGCTCATAAATTCTATCGAGCTTATGATTTTCTTCAGTATCGTCTCATGTTCTGCCAAGCAGAAGATGGGCACAGCATTAACATCCCTCAGCTTGACCCAAACACCAATACACCACTTAAGAAAACTGTGTCTGCAGCTGATTTTTACGCCTAAATGTTGATGAGCGAGGCGGTGAAGAACCTTATTTACTTTGATTTTGTAATCTCCTCAACTAATTTATGCTGGGTATGTACTCAAAAATAGAAACAGAAAGACTAAACTTTATTCGAAAAAAGTTGTGAAGTTGAGACTATATTCATTCAAAGTATGCCATAAGAAAAGCTAATAGTCTGGTATCAAAGCTCGGTAAGATGATAGTGCTGCCTGAAGCTTTACTGGAGGACTGTTAAAATAATATAAAATTAACTTTTGTAAATTGCCAAATTTACTAATTGAAATTCTTCTAAGAATGGAATCTTTAGGTTTATTTAAGTAATAATAATTATCAACGTTAAGCTTAACTTTTAATATTTTAAGTTGTCCTTAATCCTAATAATATTAAACCGTAACGGAGCAGGGTACTTTCAGCTAGTGATTAATAAATTTAGTCTATTTTCTACTATATGAATTAGTTTCACTCCAGTGTCTTTGTTAAATTTATGGCTATTTTCAATTTATGGCTATTAAAATGGAGGCAAAATTTGGAATTCTGGGTTTTATTATTGCATGCTGTTGTTAATCTTTGATTTACTGATTTTCCAGTTTTTCCGTGTATTTACCTTCACAGTCATTACATTTTTGTTCATATAAACCGCCACTTTTACCCTATGCCTTTTATTTTTACTCTCTGGAGCAAAGCAACGAAAAAGAGCAAAATTCTCAACTTTTGTGTCTCAGAGCTTTGTGTATTTCCTAAGGATTCTTTCGATCTAGCAGACCAATGAAATAATCTGAGATTTATGTAAATTTGACATTCGGACTAATCTGAAAAGATCGGATTAAGATTCTCACCCAACAAAGGCAAAACCTTATTCCATCAGCGCCGATTAGTGTCTCTCCGAAAGTTGAAGCATAGTTTTTAGGTTTATAGTTAAAAATAACGGGTAGGAGAATAAACCAAAGGAGGGCATAAATAACCCTTTCCTTTATGTAACCAAATCCTCATCAGAATGGTGTAAGAGACAACCACTGTCTCGCTTACTTCCAATCCACGCTGAGCTCAAGATGTGAAGAAAATATTACTATTCCGATGTCATATGAGTAGCAACCTAAAAGAGAATCAGGTTTGATTTATTAATATAGAATTAATACCATCTTGCTTCTGAATTCTGATGTAGTTCCGTGAGGTCAAGAAGTGCAATTTGTGATCTGTGCACTCAAATGCAATGTTTAGGAAATACTACACTATCCCTTAATTTTCCTATTCTTTGGTAGGTGATATTTTTCTTTAGGTTACTACTCAATCATATAGTTCCATAAATTCTACCTAAGGCTTAGGTGGCCAGTAGATATCTGTGATGAAAGTACGGGACAATGCCTGACCGAATGAGGGAGTTCGAAATTCCGTCCAATGTAACGATCCTTCATACTTATGCAATTTTGAGGACCAATTAAGATAAATGTGATTCATTTAAATAATGTTTTAACAAACTTCAAGTGATTTTTTTTATTTTGGATGTATGTTAGACAACTAAATATTTCATTTCTATAAATTACAAAACAATATGGTAATTGTTTATAGTTTACTCTAGCATATTCTCCTGGTTATAAAAAAAAAAAGAAAAGAGTATAATGTTCCATCTGCCTGAGTCATGGCTAATTTAAAGCAATCGTCTCGGTGTGACTAACCTCAGCTTGGTATTTCCTCGAATCTGAATCTTCATTGTCTGATCTGGTGACCACGTGCTCGTAAATAACTCGCACCAGACTGAAATAATGATCTGCGCATTGCATAGTATGTTTACATGGTAACAGGAAAATTAACTTACCGACTCCTTCGACATTATAGAGTTTCAAAAAAAAAAAAAATCATTTTTGTTGTCCTTAACAGCATATGTTAAAGGTTAAAAAAGTATATACTAATTAATTTTTATTTAGTTTGTTGTTCTTTAATTACAGATTTATGAGCGTTGCTCATCATGTGCTAAAATCAGTAAAGATGAATAATTTAATATTGTTAAAATAATAGATAGATCTTCAACGAACACATTTTTAAGTCTATCAAATTTTGAATGAAAAAAAAATTAAAATGTTTAAAACTACATTTTTTTTTTTAAATTTTTATTTACCTCCTGAAGAACATGTCTATTTTTTGAAGGACAAAGAGGATTTAAAAAAAAAAAAAAATGAAAAATATCAGTCCCCTTGAAAATGCTGATGACGGGATGATATTTTTTTCAGTGTCATTTTAAAGTATACAAATTTTATCATCGAAGCCCCTTTTTTAGCAACAATGATTATCTATTAATAAACATTAACTATTAATTAATGTATATATTTCTATAAATTTGTGTGGTTTCTATAACTTTGTGTTTTGTGTTGTATGTTTATATGACAATAAAAAGTAATTTTATATTATTTAAAACAAAAAAAAAACTGTTTTCAGTCCTGTAAGGGTAATTTTCAAACTACAGGCAAATTTTTAGCTACCAAAATTCTAAACTTAAATGTTGATAAATCATGTTGCAAACATTTGATACTTCTTAGAGGCTACCAGTGAGAATTATAGGTCATGAAGCAACACATGAATCACTTTCCTTTTTTTTAAATTTCAGTTTATCATTTTGACCCATGACAATGTGAATGCCCCACACCAATGTTAATTTACCTCTAGACCAATGTGAAAAAAGGATCTTAGCCGTTCAAAATTCCATAGTAAAAATTAAATAAAACATGAAATATTCCTGCTTCATAACGAATATCAGTCTTTATTTAACTTTAAAGTATTTTTTCATCACATAATTTAAATAATATGACTACAAATGTCACGTCACTTCACTTTTAATATCAATATTACACTCAATTTTGGCCACAGTTTTCTTAAAGTTATTTAAAAATGATTTTTTTAACATTGTTATGGTATCTTATCATTTGCATGGGGTATAAACATAACATGACAATGTTAAATGATAATGGCCACGCCAATGTGAAAAAAAAAAAGTAAAAAATATTAATGCTGAATTCCTATTCATTTATTACATTTTCTCGGGAGTATATTATGAAGGATGTAGCCTATTATCAAAGCACATTAACCCCGTTTTAAAAAAATATTTGTTTTTACTGATTTATAGTGGACATGACAATGTGAACAATAAATGTACGTACAGTCAGAGGTGGTGTTTACACTAAGATATTCCGATGTATAATGGTTGCATGTTACGGACTTATGCGTCCACGAGGAACAGCTACCTGCCACTGCAAATAAAAATTCAAAAAAATCCTTCCGAATGATTTTTCATCACTTTTTTAGTAATAGGACGCCAATGTTAAGGTCTCAGAGACAAGAATAAAATAACTCGGGTATTGGTTACATCCACATTATAATACAGAAAAACACTTTTTCACTTTCTTCCACCATTATGTTTTAATATTACTACCAGGGTTTGAAATCAATAATTATTTCTTCTAAAAAAATCATATAATAATTATTATATTTGATTTTTAATTTAAAAATCATTCCTGATTTATAAATAAAAATTTCATTTGATTAATTTATTGATTTGATTAAAAATTATGATCACTCCTCGAGTGATACGGTATTGCATAAATAATAAAGATTAAATTGCGATAAAAAAATATTGATCAGAAAATAAAAATCACGTTTTACACACAAATTGATCAATATGTTTTTAAAGAAAATACATCTTGGAGATAATTAAAATAATTTAACTTTCTGATTTAGAAAGGAATTACTCAAAAATTATTATTATTATTAATTGTAAAAATTTTGTTCAAAAATAATGATCAGAATTTGATTTTTATCACTTATGATCAAAAATAAAAATCGATCTTAATAAAAATCATCAATTGATTTTAAAAATTCCAGATAAAAATCTTGATCGGATTAGATTTTTATTATTAATTTTTTTAATTATCGATTTAAAACTCTGATTATTACCCATTAGTTGAGTTAGATTCGCCCTATCAAGTAATAATTATTTACATAATTGTAAATCCAAGCATAGGGACAAGCCACGACAATGTTAAGCGACGTAGAATAACCTAAAAATGGTACCCTGAAACAATAAAATTCCAAATAATTCCAGTTAATATCATTAATTCACATAACATGAATCGATTTGGTAACAATATTTTTAACGAAGTTTACTTTTAATAATTTAAATGGGCTGGTGACTTAAAGTTGCCTGCAGTTTGAGAATCAGTCGTAAGTAAGACAGAAATATACCTGTAATTAACTTTATATTATTATTACTTTTTCCCCCTTTAAATGTTTTGTTTGTTTATTTCGTTTAACGTCACTTTATGGTGCTATGGCTAATCGGACGATGCTACGGTGGGAGTCCTGAATTTTGCCTATCCAGCTATAATTATGATAGGGATCTTTAACAAGTACATCGCATGGGCTCGGGACCCCATTTTACGTGCCTTGCGAAGGACGGCATAGCTAAGGATTTTTTACTCCCTTTAAAAAATCCTAAGGTCATCTGCCGGGCTGCGAACCCGCGATCTTGGGTTTAGTAGGTTGCTATGCTAACCACTACACCACAGGTGATCCCCCCCCCCCTCTAAATGTTATACACATTCTTGGCCAATGAAATATTAAAAAAAAAAAATTATCAAACATAAACACCATATCTTATTATATCTTAAAATAATAAAATTTGATTTAAGCTAACAGTGGCAAATGTTTTTTTTATCAACCCGGTGTAGCACTAGCCGCCATATTTTATTTATACTAAATCTAATTCTAATATAAATCTCCGGATCTCGTACTATCAATTTTTATTTTATTATTTTTTTCTTTTTTAACAAATTTATATGAATGGTCTTGGCGTTATTAATAAAACTGCGCCGAAATCAATTTATTTACCAGAAAGATACTAATAATAATTAATCTTTTACAGATTTTTATTTTTTTTTCGGGCAGGGAATTACCCATTGACAAATAGAACGTACTTTTTACTTAAGAAATAAAAAATAACATCATTCAGTTGAACAAAATACACTTAATCGAGTTAAGACAAAATAAATTTATTCGGAAAGTTTCATTTTATTTAATAAATACTGGAGCGTAAAGTAGTATTCAAAATATCGTTCTCTGTCTGTCCCAGTATCAATCTTTAAAGCTCATTAAGTTCAGGTTCTTATAAAGAAATTTCCTTACAACAAAATTTCCTTGGAAGCATTACAACCAGAAATCTGCGTTTGGTCTCAATATTGTGATTCTATACTTACTATAATAGACTTCTTAAACAGTCTTTCATTGGAACATGACGGCTAACATTTCTTATTCAGTTTTGTTTGTTTATGTTCAGGTGGCGATGGTAGAGCTGGTCTATTAACAAAATAACCTTTTCGAAGAATGGCCGACGGGTTCTCGAAAGCACAAATTTAACCCCCAAGCTGCTGAGCTGGCCTCGGTTCCGAGGGTTTTCTGTATCAGAGTTTAGATATAATGTCGTATATTGATATTTTTTGTTGCTTATTTTGACTAAACCGTTTTGATAAATTTTAAAGAACAAACCAAGTATAATAGTAAAAGAGATATATAAAGTCACAGTCTATTTGTACATATAATTTAAACAAAATTCTAAAATATAATAGCAATTGTTTTTAGTAATATGTTATACTTCTTTTAAGGATAAATACCGAAGTACTACTGGAGTGGTAGAGTATCTTTAAGCGATGATTATTTATATTTATAATTCGTATTTTTGACGATTTTAATCAAATAAACTTAACTTTTTATAAATAATTTTATAACAATATAATACCAAATATTCTCGTTAAATTCCTTCCAGATCCTAGCCACTTCCTATCTCGTTAAAAACTTCTCCTATATCAAACAACAGTCTACAGCGTAGTTCCTGTTTAATAAGATTCCATTACACCCAATAACAAAGTGAAATATCTTGGTTTCATCCTTAACAAAAGATTCTCATAGAATCCACCCACTGGAATCAAAATACAAAAACCTTTTTAGAAGAAACAACAGTGCAACTTATGGAGGGTTATGGAGTCGAAATACGTGATTTATTTCCTACAGCGTAGTTCCTGTTTAATAAGATTCCATTACACCCAATAACAAAGTGAAATATCTTGGTTTCATCCTTAACAAAAGATTCTCATAGAATCCACCCACTGGAATCAAAATACAAAAACCTTTTTAGAAGATTCATCGAACTATTTCTCCATCCATCTCTGCCCGCAGCCTTTCGGCACCATTCTCTCACTCCCGCCTGACGGAGGTCTTGAGACACGTCATCCAGCCATCTCAATCGTCGTGCCCTCAAAACTATCTTAACCTTGCGAGATTTCCCTGCTCCCTTCCTTTTTAACCTTTAGTTTTTGGGCTGATTTAAGAAATTCTTTAATATATTTTTTTCCGCCTTCTTTCTATGACAAAACATCTTTATTATCGAGTTGTTAACTAACTGTTGATTGGTATAAATAATAAACAAAATTAGTTCGTAAAAAAGTTTATTGAAATATCGTACTGCAATTCCTCTATTTTGTACGCAGTAGGGGAATAAAAAAGGAATGAAAAAAAACTACGGTACCTTGCGTTCCATGGTCGCGGCTCAGTTTCTTAATGAAAAAATGGCGAACATTACATCTGTTTTTATAGGTATATCTAATAATCTGATTAGTTAGATTATTTAGGAAATGTGCAATTATTTGTGGCTAAAAAGTTAAAAAGTATAGCAATCTTAAAACCTTTACAGAACTATATACTGGTTTTCCGCACTCACTCATTTGACCACAAATTTGGTTCCTTATAGTTTTAAAAAAACAAACAAAAATACGATCGATGTCGAAACCTTATATTATATGGTACCTTCTGTGTACCTTCTGTGAACTGGCGGTGGCTGCAGAGGTGGACCCTTACAAGTTTGAGTTGTTTCGTGACGAGAAGCTATTAAAAGACTTATGTTAAAGAGGAGGTTAAATGACTTATGTTCTCTAGTGATGTCATGAAAGGCCAGTTCGCTGTAGGGACAAAAAACTGATAAGAATCAGTGAGTTCTATTAAGTGTATGATTCTCTTCAGTATCGTCTCATGTTCTACCAAGTGTTTGATTCTCTTCAGAATCGTCTCATGTTCTACCATGGAGAAGATGGGTACAGCATTAACATCCCTCAGCGTGACCCAAACACCAATACACCACTTAAGAAAACTATGTCTGCAGCTGATTTTTACGCCTAAATGTCAGTGGAGCGAGGAGGTGAAGAACCTTATTTACTTTAATTTCGTAATCTCCTCAACCAATTTATACTTGATAAGTACGCAACAAAAGAAACAGAAAGACTAAACTTTATTCGAAAAAGTTGAGAAGTTGAGATTATACTCACTTAAAGTATGCCATAAGAAAAGCTGATGGCCTGGTATCAGAGCTGGGTAAGATGGTAGTGCTGCCTCGAAGCTTCACTGGAGGACTATCAAAATAATATAAAATTAACTTTTGCAAATTGTCAAATTTACTTATTGAAATTATTCTGAGAATAGAATTCTTTAGGTTTATTTAATTAATAATAATTATCAACGTTAAGCTTAACTTTTACTAATTTTAGTTGTCCTGCATGCTAATGATATTAAACCGTAGCGGAGCAGGGTACTTTCAACTAGTAAGTATTAAACGAGTAATAAAGGAGTAATAAGTAATAAAGGTGTTTCCGACCTGTGGATTCTGCAGAAAGGAGGAAGAAACTACATATCATATTTGTGGCTGTAATATGTTGATGAGACAGAGATTCTTTCATTTTGGTAAAAGTCCCAGTTGCTATGAGACTATGAACCTATCAATTTTTAGGTTCTTCAAACCGATGGGATTGCACTAGCAGGGTACATGGCAGCACAATGAGCCTTACGAATGTGAATGTGGCTGAAGTGCCCACTTCCCCAGGTTAAAAAAATATATTTAAAAGTATTAGGAACAGCACCTAATTTGTCTTAACGATAATTATTTGGAAACAAAAATTGGTCTTCGTTTCAGTTTATAATATTTTTAAAAAGCATAGATTTATACTAGCATTTTCAATTTATTAAACTATTTTAATTTATTGCCTTTTAATGTTGAATGAATCTAATTTATTTGTTTCACTATAGTCTGTTTGTAGTTTATTTTATTAAACTTTCAAATTTAATTATGAACTATTTACAGCCCTTATTTAAACTGTTCTCAAGCTGATCTAAATTTAGTTATTAAATAATTTAGAATTTTAATTATGGAAGCGAAAGCAGTTTTTAAATATCCAATCGCCTTGAACCAGTTGATTACATTGATGCCACTTCACGCAAATTGAGAATGATGTTCCACAAAAAGAAGACAACCTGTAGAAAAAGAACAGGTCACGGCATATTTTTGGATGTACCCTCCAGATTGCTACTTGATTCGCGCTATCAGTCTTCAATAGGTGCTCTAAATCAGTGTCTGTTCTCGAAAAAAATATCGGATATGACGCACCCGGCCACATCATACCCCTCTGTTTTCGTTTTAAAATCATATTAAGCAATCATGATGTTCTGTGTTGCTTGGTTTCAAATTATAGAGTTATATATATCTGTTAATGAAGGATTCTCCATAAGAGTTTATATATGAATATCCATATGAATCATGTAATAAAAAATATACTAAAATTTATTTTTCTGTTATTTACCATTATTTAGATAAATTCAACAAAAGTAATAAGTCATATATTTAACTATAAGTTAACTCACGACTTTCAAGCTACAGTATCTCAATGGTATAAGTCTATGTTCTTAACAGTATCAAATAATTTCAATGTATATCCTTTATTATTCTATGAAGATATATATACCACATTTGATAAACCACAGGAAGCCAAATAAACATAAATTATTGAAAATAAATGATGAAAAAAAAAAGAAAAGTGGAATGCATAAATATTTAAATTTAACCCTCATAAAATCTGTGAATAATAAAATACAATTTTGTGTAGTTAGTTATTTTTTTCCTTTACTGCAAAAATATAAATAATATTCGCCGTATTTTGGTAGTCGTATAACCGTGGAGGTCTCGTGACCAGAGGAAACAGATATACGAATTCCTTATGAAATGAGGTTTATTTTCGCATGTGCCTGGATTCGTGGAGTTAATAATAAAATTCCTACTATTCGTGAGTGTGAACGTGATTCATATATAGAGATTTAGTCAGAAATATATATAAATATATATATATATATATATATATATATATATATATATATATATATATATATAACTCAATAGGAATTCAATATATTTTAAGTATATATTTTCGTAAGATTGAGATAATGCATTTATTATATTAGCGTCTCTCGTCGATGCTTCGCCCACTCAAAAAAGTAAAGAACTAAGATCATTTTAACTAATAATTGATGTTCTGTTTGTTTACCAATAAAAATCTTGTATTGAAGTATGCAATTGAGCATCATACTTTTGCCATCAATCGCGGTTATTAATCACAAAAGGAAAATGGGTTGTCCTTTTATATAAGAGTATAGATAAATGGTAACAGGTGATAATTTATTAAGTTAAAAATCATGACTTTCTACGAAAGGAGCTTTATTGTTTTGAAGCCGTTTCCATAAATGCAACAACTAAATAAAACAAATTTTATTAATATCAATCAAATTCAAATTTTAGAATTAGAAATTTGAGTTAAAAGTATTTGTACCGTTTTTGAAAGAAAGATGTACACAGTTACTCATTTTGACCACTTTTGAGCTGATTTATTCCATATGAACACCAATTATATTTAGTATATACATGATTTTTAGAATCCTTTTTTTTTCCTTTTTTTTGGGGGGGGGAGGGCCTAAGACTTCCATTGAAATCCTGGCCTGTGTGGGAAGGTCAAGATTCATTCCGTGGGTCCGCTACGAAATAAATTTTAACCTAGCAAAATGGAGGTTTTTGCCGATCTGAGATCTACTCTATAAGGGAGGAGGCAAAAGATAAGGAGACGGCCAAGGCCTACAGGCCAATATGCCTCCTCCCAGTGGTAAGTAAGGTACTGGAGGCACATGATAGTAACCAGCCTTAGACCGGTCCTGAGTGCGGCGAGTCATCCACGGCAGTTCGGCTCGACCCGTGGCAAGGGAACCCACTGATGCGTTGCTGAGGGTGCGCCAAGACGCGGAGGAAAGGGCGGAGAAGTACGTGATGCTTTTGCTCTTCGACATCTCTCTCGCTTTGACAGCGTGTGGTGGCCGGGCCGTTGCTCCAGCAATTGCAAAGGGATTCGACGCCCCCAGCAACCATACTCCCTCGTTAGTAGTTACCTGAGTACAAGGAGTTGTAAGATAAGGGGTACCTACTGACGAGGTGGATAGAGAGAGATAGAAAGAGGATGCGCCCGCAGGGTTTTCGGTCTCACCTGGGCCGGCCTGTGGAAGCTAGTCTTTGATGAGTTGTTGGGGGAGCTGCAGGAGAGAGGTTCCTTGCTACGGCCTACGTCGACGACCTGGCAGTCATCGTGGCCGCAAATAGCAGAGCCAGAATCAAGGACTGAAGCAGAGAGGTGTGCCAGTTTTGTGGAAGGAATGGTGGGTGAGGGAAGAGAAAGTTAAAGTTGAGGTAGGCTGGGGGCAGCCAAGACGCAAGCCATACTCGTGTAAGGGCTCCACGGATAGGGCCACCCTATCACCATGACATTGCAAACGACGGAAGCAATAAGACCAGGTGAGGAGGTGACATACTTATCGGTGTCTAGAGTCAGAAGGAAGTTTGACCCAACCCCTCACCTGGAGTACTTCAAGAATGAGGGTGACCCTATCATTAAATAGACTTAATCAGGCTAGGGGGTGCGTTCTGGGCCTCAGATACCCAGCTTACGATGACCCGCCCAGGTGGGATCTGAACCCACGACCTTCTAGTTACGAGCGCGCTAAGACCCTCGCCCCAACTAGCTCGGCCATTGAGTCCCCAATCCTTAATTTTCCAAAATGCTTTAGAATTGAGTAGCGGTCAATTAATGCGGTAAATATGATTGTTATGGAAAATTTATTGCAATTTTCTTTCATTGATTTTACTTAATTCACATTATATGTATAGATTCTTCTAAGTCAATCTTTGTCATCGATATCGTTTCCTATTTTATAAAGCTACGTTCTACTGGCTTTATGAAACAGATTTGATTTACAAAGAAATCAGTCAGCTTCTTTTTTCGTAATTAAAGAAACACGCAAAAAAGCTAGAGGAATATATTTTTGGTCATAGTAAGTCTTTAAGCAAAAAATGGTCACAATGAGCAACTGCGATCATCTTTCTTTTACCAGAAGGAGCAGATACTGACAATCTGTCTCAGAATAAAGATTATTTTCTCATTTCATTGATAAATTTGCTTCTAATTTGTTTTTCTAAGTTATTTTGGTTTTTCACTGGTATAAATCTTTAACGTATACTACCACAAAATGTGATGTTTGTATTACATGGAGCACTTCTGAAGATTAATTATATTCACTGGGTATTTTTAGTTACATGAAAGGTTTTGAAAACCTTAAAATTTCACGTTGTCATCCTATTTTCCGTAGCCTTTTTTTCTGCCCACAGAGTTGGACACCATTGGCAATGGGACAGCGTTTCCTTTTCTATATCAAGTGATACAAATCCATAGCCTTTTTGATTTACGAAAACATAAAGATCGTTCAGAATAAGAATGAAGACAATACTAGAATAGGTGATTTATAAAATAAAAATCTGACCTCTGAAAACCTTACAGGAGAGAGGATCAAAGTTCTAAATCCCTTGCTCCCGATGTGAGTGGTATATTATCGGAGAGGCGATGTCATGGAGGATTAGTTTGGGATTTGTATATCTTACGTTGTATAAGAAGTTTGATTTAATGAAAGGCACAGTAGTAAAGCAACTTTATGGATAATATCTGTACCGTTATAAAATATTACCTAGTTTGAGACTAATGGGTTCATATATTCACTTTTTTCTTTCATAATGTATATGAAAAAATAGCTGAAACTAGCGCCTAGACAAAGGAAACGGCTATAATCAAAGGAATATGAACAGTTTTCCACCATGCTATTAGCTACCTGTTAACTCCAACTATTATTTACAATCATTTTTTGATATAAATACCTATATTTTTTCAAGTAAAAGAATTTAAATGTTTGAGAAATGCATTCTGTAAAACATTGAACTATAGATTCTAAATTCTGTTGAGCATCACTATTGAATTGGTCCATATATAAATTATACATAGACATGTCTATACTATTATGTATATGAAAAAGCCATTTTTCGTTTGTGGTCACTAACCACGAAAACTACTGAACCAATCTTTACCAAAGTTTTATCCCCTTATATTTTTACAGTTACAGAAAAGTTTAGCAACATTATAATTTACCGACTTTCAATTAATTTATTAATAAAAAAGCGATAATATGTTGATTTTGACATTGACAGTGACAGTGAATTTTGAAAATTGCCCTATAGATGACGTGCGATGAGGGATTACAAACGGTGTTATTCAGAGCTTGAAATTTATAATGAAATTTACTTATATTCAACTAAAATATTAAAAAGGATACGAATTCGTGGTACGACATATGGATCCCAGTGAAGTTTGGAAATCTACCGACGTTTGGGCGCCAATCTGCAATTGAGTGTACTAAGGTAAAACTACTGAACCTATCCATACCAAATTGTAACTGTATCATATTCAAAGATCTAGAAAGGTGTAGCAGTAATAAAATTTAAATGTAAAATATTGAGTTACAGAGACGAGGTTTGCCAAACTGCTGTGTACTTTTATGAGGATAAATTAAAATCGAACCAGATAAAATAAATAAAATTACTCCTACCGAATAAAAATTATTATCATTTCGAAATGTCGATTCTTCTGGTATTGTCTAGGTTCTTTAAGAGTGAATAAAGCCACGACGGAGGATGCTAGTTGAATATAAATATGAATAGAAGATTTTTTTTTTTTTTTTTTTTTTTTTTTTTAACACTCAAGGGTGGAAACGTTGCCTATTGTTATAAAAAGAAATCAAAAATCATAATCGGTTAACTGCTTTTGTTTAGGCGTAGTAAATGAATATGAAAAATTAAGAAAGGACATTTTTGTAATTTAAAAATTAGATAAACCTTTTAAAATTAGCACCTTTTAGTTCTTTAATGCTTGTAATAACATAAATGAATATTTTTTTTTACTCCACAAAAAAAAATAATTAAAAAAAATTTCGAAATTCATAATGTGCAACTCTTCGCTCATTATGTAAAAACAAAAGAACTCACCTTGGTTAAAACTCATCAAATAGTTTGAACATCGATTTTCACTGAAACAACCTAACTTTTTATTTCACAGTTACGTTGTTGCAAATAGAACTATTTTATATAAGTCTAAATTATTCCACAGACTATGATTTTTTTTTGGATTCTGTTTTTTGCTTATATATATTTATTTTCGGGATCAACATGTCGTGAACATTTAATAGAGTCAGAAATCAGAAATTATAAAATCGTTTATATAATACTATGACTACTAACCATAATACCCTAGGGTTTTTTCTATGACTGCTTGGTTTTTCCTGTTCCTATTGGAAAAATAAATTAAAATGGACAATTGGAAATATTTATCTAGTCATTTAAACAAAATTCTGAATTATATGAGTTATGATGAGTCATAGAAAAAACCCTATTGGTCAGCAATCATAGGATTATATGAACGCTTTTATAATTTCTGATTTGACTTTATTTCCTCTTGAATTTCATTCCTCGTACATATTATAGACTCTAGGTATATTCATGAAGGTATATTCATTTTTTTGTGTAGAGAAAAAAAATGTATTCATTTATGTTATTACAAGCATTAAAGAACTACGAGGCGCTAATTTTATAAGGTTTATCTAACTTTATAATTACAAAAATTTCCTTTCTCAATTTTTCACATTCATTTAATACCCCTAAACAAAATCAGTTAACCGATTTTGATTTTTGAGTTTTTTTTATAACTGGAAAAACCAAGCAGTCATAGGAAAAACCCTAGGGTTTAACCTACCTAGCCCTTTTCTCCCCCATCCTCTTTCACTCTTCCACTCTTCACTCTCGGAAGTTCGTTTTCCCTCTACAGGTGAATACTTGCATATTTGATTTCTTGTCTTAAAAAACTTTAAGAACTCAAGTTAATTACTTTTGTTAACATTAGTATTCCCACAATTTTTTTCTCTGAAAGTTATAATTCTGTAGTTTCTTCAGTTCAGATTGAACTTCAAATATTTTTAATATGTTTGATCACCCTTTAATTCAACAAGCAGTTGAGGAAAACACGTTATCAGTACTTCTTATGAAATAGAAATATCTGAATCATAGGAGTTCCATAAAACTTAAGATGTAACTTTAAGCGAGAACTAGGGATATATGTTGCGGTTATTATATACGCATAATGCATTGAGTGCCCATTCCTCTTCTTGGTCCGGGACTAATCTATTAGAGAGTGGAAGACTTGAGGCCGCCGCTGAGAATACTGAGGCTGAGAGAGGTGGTGGGGCTCTGACTCACCGGCATTATAATTGACCAGTGTAGTTGTAGCGACTACTGTGTTCAGGTGTCACCTCGAACTTAGTTATTGTTCAGGTTCGTGTACTTCAATAAGTTTCCAATAGGTGCTTTCAGTGCTAACAGTTATATCGTTGGTAAGTACTCTCCAATTTCTTTCTTTCTTAGTTCTAGTAATAAGGTTGTGATCACGGAGAATATTCTTAATTCTGAATTTTTCATTCTATTAATTATACTAATAGTATAAGTAAAGCACTAATACTTCAGAATTATACGAAGAAATAAAGTCTTTATTTCAATCGAGGAAATTTTATTTTATTAGATTTTAAATTTTATTTATTTTATATAAATAACTGAAAACGTCCACTCTTCATAAATATATAAAGAAGAGCAAAAAACCTACCCCATCCCTCCTCTTTTTTTAAAATCCAAAACAATTGTAGTATTTAAATCCTTGATTAATGTACAAAAAAGGTACAGTAGTGTGTGCAGCTTGCAAGGTTTAAAAAAAATAAATAAATAAAATAAAATAAATGTCTACCGAACGTAGACATGTTCAGTTTTGAAAGATAACTCCTCAATAATCTTGCCTTTTTTAAACAATAGATATGATTTTTCATGATTATTTTTAACTTAATAAAATTTGCCTTCATTTACTTTGCGTTTTCCTGATTAAAGGCCAATAATATCTAACTAAAAAATATCTTGAAACTTTCTAGTTGATTATTATTACATGATAATACTAAACTAGATTAAATGAAAAAATATATATCTTTATTTGCAACGAAATGAAATATTATCCTAATAATACCAACCAGTAGAATTATTGTAGTGGAGAGTGATGAGCAAGAAAAAAAAATTAAGCGGTCGTAAAACTGAAAGATAGATTTTGATGTTATTGATTTAACTGTTATCGAAATGATAGTAATGTTTTTTTCCGGAAATTTAGATTGTGATATGATAAAATATTTTTCCTCTGTAAGAAATAAAACGTGCCTTTGTGTAAAACATTTTTATCAGAAGAAATACTTTTAATTAATTGTGCAAGATCATGAAAAAACTTAAGATATTAGTGAAAGATCATCACATTTCATAATACTATGAGAGATGCATAATAATAATAAAAAATATATATATATATATATATATATATATATATATATATATATATATATATATATATATATATATACATATATTAGCATCCCCCGTCGCGGTTTCGCTAGCTCTCAAAAGTAAAGGACTTAAAACATTTTAGATAATTAAATTTAAAATTTATAGTTTTATTTGTTTACTGATAAAGATCTTGTATTATAGCATGCATAAGCATTATTCTCTCAATGGTATTTTCAAGTATAATAGTATGGTAAATATAATAATATAATAGTATTTTTAAACTGGTTAAAATGTCACTGATTATTTGTTTAAAGATTACATAAAATAATAATTACACCAATTTTTAATTTAATTTCTATCTATTTGTTGGTAATCCAGACGGACAATTACTATTAAGAATCTTTTGCGGACCGCATTATCAGTGATTACAACAAAAGTCCCATTAATCTTATTTATACACAAAATATCAAAAAGCAAAAGATGGAAATTTTGATTTGGTAATTTTTTTCGGCAAGAATAATTTTATTGATTTTATCTTGGTGGATTTTAATTTCGAACTATAATAACTGTAAACTGTATTATTGCTAAGCCTTTCTAAAATTATAAAAATGATGTAGTTGAAATTTTGTAAAGGTCGGTTCAGTAGTTTTATCACTTTGAACTATTGCGGAATAGTGCTCATCAGATATCGGTCGATTTTCGCTAGGATCCAAATATCCCACTACATATTTTACTTATACTACATATAAGTCTTTTTTTTATTAATATGATTGAATATAAGAAAATTTTATTATCAATTTCAAGATCTTTATAACACCATAACCTTGCAACCTCTTATGTCAAATGGTGCTCGCCATCATATTATCGCTTTTATAATAACAAACTAATCGAAAATCAGTTTTTATTTTATTATTGCTAAACTTCATGGAGCTATAAAAATGAAACGGCTGGCCCTTTTATATAATAGTATACGTTACCAAACTAGATTACATTAAAGAGTAATATATTTTTATACGCAACAAGATAAAATATTATCTCCTAACAATACCAACTAGCAGAATGATAGGGTGGAAAGTGATGAGCAAGAAAAAACCCCACAAAATTTAGAGGTCGTTAAACTGAAATATATATTTGAGTGTATCAGATATTTGCTTTGAAACGGCAGCGTTTCTTTTTCTACCGGAAATTTAGATTGTGATATGATAAAATACATTGCTTTTCTTCTGTAAGAAATAAAACGTGTCTTTTAGCAAAGCATTTTTATCAGTAGAAATACTTTAAAATAATATTGTAAGATCATAAATAAGATCAGTGTGTTTCATAATAAAATTTGACACACACATATAGATTTTTTTTGTATTATTTCTTCATAATTTTTACCAGAATTAAAAGGAGTATAGCCATCATACATCACTCAACCACTAAAAAACTCTTTTCTTTTTTTAAATATTACATATGTATCTTACAACCCTTTAACCAACTGTTTTATCTAACTCGTTTTATTTATTTACTTGGGTTTTTTTGGTTTCATAACTATAAAATTGTTATAATATTGTTACACTTGCGTTAATTAATACTAATTTTCTGTTCATAGTTACGTTGCTTTTGATATCACAGCCATACAATCTGTTGGTGGCAATTGCTTTATACAATAAACACTCAATAAAAACTTTAGTATAGTATAAATAACATTACAGTATATAAAACCACCATATTGTTTGGTGAAACAAAGACACAACTCTCAAAAATTAAATTGAGGCAAGAAACTGAAATTAAATACTTCATACTTGAAAGTAATATTTATATAAATTTTTGGATTTGCCAAACCACAATTCAATCGATACTTATACTGATGAATTAAGCATTTGGGAGCACTTCCTACGTATTAATATTTTTTACCATATTTCGCAGTTACGTCGATATTTCACTGGTCGATTGATATAATAAAAAGAAGAATGAATTTTTACTATCCAATATAAATACAAATAATTTTCAAATAAATATATAATGTGATCCAAATTGCTGTTACTATGACGAAAAATCATATAAAGATTTTCATTATTAGGATTGATGAATTAAATGCCACTTCTATTGAGATTATTTTATTTGAAAACTAGTTTCGAATGCTAAACATTCATCTTCAGTTCTAAAACATACAATAAAATTTTTCAACACATCAGTACTATGTTACATAGATTAAATATACTAAGGTTTTTAAAAAGATTAGACAAGAAATCAAGCACAGGCACTCACCTTCGAGGTAACTAAAACACTGAATTTGTGAGAAGTAAAAGGGGGGGAGGGCAGGTAGGTTAAGTTTTAGATTTACAACGGGGTTTCCCTTATGACTCATTGGGTTTTTTCGTTCCTATGGGAAATAAATTTAAAATGGGGCTATTGGATATGTTAATCTGATGTTAATCAGTTTTAAACCCTGCATTTAAAATAGATAAGCCATTGTCATCATACTTCCCTTCACCGAAGGACAAAATAGACCCTTTCCAAAAAAGCGGCGTATACGAATTAAAATGTAATGACTGTGAAGCAAAATACACGGGAAAAACCGGACGATCAGTAAATCAAAGAGTAAATGAACATATAAGAGCATACACTAATAAGACCCAAAATTCCAATTTCGCTATCCATCTAAATGAAAATAACCACAAATTTAATAAAGACTCGGGAGTAAAAATATTACATCAAGTAGAAAATAGCCTAAAATTAAATACTTTTGAATCACTAGAAATAATAAAATCGTTTAAAACCGATCCAGATTTTTGTTTAAATGATCAGATTAACATATCCAATAGCCCCATTTTAAATTTCTTTCCCATAGGAACGAAAAAACCCAATGAGTCATAAGGGAAACCCCGTTGTAAATCTAAAACTTAACCTACCTGCCCTTTTACTTCTCACAATATCAGTGTTTTAGTTACCTCGAAGGTGAGTGCCTGTGCTTGATTTCTTGTCTTATCTTTTTAAAAACCTTAGTAAATTTAATCTATGTAACATAGTACTGATGTGTTGAAAAATTTTATTGTATGTTTTAGAACTGAAGATGAATGTTTAGCATTCGAAACTAGTTTTCAAATAAAATAATCTCAATAGAAGTGGCATTTAATTCATCAATCCTAATTGTATTGATCCTTCTATATCATCATGCGTACCTCAAGATTTTTATTGGTTTACATTTGAATGTTTGGAATCCAAAATCAGTAACATATATTTGCGCACTCTGAAAAACAAAATAAAAAATAATTGCTTATAATCCTCGCAATGTTTTAAAAATCTGATAGAAATCGAAATTAAAAATTAAAAAGTACTAGTATCTATAAAATGCACGTAAATACGTTTTGATATAACAAAGATTGCAACATCATTAATATCAAAACAATTAAAGTACCACCACTAAATATTTTTTATTAAATATTGCTTATTTACTATAATAATAAAGATGTGTGACAATTAGAAAAAGGAATCCAACAACGAAATAATTCTTCCTTTCACTTTTTAATTTGATCTATTTTCTTTTTCATCCAATCAAATTTAAACTTTCATGAACCCTTTCATTTTTCTAAAAGGTCAATAAGGTAGATCTCATTTAAGTTTTGAAAGTGTTTTTTTACTGTTAATCAAACTTTGATTGATAATTACTGTTTCAACATGAGGAAATGGAGCTATGGTAAAATTTGATTATAAATTTCCATTTTTTATATGATATCGTTGTGGTATTTAACACTAGCAATGTGCTTAAAATAAATTTTTTTTAAGTTAGTAGAAATATAGTGTTTACCATAAAAGAAATTTTAATAAACAGTAGAAAAAAATTACAATCTCTATATAACAAGTATTACAATCATATAAAAAAATAAAAAGTATTACAATCTCTAAATATAAAATTAGCTACTTTAGGTTACAACTGGAACTATTTATGGTTAATAACGAACGGCTTCTTCATGCTTGATGTTTGTTCTTGTCATATTTTAAAGTATCCTGAAGGAAGTAAACACCAATTTTATTGTTTGATTTTTTTTGGTTCAGCAAGAGGTCTAAAAAATATATGTTGAAGTATTGTACTACTAAGTTATAGATTTCCAATAGTTCACTATAAGTGTGAATTTGATTTAATGGAATGAAATAACATGTAATTGACCTAATATAAAATTTTTATTGAAGATAAATTCAAACAGAGGTAGTTGATGCTTGCATTTGATACATCTGATGTAACTAGTGGAAACCTTGACTGAGAAACAAGATGAGTATAGCAAATGAATAATTTCTGCCTGTTTCGTTTTTGTTTTTTTTATTGATATTATTAAAATTTTTAAAACTCTGAATCTTCCAAATTGTGTGAGTTCTCATATAATTTTATCATATTGCAGTAATGAACTTGAGGAACTGTAGGAATAAAACACTAATAAACCCTCATTTGAAAATTGTAGTGTGACTGCACATTTATAACTTAATCTATCGAAGAAAACAAGTGCTCCATAGCTTATCTTTTTTTTTTTTTTTTGAACTGCAGTCAGAACTATAATTTATTTTCGCGTTTAAGGCTGTCCTAGAATTATAAATCAGATGTTTCTTACCATTTATAAATATTTTCTCGTGCAAGATAAGGCAGGAGTTTGTACATAAAATTAATTTTCCACAGTTGAAAACAAGCGTTGATAAAGATGATTCATTTTTGTCCCCTTGATAGAAACATTCCAAACGAATGATGGCCTTCTCTTTGTTATAGCCTATGGAATTAAAACATATAAAAATGTATTGAGCTGTATATAAAAATCTACATAAATACATAAATTTATTATTTAATTAAAATATTTGTTATTCGTTATCTGTACTGTTAACACATTATTCGCTCATTGCGATAGTATTTTAATGAATACTACTTAATGGATATTTGTTGATAGCGAAAACCAAAAAAGAACATTAAAAGTTTAGAGCAATAATTTGTTGAAGTGGTTAGCATTTTATTTAGATTTATTTTTTAATCATCCTGCATTTATTGAAAAAGCCATAATCGAAGTAAATAAAGACTGAATACTTTCCTGACTGGGAAAAACAATAGATCGTGAATATTTCTTTCTATAATCTACTGCTTCTGATTAGGAAACTGTCGTGAAATTTTAGATCTCAGCAACACCAACGGAGCTAGAACCAGTCAAAAAGGCCAAACTCTTAAAAAATGTAGGCAAAAAACTACTTTTTTTCATCCAAACAAATATAGCTCCTTAACAGTAGGCCCTAAGGACAAATTTTATATAACAAAAATATTTTCCATTGGATTTCTTATTGGGAAACTGTCGTTTAACTTCCGATATTTTTGAGTAAGAAAAAAAGTTACACATTTCAAGGTGAAAAACACCTTACACAAAGCTATAGACTTCCGGCCAAAAGACATAACATGTTGTGCTAACACAGATTGAATTAATTTGAAATGCATTACCACTCGTGGTTGTTTCGCAATTAAAAAATTAATAATAATAATAATAATACTGTATATATATTATATACCTGAATAGGAAATTATTCACACTTTTTATACCTCACTTCAATTGCTTTTAAAAGGCCCTCCTAAGTCTACAACTGATTTAGGAGCCACTTTATTTTAAAACGGCTAACATATAACGTATGCTTAGTTTTTTACTAGTGAAATCCTCTATTACAAGTGAAATAATTATACTAATTATGAGTAATTGGTTCAGTTATTTTTTTTTAAATGGCGTTGTTATATGGGAAGTTTGAGTTTACAACAATTTTAGTCGCATTTCAGCCAGGAGAACTGCATATATATACTTGCTTAACTCAAAGGAATATTTGAAAACTTAAAATTTATCTTTATTTTTTCTGTTTTGTCTTAATTAAATAATTGCGATAAGTTTTATTTTAATGTACCTCTTGAGTATATATGAACTACAAAGAGAAAGATGCCGGCCTCTTGTAGAGCGGAATTAGATTATTGTAGTGGAGTGTGGGGGCCTCTACGTCAAATCATCCTATAAATATCTAATTACGAAATGTTTCGATGATTTGTTTTTGGAACACTTCCTATGCTTATATATCTCCCGACAGTAGCTCTACGTATAATATAGGAAGTGATATTTCAAAAATGAACAACTTGGCTTTTAAGTGATTTGAACTATAACAACCCCATCCTTCCTATCCTGGTTGGCGTATTTAAGGACGTTAAGCCATAACTAATAACTAAATCAACCACCCGAACTATTGGGTACACGATCACGTCTGCTTCAATTCTATCTCTGTTAAATTTATCAGTTTATTTTATTAAGAGAAATATAAAATATTCAAATGGGTAATAATTGAAACACTTTTTTTTTTTTTAATTTTTTTTTTTCTTATCATTATCTTATTACGATATTTCCCTATAAAAAGATGTTTTACTTATAAATAATACTTACTTATTATAAAGTATTCTTACTTCAAATTAGCCTTTACATATTTACTACTGATTGTACTTGAACAATATGTGAGAATGATAACGTGATCTCTCCACATCGAAATAGCTAGTGTATGTGCATAGAACTTGGACGTTTTTTTTTTTGTTTTTTTAATCTTTTTTGTTCTACAAAATATTTTAACCGATTTTTTCTGATTGTCCTATTTTGAGGACAGACAATAAATTTTCATTTCCCAAAACACTAAGATAAATTTATTTTATTCAATACTGTTTGTGGATATTGTAACACCTCTTATTTATGTCTATTAATTTTTATAACTGCCAAATGCAGAAAGCGTTTTACATATAAATATTTTAATAAAACTCTAACACCAGAGTTTCCATTTTTCAAAAATTTAGAAAAAAAAATAGTGATAGTCAATAAGGAAATGCCAATCAACCCCATTTGTTATAAGAACCCTAAATCTGACAAAAACATGAAGTAATATGTAGAAATTCTTACATTCACGAGAAATTTCAAGAAGACTGCAAGTTCACAAAAATGTAAGGGTAGTGGAAGGTAAAGTGGAAGAAGTAGAAGAGAAAAGCGAGCCACATTTGAAAAAATCAAAAACCATATTGTTACTAGAGTTGTGGAAAAGGATTTATATTATATTATATTATACCTATGCAATGGCAAGCGTTTGAACCAGTTTGTTGAATATTGTACCAGTAGTCAGATAAAGGTATCTTTTGATGACTTTCTTCGGGGTCAAATTAAAAACAAGCATGTCAATGTATTTCCATGTTTTAATCCTCTTTCGATTACTAATGCTGAAGTTGTTTCCGACAACACTTGAACTACTTCTTATCATCGATAGTACGCTTGATAAGATGAATGAGCTTTGAGCGGTATCAAGCTCCTGTAGTTTCACATACTTTTTGCCACTTAAAACAGAAAACATAAATATTGTAACAAATGACCTATGATGTAGACTATATCTCTGGTCACTAGTTACAACAATAATCAAATGATATAAAAAGAATTAACCAAAATGAGAATAAATAGTTGAGGAAGTTAAGTTAATATGATCAAATAGGTGAATGGATAAAGATGTAAGGATCTATAGACGATAAGGTCTCAGGTCTATCTATTTCATAACTCATAACCATACTAAAATTACAGGGAGAATTGTGGGAAACAAGAACAATGTTTATAATATTACTATGAAAAAATATTTCCATGAGATTATGGATGACATTATCATTCAAGATTCTAAATTCCAATGTTAATTTAATTGTCGTGTGGATTAGAATTAGAAAAAAAAAACAAAAAAAAACTGTAAACGTTTTAGATCTAGAAATTTCGATAAATATTACCGTTATGAATTTGTAATTTTAATATATATGTAGGAAATTCAGATGTAGTTACACACGATAATGCATATTCCACAATTGGACTCTAGGGCTAGAAACTTTTACCAATAGTGTTAGAACCAAAGAGTTCAACAATGATCAACATAACGCAGTTTGGGGAGAAGTAGGCTTAATTACTTAGTCAAGGCCAGTGACCAGAGATATCTTGTACCTAGCACGTATAAACAACAAAACCCTCGCGATCATTCCTTAAAATAAAAAAACAGATCTACCACCTCTCAGATAATTTGGACATATTTGTCTTCTGAATCAGGAAATTATAGAATTATGACCAATAGCTAAGAGATCTTTAAGTCATCAGTAACAGCAACCAGGAATATATCCGAGAAATATACGGACAAATGGAATAAACAGTGTTCAACTGGTACTAGGAATAAAGTGTATATCTATCTCCCTATAAATCAAATACATGTTTGGGACAAAACAGAAAAAATTAAAGAAAGTAATTAGGTAATCTACTAAACCGTTTTGTTTAATCATGTTAAGATAAGATTATATGCATGTCACAGTGATGCATTAAAATGTCTCTGAATCACAGAGTATATTTATGGACGGAAAATATTTGCTTTTTGAGGTCAGTCAATGTCATTTCCTATATATCTGAACTCTGCTTTTAAAATAATATCGTTTATACTTTCGAAGTAATGTAACAAGAACCATCTAGAAAACTGATCTCAATTTTTTAATTAAAGTGACATATTGGGAACTGCGAGATTTGCAGCAATTCTGCATTCATAGATTCGTAATTACTACACTGATACTTAATGTCTTTTATGTATATTATGAAGAAACTCCTTCCTGGTATTAAATTAAAAAATTTTAAGGGTGACTCATTTTTTATGGGATTCTCATAGTTTATTCTTTAGATTTGTGATAAAATAAACTGGAATCTGACAGGCTTGAACCGACACACGGGTAGAGTTTTGCTAGACGAAATTCCGATTAGGTATCGTTCTGATATTCTGAAATGTATTTGAAATGGATCTTTATAAGATGTAAAATAGAATTACTAGTTTATTTTGAGCTTAGAATTTGCAAAAAAAAAAAAAAAAATAATAATCTTTATGTGAATACTATTTTAATAAGATTAAGAATTTTACAATTTGATATTCAGAACAAATATGTGGAAATAAATTCCTCCTCCTCATAACGGTAAACATTCCTAACTAAACTTAATTTGTTAAAGCTCAAAAACATATTGATGTTGAATAAGACTAAGTTACAATTTTTATAAATGTGGTTTTTATTAAGAATTCTAACGAATTGTGAAAAATTCTAAACTGTTTAAAATTCTGTAACCGGCAATATATTTAATTATTATTACAATAATAATTTATTTATTATTACAATATATTTAAGTCAACTCTTTTACCGTTTAGAGTTGTGCGGAACACCATTTTGAAAATCCTCCTTTTCATGCAATGGAGTCTGTACTTTATGGGTGGAAATAGTATGGAAATAAAATTTGTACTCAACTTTGATAGTGGATTAAAAAATGTGTTTGGAAAGAGATAATTCTACGAACAATATTTTGATAGAATTAAAAAATGTTCAAAACTTCATTTTCTCCGTTATTTCCCGGATTTATTTTAGATTAAAATAACTGTACTTTGAATGTTGCTGATACTTCTGACCAAGCACTGACAGCTACTTAACAATAAACTGGCACTATTAAACAGACTCATTTTAGCCTGATTAAAATTATTTTGAAATAACATACGGAGGGTCCCGAGTAGAGTGTGCCTCTGGAGCTCCTTGTCACTAACTGACTATTATTGACAGAGCCACTGTAACAAATAAAAAACAAAATAATGACCATAGTTATAGTATTTAAAGCGAGGATCAGATTACTTCTAACAAACGTTTTATGTTTACTACAAACCCATAAATCACTCAAAGAAATATATAATTGAGTTCCTACAGTATCTGTGTTGTAAATTTTAAGTGACACACCATTAAAATCTAACAAAAAATAACATTTGGCTCAATGCTTTCTCAAAACGTTCCAGGGATACATAGCCATGATATGTCTCGGCAGACAGCTCGCTCAGCTATATCTATTGAACAGCGGCTACACCAGCCAACAGGCAGACACGGAACCAGAAGAGTTCGCTATTTAAAATAAGTTGTGAACTTTAAAAATAGCCTCTGACAGTGGTGCGACTTGAAATAGCGTTGAGGAGAGATTTGATATAAATAGACTCCAGAGGGCACATCTTCCCTTTGGAACCTGGAACCTGGCTGGATAATGTCAAGTAACGCTAAAAATGCGTCTCTAGTTATTTTGGCACTGGTCGTTATTTTAAAATACTGTATCCAGTATAAAATGCGTTATAAAAGTACAAATTCTTGTGTCATAAATACATCTACAAATTTCATTGACATTCAACACATGCCTTGTAAACAGTTTAAGACCTCGAAGTCCTTCCTGTAAAATTGTAGATTACGATGTTATTAAGACTACAATACATTTATAATACAGTCTAACTATATAACAAAAACTAACTATATACAACTTAAGCTAAACAAGTACATTTGAGTGGAGCGAAAGCGGCAAAAAAAAAAAAAAAAAAAAAAAAAAAAAAAGATGGAATCTGTAAAGCTCTGTCCCGGGAAAAGTTTCAGGTTTGAAAAAGAAATGGCAAAATACAAAAATTCCAACTTGTATTATTTGTAAAGCAATATTTTTCAGAGAGAGGGCTTGAAAAATAATTCATAAAATATTTGCTCTTTCGCACGATTATCAATATTGAGAAATTCCTTCTTCGAGTCATATCGTGGAATATGCTTCATGGAGTTTATTTCAGTTTTTATGAATTCTTCTCCTTAAAGGTGTGGTTCCGCATGGAGCAGCCAGCTGCAGCAGCTGCGTCTGCCAGACGCAGCGGCTGGAAGCTGAGCACTGCTTCAGTTGGTTTTAATAGAAGTATTGCAAGAGGGAGCAGCTGCGGCTGCAGCCAGAAATTTGAGAAGCTGGCTGCTGCGTTCGGACTGCTCTAGGGACCAGTCCAGACGCACTCCTTCGCGTCTGTAGTATGCAAACCCACATCACCAAAGTTTCTTGTACCATTTTAGACTTTATTTTTTTTAATGTCATACGATACCGGTTTTTTTTTTTTTTTTTTTTAAACAATGCTTAAAATACATTACAGAACACAATTTTAGGGTTTTGGTATATTTAATATACATTTATAAATAATTGGATAAAACCTCAGATTGAAATACCACATTTTATATATATATAAATTGAGGTATTTCAACCTGAAGTTTCATCCAATTATTTATAAATCTGAAAATTGTGTCCTGGAATGTATTGTAAGCATTGTTTTTCAAAAATACCATATGGATTAGTATGACATTAAAAAAAAAATGTCTAAAATGGTACAAGAAACTTTGGTACCAATATATATATAAATTTTACCTTAGATGATTTTACAAAATATAGAAAGACAGTATTTAAAAAAAGACAAAATAAAATAAAGAATAGTCGCTGAAACCAAAATTTTACTATTTTTTTCAGACGATGTATGAAGTTCCAGTTTATTACAGTGAATATTTTATTGACAACCCTGCTTTCTTTAAATCCATTTTATCGTGTAAGATTATTGATAACTTACACTTTTATTATCTTACATGATAAAATTGATTTAACGAAAACAGGGTTGTCAATAAAATATTCACAGTAAAAAACTGGAACTTTATACATCGTCTGAAAAAATAATAAAATTTTAAATTTTCCTTACTCTCCTTCTATATTTTGTGAAATCATCACCAGAAAACGAACTGATGAACTTCCAGCTGCCGCGTTTGGAAGCTACATGCAGAACCACCCTGAACGCAGCAGCTGCAGCCGGCTGCAGCTGCTGCGGCTGGCTGCTCCATGCGGAACCACACCTTAATAGCAACCCACTGAAACGCATATTTGATTTACAGGTATTGGGGTCTCACAATTCCTATTGCGTTTGTATCTATAATAAAACTAGGAAATTAATTTTCAATATAAATTAAATAACGCAGAGTTAAGGATTCCTAGTGGTTAGAATACAAATCTTTTTGAAAAAACGTGCGACATAATATCAGAATAATATTTTTACACACTTTTTTTTTGCCGATCTCATCACTGATCCTATATCAGGGATTCTCAGATTCTCAATTTTTTTTTTCACTCTACCATAATGTACATCCTCACTAATTTACGTTTCAGAAAAAAATTACTCGCTGGTAATATATTCAAGCTTTTTTCAATCCTAATTATTGTGATTAATAAAAACAACCTCTTGGCCATCTTCTTTTCAGGCCAATCTGAGGCTTATCTGAAATGGAGTAGGAAGCTTAGAGAGACAAGTGGATTTAAATGGTTACGGACGAGAAACGTGCCGACATCGCTTTTATTACAGAAACCCACCTCTCTTCACGTCATAAAATAAGCATACCGGACTATACTATCTACAGGACCGATCACCCAGAAAATACTTTGCACGGTGAGACTGCCGTCATCATCAAAACAGGTCTTAAACACCACTCTAAACATATACCAATTACACCAGACATCCAAGCAACAGCCATAACTCTTTACACAGCACAAATAACACTAACATTAGCAGCGGTGTACTGTCCTCCTCGGTATGCGCTGACCTCTGACATGTTTTGTAGCTTTTTTTAAAAGCTTGGAAGATGTTTCATAGCAGGAGGTGACTATAATGCAAAAAATCAATTATGGGGGTCACGGTTAACTACTCCAAGAGGTAGAAACCTTCATTCTGCTCTCTATAAGCTTTCATTAAACACTATAACTCCAAATTCTCCGACATACTGGCCTACATCAAGACGTAAGACACCAGACTTACTAGACTTCTTTATCACTAAAGGACTACAGTCCGTACCTTACACAGTTAGAACTAGTTCTGACATCTGTTCTGATCATTACCTTATTCAACTGATCTTGTTTGAAGAGCCATGTATGAAAGAGGAACGCCCCACACTCATCCAAGGAGACATTAATTGGGACTGCTACGAAACAATTTTAGATGAAAAACTCTCAGGTCCACTTTCATTGAAAACAGGAAAAGAAATAGAGGACGCTGTTGACGTTTTCACAAAATGTATTCAGGAATCTGCGTGGTCCTCTTCAGTTCCCAAAACCAAGAAAAGTTATCATCCAAACTATAAAAGGGATTTGATCAGAATCAAGAGAAGAGCTCGTAAGATATGGCAGACTAACAGACTACCATCGGACAAATATACAACAAAATAAATAACAAATTAAAACGACAAATTCAAACAGACCAACTATGATGCATTCTTAACAAATCTCAATACTGACGATGGAAGCTTATGGAGGCAAACAATAAAGCTTTTAAAGTATCGTGAGGTGTCAGCACCACTCCGAAAAGAAGATGATACTTGGGCCGAGTCGGAAAGCGAAATGTCTGAAATCTTTGCTGATCATCTATCGACTGTTTTCATACCTCATACACACCTCACTGACAATGAACACGAAATTAACGTACAAGATACCCTTGACAACCCCTTAATACTAACGTTGCCTCCACCAGCCTTTAAGCCATCTGAAGTAATCCTAGAAATTCAAAAATATAAAAAAAAAAAAAAAGCCCCAGGACATGACTTGATTACTGCTGAGCTACTCCAGCATATGCCCAGAAAAGCTACAGTCTTTCTTACAACACTCTTTAATGCAAAACTCAGGACAACTAAATTCCCATTGCAATAGAAATATTCACACGTATTAATGATGCAAAAACCAAATAAAGGCCCCAACTCTCCTTCTTCGTACAGACCCATCAGTTTACTTCCAATTTGCTCAAATTTTCTTGAAAAATTACTGTATAGACGAATTCTAGACATACTAACGAACAAAGAAATACTACCTGAACACCAATTTGGATTTCGTTCACTACACTCAACCATACACCAGCTTTGCAGAGTCACTGACCACATTTCAGTTGCACTGGAGTAAAGATTATATGCTACTGGGGTATTCCTGGATGTAGCTCAAGCATTCGACAGAGTTTGGCACAATGGACTTCTATTTAAACTTAAATCATTCCTTCCTTCCACTTACTATCTTATTCTTCTCTCTTTCCTTTCCGACAGATTTTTCTCTGCTTGACAAGGTTCGTATATCTCTTCTGTTCGACCAATTACCTTATTCAACTGATCTTGTTTGAAGAGCTATGTAAGAAGAACGCCCCACACTCATCCAAGGAAACATTAATTGGGACTACTACGAACCAATTTACACATTTTCACAATTCTTGTGATAGACACTCAGACATCAGTCAGGCTTCACTGACTCTCCAACACTATTTACAACAATTACAAGACTAGTTTAACAAATGGAAAATTAAACTCAACAACGACAAATCACAACACATAACTTTTGCACTTGGACATAATACCTTCCCCATCGTTTACATTAACAATGTTCCAATTAAACAGACTGACACTATTCAATACTTAGGACTAATGTTCGACAGAAGGATGACATGGGGCCCACATGTGAAACAGAAACGCCTAAGCCTTAACAAAAGACTGAGACTATTATATCCGATTCTACATAAACAATCTAAATTGAAAATGACGCAAAGACTAAATACATATACTTACTTATTAAAACCTCTATGGAAGTACGCCTCACAAATTTACGGAACAGCCAAAAAAAAAACACATCCAAAAAATACAGACTTTCCAGTCAAAAAATTTAAGACACATTACACACTCACCCTGGTATGTCAATAACAAAACTTAACACACAGACTTACACTTACCCATGGTACAAGATCACATCCAGACTTTATATAAAAGACTTCACGACAAACTTCACGGACATATCAATAATTTAATACAAAGTATGGCCTCTATAAGCTTGCCAGATAATACCCAAAGGAGACTAGAAGGAGTTGGTTGAGGGATCTACTCCGTTAAGACTGATTAAATATCATGTTCATGTTAGGAGTAAGTATCGCTGGGTGCTGTCCTCCCTCATGCCTGACATGCCAATTATCTTATATACAACAATTTATCACATCTGCTTGTTGTTACATGATAAGTGACAGGTGTGGATTAAACAAATACAGAGAAAAAAAATGGTTATGAATCTCAAAGGTATCTGGTTTGAGCTAAATCGGTGAGGGGCTTGGCTCAGAGGTAACAAGTTGGAAAAAAGTGCGTTACCCTAGGAACCATAGCAAACCAAAAATGGCAGGTTCAAACCTGACTGGGATATAGTGAAATTAATTTTAAGGAATTGATCCCCCGCCCGCACCCTTCCACCAAGGAAACCTCGTGTAGCCGAGACGGCAAAGAAGTGGAGAAAAAAAAAGTTTGGGCTGAATCAGCAAAATACGGAACATTAAGAACTTTATATATGTTTATTGATGACAAAGTAAGGAAAATTGGGGACGTTTTGAAGGATTTTGGATTGTAATGATGGAATAAGAGATGAATTTGTTGGTTTAGTGGAGTCCGTAATTAAACTTCGTATGTCCAAATAGATCTAATCACTGTCATGTAAATTGTAATTAATCGGAAGCTTTGACCGTTTGTCTAGTAAATGTTGAAGAAGTCGAAAACCCCGGTAGTAAAATACGTTTGTAAACCCAAGATCATAAGGAGACCAAAAAGAAGCCTGATGTAAAATCTCGTCCCTTGAATTATGGTAACTGAAATTTGAGAAAAGGTGTTGCTGGGTTCTGTTATTCTAATGAGTAATCTCTTTCCAAGCCTATTGTATTTGTTAGTGTTCAGACAGTTTAGAGGCTATAGTATTGTTTAGTAACAGGTGTGGGTAAACAAATATAATTAGTTGATGATTGGAAAACTATACATTATTAAGTACTATCAACCAAGTCACTCAATAATCAATTAGTTCATCATTATTTTCGTTAATTTGTTATATGATTCTGTAATTTAAATATTTTTTGGTTATATTTATCATCTTAGCCTTTGCGGCAAATTCAACCAATAAGCATGTTTGTATTTAATGTAAATGTGCATCATGTCCCCTTAATGAGTAAATAAATAAACAAACGATTCGATATGATTCTTTAAGTACGGTAAGTGTATTTTTTGTTAATGCATCTGCAACTATTAGATGGATAGTTAGCTCTTGAGTTGTAAGACTATTCATAATGTTGTATAATCCACATTTATTTTGGTGTAAAATAACACAAGTCCCTATACAGCCTGTCTCTAAATTTCACAATTGTGACGGACCACACGTTACCTATGAGGCATATAAATTTAATCAATTAAAAAAAATATTAAAAAAAAAATTAATGTTTCCAGAAATAGACATTAATGAGTGACTGAAAAACTCTCCTATCGTCATTAGGTAAATAATGAAGCATTCCTTTCCTTCAGGCGCCATTGGCAATTGTTGACAAACATTCCACTTCTCTCTATTTCGATTATTATCGATTATATTAGTTTAAGTCAGTTAAACTTGTTGCTTCAATTGACATTTTTTACCATACTACGGTAGGCAAGTCATCAATATTTATTGAATATGTACTCATCAATGTGAAAATTATGAAGAATGGTTTTAAGAAACACGTTTTGTAAAGGTCGAATTATCGATACCCGTCCTCAATAACTAGTTTTATCTCTCAGATCACCTGAATGATGAATTAATAAGGAAACAAAATTTTTGGCATCTTTAGAATGAAAAGGAAAAATCTAAAGCTAATATATGTAGTTTTACAACCAATATGATTAACTACGGGCACTTTTGATTTTTTTTAATTTACCAATAATTTCTGATAGAAGACTTATGCACTATCAAACCTATCAATTATATAGAAATTTAATAAACATACACCAATTTAATGAAAATTATATTAATTAATTTAAATATCATTACAATAATTACACATAGTCATTCTCTCGTTTCTCTTAGACAGAGAAAGTGAGAAAAAATTGCTAAGTTGAGATATCTGATAGTTGCAACAAAAAATTATACACTTGAGATACGCATGATGATATAGAAGGATCAATACAATTAGGATTGATGAATTAAATGCCACTTCTATTGAGATTATTTTATTTGAAAACTAGTTTCGAATGCTAAACATTCATCTTCAGTTCTTCGAGGTAGTTAAAACACGTTACGTTTTAGTTACCTCGAAGAACTGAAGATGAATGTTTAGCATTCGAAACTAGTTTTCAAATAAAATAATCTCAATTGAAGAGGCACTTAATTCATCAATCCTAAAAAATATATAATTCATACTGTAGATGTGTCTAGATTTTCCAACTCACTAATTCTAGATTTATATGAAAATAAATAATGAGGATAGTTTAAAAAATCTCTATTCAATCGGTTTCAATATTACTTTTCTATTTTTAAAGGTGTAAATTTTTCTATTTCTATCTCAAAGAACTTTATATGTATTAATTATACGAGGAATTTCAAATCTATTTGTTTGTTGCATAAAACTTCCTCCTCTTTCTTACTAATAAAATAAAAACTAGTTGTGTTGTGTTGAAACATTAAGGATAAATCTGCAAATTTGTTTCTGATTGCATTGCAATAAATCGATAAAATACCTTCGCATTTTGAATCTCATGTTCAAATATTCTTTGATGGAATTAGAAATATTTGTTAATGTCTCCTACTAAAGAATCAAATCATTATTCAAAACAGATTGTATTCATACGTTGTTTATGAAAAAGTAATTTTATTGTTATAAATTGAATCCTAAATTGAATGATATAATGTTACAGAACAAGAATTATATTTCCATTTTCAGAGAAATGTACCCTTCGGTTTTAAAAATGGGCCTCCGGCTCCTCGTATGTAGCCATTTTGGTGTCATATGATTATATAATGTTATGTTTTTTAAAATAAAATCTGGATGTCTTAAACATAATGTTATTTATTTAAAGCCTTTAATTTTTTCAGAAGACACATCAGATTTTTTTTTTTTTTTTTTGTTGCGGAATATGCTGCCAATGCCATATATCAAAGATCTTATATATATAATTTTTGCAATAAAAAATAAATGTCTGCATCAGCCACCGGACGGATTCCGGTATAGTGCCATTAGTTAAACCGAATTGATTGCATACTACTAAGATTTATACACAAGTCTCGGGAAACGGATGACCTCGATTGAAAGTTTATAAACAATGACAAGGATACAACTTAATGTTTTTTTCTTTAATAAAAAAAAAAAAAAAAATGAGGTGATCCTAAAATAAAAATAAGATAGTTTCTGGTTCTAGGATATATATATTTCGCGAGGAAGCAAAATATTGCTATGGCTGTGTTTTGAAAAATAGTGACAGCTCTCAACAACTCATGTATTATTGTACGTTTTCATTATTGACAGATTGATATTGTTTATTATTGCTAGACAATAACATCAAATATTATTTAGGTTTGATGAATAAAACGTTAATTCTGAATAAAAATATGACTAAAAGTTTGTAATGACCCTAATCCCTGATTTCGAATTACGAGTATCTACCAAATGTGGTTAAAATTCGTTTAGTTAAAGTGAAAACATAAGGCCCAATTCACACAGAACGGACGTGGTAGAGACGTGGCGCGGACTTTTGTCTCTTCGGACATAAAAACAACAGTAATAAAATTTGATTTTGGAGTTACATACATATATACCAACAATTTAATAGGGGTGAAACATCACTGATTTTATTTATAATTTTTTTTTTGGGGGGGGGGGCGAGGGTGAATCGGACATAAAAACAACTTTGATAAAATTTGATATTGGAGTTACATACATATATATCAACAATTTAATAGGGTTGAATCATTACCAACTTAATTTTTTTAATTTAGGTATTATTTAGGGTTTTTCGGGAAAATCTGTTGAGGTTTTTTATGTTCGATTCAACCCCCCCCCCCCCAAAAAAAAAAAAAAAAAATTATATCAGTGATGTTTCACCCCTATGAAATTGTTGGTATATATTTATGTAACTCCAATATCAAATTTTATTAATGTTGTTTTTATGTCCGATTCACCCCTTACCCAAAAAAAGAAAGTTAAAATCCTAAAAAGAAAAAAAAATCTCGTGGCGAGGAACTGGCGTGCCCCTTTTTGTACGCCACGAGAGACGGCAAAGAGACGTGGCGAGGGCGTGGCGCGGACTTTTGTCTCTTCCTTGTCTCTCCTATTAAACAAACATTCAAATTCACACAGAACGGACCTGGCAGAGACGTGGCGCGGGCGGTCGCCCTCCCTTTGTTTAATAGGACAAACGTGGAAGAGACAAACGTCCGCGCCACGTCTCACACTGGAGCCATCTCCTCACTAACACCGCTCAAAACTCTATTTTTGATTTTTGGGTATTTTTACTTTTTTTTGTGGCTAAAATAATCTACATAATATGGCAAATCAACTAGTAAACATCACTCGCTTCTGTTTGTTTCCTTTCAATGTTTTAATCCGGTTTATGTCGCGGATTATTAGAGAGCATTATTCAGTCGATTGTAAAGTGCAAACCATTTCAATACGCCAATTTTTTTATCTATAAAAGTTTTATATTTTAAGTCACGCTATGTGGTGTTCAAGTGAAGGTATATAATATAAAATATTAATAAATAAAATATTAAGGATGAAATTCAAAATTTAAATTCTTAAAACTTAAATTTGATTAATTCAATTTTGCGCAAGGGAATTGCAAAACTGTCATTGTGATATGATAATAGAAGCCTTTGTAAATATAGATGTGAAGGCAAAAGTGCAATTCCCTTGCGCAAAATTAAAATATTGAAAATTTTGAATTTAATGAAAGGCCCACAACAAAGATTTTAAGGCTTACAGGAAAGATTTTAGTAGAAAAACTTCTAGAACTAAATAGGTTTGTACTATAAAAGACATAAATAAAACATTATAGACGAAATTGAAATTAAATCTTTAAATTTTAAAATTTGAAGCCTAAATCTTTGAATTTGATTAATTCAATTTAGCGCTAGGGAATTGCAAAACTGTCGTTATAATATGATAATAGAAGCTCTTGTATAAATAAATGTGAAAGCGAAACTGTAATTCTTTCGCGCAACATCAAGATATTGAAAATTTTGAATTTAGTGAAAGGCCCGCAACAAAGATTTTAAGTCACTTGAGGTATGCATGATGGTATAGAAGGATCAATCCTTACAGATTTTAAGGCTTATGGTGAACAATTTAGTAGGAAGACTTCTAGATTTCATAAAATTAAAGACGTTTTTAATCGGCTGCTAATATCTAATAACTAGTCTGATCTAATATCTGATAATTGATAGCTAACCTCAGAAAAATGCCAACATAAAAAACAAAATTAATTAATATTAATTCGACCCCGATGTTTGTGGCATGTTAACAATTGGAACATCTAGCTTAAACAACATTACATGTCACATTACATCTAGCTATATATTACGGATTCAGATAATTCTGATTAGACCCTTAATAAACTTCTTTTAGGGGATTAGGTAAAACTAACGTTGATTTAATATTAAAATTTGAAATGATTCTTCTAAATTTACGTGAATATTAAATAACAAATTTAAAGACATCATGTAAAAAAACATTACATAGTTATTCAGTAATTATAATCCTAAAAATATGATTGATACTTAAAATATGTTAAATGCTATTTGTTTATATTTTGTTGTTTTATCTGTAGATATTGTGCGAAATATTTGTACCTACAACATTTTATTATTTTTATAATATAGGTACATATTATGTAAATTTTATTAGTTTCAGGTATTTATTAAATTGTTCAATATGTAGTTCTACACATTTTGTTTGTCATTAAGATAATTCTGCCAAAGAAAGTTTTATATTAAATATATAATATAAGTACATTATTAAAAGTAATGCATTTTATTTAATTAAAACCAATCATTTAATTTATTATTTAAAATAAATTTATAAAATTTATAAAACGAAAAAACCGCTTTTTGGAGTTTTGAGCGCGAGCGCCCTATATATGGATGGCCCCAGTGTGCGTCTCCGCCACGTCCGTTCTGTGTCGATTGGGCCTAAGATATAACTTTCTTCGAACAAAATGAACACTGTTTATACATTCTACATTAAACATTTCTACATTCTACATAAACATTCTAATTTCAATATTAGATCTACCCCTTAACACATATTTTTAACAAGCAACAATTCTGTTTATATAACCAGTTTTATACTTCTGTGTGTTTGTGTGTGTGTTTGTGTGTGTGTGTGCGTGTGTATCGACAGGGTTGCTTGGTATATTTTAAAAGAAACTGTATGACAAACGAGGACACTTCAACCATTTTAACTGTGGCCGTTTCTTTCACAATTCTCTAACTCACGCTTTAGCTAATTCATAATTCAATCTGGACCGCTGATGTTCTTCACCCTTAAGAAGGCTGGTTCACTTTTTTTTTCACTTTGAAATTCAAAAATCATTTACATAGCTCCAAACGGGTATCAAGGGTCGTTTGCCTAGTAAACTGCTCCCATAGCTGATTTTGTATTCCTGGATCCATAATTGTAGAATTCACAACTATAAATTATTTAGTAACGATAATAAGTGAATCCAAAAACAGTCTCCTTTTAAAAAAATAATTATAAAACAGAGATATTTTCAATAGAAACGGTATTATTTCCTAAACGCTTATTTTAAAAAGTACACTACTTGTTCTGTAGAGAAGTTTAAATAGCTGTCAGTTTATTCAATAGCCAAGTAGCAGCCATTTTCATTACTGCTTCTCGAAACCGTTATTCTAAATAGTTCCTGGAATAAGGAAGGCTTTGCCAACAATCATTAATTATTTGTCCTATTTCACTGCTTCTATTCTGTTCTATTGAATAGAATCAGATTCCTACTAGTTTCAGTTTATCTTCTAAGGTCTCAGTTTATTTTATTTATTTGTTTATTTTTTGAAGGGGAATTACTTTTTATTTTATTGTTATTTTCTTGGAAGCCAACATTGAAAACCTAAAATATTAATTTTTTTTTTTAATTTATCTTCTCTGTGTAACGTCTAAAACGTGGAGGAGCCCCTATCCATTTTCGGAAAACATATCTGACTTGAGCCATATTTTTTATAAATGCTATGGAAGCACTGCGATCTCTTTTAAGCCTATCAATACCACTATACGATATTCTGGGACTGCCAGCTAGTCACCGTTTTCTTTTGTTCTGGCTTCCCATAGCCACCTGGAGATTAGAGCATCCCCCATACTACTGACATAGCCATACCATCGTAGTTTTTTTCAAGTATTTTTTAAATAATTATTGTAGTAAGAAATTTCATTTTGTTCAATGGAACGGATAACGACAGAACATTAAACAAAATAATGATATAATTTTGTTTATAATAGTTATTATCAAATATTAAAGAATTTCAAAAACACACTTTGTCCTTATAGGGAGCCTAAAAAAAATAGCGAAATAATGTTACCAAAAAAAGACAATCGTTTCTAAAATACTTAATAAAGGTAAAATAAATAATAAAATATAATCGAGATTGACAATGAACCAAAGAAATTTATTTATTTATATATTTATTTTAATTATCTGTATACGTTTTTCAAATGCAGTAACCAGCCGCTGTGGGTAGCAGTATGTAGTCCGTATTTACATATTGAACCTTGGTCATTTTTACGCCGAGATTAATAAACCAGAGAAGACGAAAATAAATATCATTTTGTTGAACCGTTATCTGTCAATGATAATTAGATTTTTTGTAAAAAGAAGGCTGATGTTCGATGTAATACCAAAACTATATAATATTAATAACAATACTACAGATCTATATTTTTTTTTTTTAATAAATCAAAAGATACGTTGCTTTGTTTTTTTATAAAAAGAAATTGATTTTTTTTTTTTTTTTTTTTTTTTTTTTTTTTTTTTTTTTTTTTTTTTTTTTTTTTTTTTTTTTTTTTTTTTTTTTTTTTTTTTTTTTTTTTTTTTTTTTTTTTTTTTTTTTTTTTTTTTTTTTTTTTTTTTTTTTTTTTTTTTTTTTTTTTTTTTTTTTTTTTTTATAAAAGTTGGGGTTCTGACTAGATAGACTGGGATGACCTTGAGGATTTGGGAGAGAAGGGTCCTTTGAAAGATATTCTGTCCGGTAAATAATAATGGATATTAGGGAATAAGAAGAAACTTGAACATCTGTTTATGACCCCCGTATTTTGGCTTTGATCTAGCTTGGAAAGATTGAAGATTGCGGTGGAATGGCCACGTGCAAAGGATGCGGTTTATTGAATGAAAAAAGTTGGTGTACGATAGGCCGAGAGGAGATAGAGCGAGGGAGGTCAAGCCTAAGGTGGTTGGACTGAGGTGAGGACGATCTGGGACGACTGAGGGTGAGAGGTTGGAAAAGGAAGGCAGTAGACAGGGATGACTGCTGATTCTTTGTTAGGCAAAGACCATAATAATAGTAATATAAAAATCACGAAAGTCAGTCAAAAATATAATATAGGCATTTTAAAACTGGAATATTTTTAAAAAATATGTTCATAATATTCATTCATATTCATAATATATTCCACAGATTTGGTTATCTGGAACTATATATTTGAGCAGGAGAGAATAATAGTGGTGTAAGTCAAGTTTCCTTCATTTCGAGAAAATCACGGTTTTGCAAACGTTCACGTTTAGTACTCTAACTTCCTATAAATCTTAATATTGCTTCAAACTTACATTATACTATTTGATTAATTACTTGTAGGTAGAATATTTCAACTGTCTTTATGTAAATCTAATTTTTTCACTAAAGTAGTTAATAATCTTTATTACCTGGTTAACTAGATTTACTTAAGAAAAATTAAAATCTACGTAAAAAATTAAGGGGAGGTTACATGAAGACATTTATCGTTTATCGCAAATGTACGGAAGTTACATTTGCTCATACCGCTCACTTGATAAAAGAAAATATGACAAAAAAAATTTCTTAACATAAAAATAAGAACTTACTACGCTCAGTGGTTGAGTTATATGGATTATAAGAAAGCGCCACATCGACTATTCTGCCTCCCCCCCCCCCCCCCCCCCCCCCTTCCGCCTAAACCTACTACATTGCCGAGTGACAACATGCAGTTTCATGGTCAGTAGGTTCCCCTGAATAATAATGAAAAGAGAAACTTCGGTGCGCGATTTTTTAATACTCAACCATACTTAGCGCATAGTCTATACCTAATGACTTACACCACTCTCATTCTCAACAGATATTCCTTTTTGTTAAATTTGTTAATGATTTTGTGTTTTTACTGGCGCTAGGTAAACAGTTCAACATAATTGACAATATAAATTGATAAACACCGATGAAGGAGCAATAATAGTGAATAAAACCAATTTTGAAATTTGTTGACTTACAGCACTATCATTCTCACCGGCTCATATGTATATTACAGTAATTTCCTTAAAATTTAAATTAAAGGAAATTTGATATTAATATTATATGTACTATCGGAAGGGCATAAATAAGGAGACGGGTATATATAAACGGGATGAGGGATTATATAGGGCGGTGGGGTCGTGGACCTGAGGAGTAGCCAGCTAATTGGACAGCCAGATGTGGGCATTGCGAGGAGCCACGCCTCTTTTCGCCTATTTGTCTCTTTCTGCCAACGGCCACTGGATCCATCACTTCATAGAGAATGTACACAAACTTTCTCTACTAATCAACTCACATTAAAAATACTCATTAACTATTTTTGGATTAGACATCCTCTCATGCTGATTCATTATTAAATTATGTACATAGCGTAATACTTAAAAATTAAACATAGGTAAATAATAATTACATAGAGTATCTAGAATATATATTATTATCATGTT
The DNA here is from genome assembly GCA_003667255.2 of Euschistus heros. Lineage (NCBI taxonomy): Eukaryota > Metazoa > Arthropoda > Insecta > Hemiptera > Pentatomidae > Euschistus > Euschistus heros. The sequence goes on from RCWM02000003.1 coordinate 263,848, forward strand.
GATATAACAAATATCTGAGGGATGTTTTTTGAACTAATTACATATATAGATGATAACTAAAAAAAAACTTTTTTAAGCAGCACTCAATATTAAAAATATTCCAAAATTATTTTATCCTGACAAAATTAAAATGATCCTAGAGTTTTATGGCTATAAACTTAAAAAAAAAAAAAAAAAAAAAAAAAAAAAAAAAAACAGAGAGATTATTTTTAGGGGTTCGTTTGCAGTAGTTAAATGATAAACATACTAAGAGTCCCTGCCTTTGAGGGGGGGGGGGGTGAGCTAACAGTGGGGGGAGGGGTGATGGTCCCAAAAAATTCTGTACAAATCCTTCATAAAATAATGAAAATCATTCTACACATAATTATTTAACTTTGTAGTAAAATCAAAACATGCAATTTAAAGAATCAAAAAATATTTTAAAAGATTATGTAGCTAAATTAAAATAAGTAATGATTTGACAAAAAAAAAAGGTACTAATTGAGAAGGCAGTGAAGAAGATGAGAAAGGAGTTTTCTGCAGGAAGATGCACTCTGTTTTAGGATCCAGTCGAAAAACATCTCATGGGCCCAAGCAGTCCAGTCAATAAACATATTGCAGAGTGCAAGAAATAAGCGATTATTTTTTACCTCAGAGCTTCATTAGGAAGCTCTAACTTAGTAGTAAGAAGATAAACATGCTAAAAGTACCAGACTCTGAGGGGTAAACTATTGGGGGGTGGGAAGGGAGAATATCTCATTTTTGGGATTTTCGATTATATCTTGAAAACGATTGACTCTAGAAAAATATGTTACAATTAAAAATTTAAGCTAATTAAATTTCCTATAAAATTTATTGTATAGGAATCGTCGAACCTTCAACGGTTTCCGCGATATACGTTATTAAAAATCGATAATGTTCGCAAAAAAATTTTTTGTCAAAAATTTGCTTCTAGTGCCTTCCACGATCGTTTTTCAAAAAAAGGTCAGAATCAAATTTGTAGAGCATTAAAGTTATTTTAATTTCATATAGGTATTCGTTTCTGGCACTTAAATAGTGAGGTAAACATTTTATATTTTCGAACATTATAGATTTTTATTGACGTATATCTCGAAAACCACTAGAAGTTCGACAAAGATGTATATAAATAATTTTATAGATAATTTAATTACCTTTAATGTTTAACTGAAACGTATTTTTCTAGAGTCCATCGTTTTCGAGATATAATCGAAAAACCCAAAAATGGGATATTCTCCCCTCCCCTCACCTCACCATTAGTTCACCACCCAGGGCCTGGTACTCTTGGTATGTTTACCTTTTAACTACTCCAAATGAAGCTCTGGGATCCAAAATAATCTTTAGATTACTTAAATTACATATTAAACAATTACATCTTTTGATTTTACTACAGAGTTAAATAATTATGTGTAGAAAGATTTTCATTATTTTATGAAGGATATGTACAGAATGTTTCGTTAAGCCAGTTTATCAAAAACATATTCCCTCCAATTGAATTAATTTTTTTTTTTTTTTGATATGGACTCTTTGGTTTGCCCATATCATTACAATCGAGTAGTAATTACACAATTTATTTTTTTGATGTGATTAATAACAAAGGACAATTATTATAAGAATTCTCAATTTACGCCAAGTAATTTGCAATTAACTAATCTACAATAGTAAATATTATTATGAATAATGTGGATGGCATGAAATGAACCTCAATTTCAGATAATGAAGAAGATTTTAATAACAAAGTCCTATGTTTTCACCACAGCTTGGGGCTTTATTAAATACTTAATCTTTACTAATATATATCCTGATCCTAGTGGCGCAACAGTCCCCATCTATTTATGTCATGACTGTTAGCTTTATTAGATTCTTTCCTATTACTTATCATGTAACCAAATCTGCTTTAATTATTGACCATCAGGTGATGAATAATTAATAATGTTAGCGCATATATTTGATTGAATATTATGATTTTACAAGCGATCTATTCGTGATCAACATAAAAATAAAATTATATACTCATTGCAGGCTATTAACATTATATGGTACTTATCAAAGGTGTAAAGGCCTGAGGTGGCATCGCTAAATTTTTCTCTACCTGGTCTTCCCCATCCATCTTGGTCAGTTTCCTACAGCCTGTTCCTCCATCGCAAGCTCCACCAAAAGAGAGCTTCTTATTTCTAGTGCACACTTAAATAGAGGTGAATTCTCTCCATCTAGCCTTTGCATTTATACCTTTAAATATTTTAAAGGAACCTCTTACTCCAGGTATTGCTGGTTCCGAATATCATCATCATCTTATGGCGCTTATGTTCCATGCAGAACCTTGGCCTCATCTACAATTCTCTTCCATCCAGACCCATCCTCAGCTGCTCTTCTCCATCTTTTCACACTCAGATTTCGAAGATCGTCCTCCACATCTTCAAGCCAACGAAGTCGAGGCCTTCCTCTTCTTCTCTTTCCAGCCGGGTGTGGTCCTCTCCTTCTCTCTCCAACACCATCTTAAGGAGACTGTTACCATCCCTTGCAAACGCCCAAGCCATCTTATTTTGCCTCTTTTTGTTTTGGCTGCATATGGAGCTTTCAATTCTTCATTCGTCCTCATTCGCAAAAGATCAAGTCCATATTTAGTTAGACAATATATGTTTCGTAGGATTTTCCTTTCCCTCATGTTTAAAACTTTTTCCTCATGTGATGGCAAGGTCCATATCTCATTCCCGTACATAACCGGTTAAGGATCGTTCGATGGACTCTTATTTTGAGAGAAACGTTTCATTACAGACCAATAGTACCGGTTTCCTACTATTATTCTTGCCTTTATTTCTTCTTTGATACTATTGTCCTAGCAGCCAGGTAAGTTAGGCACTCTCTCGAAGTAATATCCAGCCCCCTTAATATATCTATGTCCTCTTTCCTCTTTTTCGTTACCATGTATTTGGTATTTTCTTTATCTATAAAATATATCATTAGCTGCTGCCTACCCCCCAATGAACGCATGGACTTTGTCTGTCATTCACATTCAAGTCATTTAAATGCAAAAATGTATCAGTTAATTAAACCAACAATAAATAATACTCATTAATTTGTTTTATCCTGTAAAAGCATAAAATTTCTGTGATTTTATTATATATTTAATTTATAGCCTAATATCAAATAATATTATGAATTATTATAGACAGAAAGCTTAAGAAGCTCGATACCTGGATCATTCGTCTTCCGAGCATATATTTTGATTCATTTCTACTCATTTCGGATCATGTTGAGAAAAAAATTGAATGGACAAGAAACTATTATTTAACACAGTTTGGGTTGCGTGAGCTAAAAACTCAGTTAACAGAGAATTTTCCAGGAGATAAACATGATTTCTCAAAGGTACTGAATCCGTTTAGTGAAAATGTCGCCGCAACTAACAATAAGTTACAAGTTGAGATTCACGACCGAATCGAAATGCTTGCCGACGAAACGCTACAACTGCAATTCGCATCTGAAGATTTGAATAAGTTTTGGCTTGATCGACGACATGAATATAGAAATATAGTCACGTACCTCTGTGAAAATGGGTTTTTCTCTATGGTTGCTCTAAAAACTAAATATAGAAATCGTAAGCTATACCTCGAGAGCAATTTGTTTTTATATGTTTCTAACTAAGATATTGAAGAAAATTTTACATATAAAACAAATGCTACTATCACATTAATATTTAATGATTAATTTATTTTCTTTACAAGTAAGTATAAATACATATATATAGCAAGTAAAATGTTCACAAGTAAGCTTATAATAAATTATTTTTTCTCATAATATGATTATATATGTCTACTATTGCTTCGCGACCCCCTATAATATCACAATGATCCTAATGGGGGTCGCGACTCTCAGGTTGAGAACCGCTGTTAAAGATGTTGAACCTGAAGATGAGAAATATCTCGAAACATGTGGAATCAAAATTATTCAATGCATCAACAAATGGAGAATTATTAAATACGTGCATGGAAATATCACAAAATAATTATATAAAAAAAAATATTTATTGATGTTTATTAAGTTAAACTCTCCGAAATAAAACCAGTCTAGATTTGTACTGAGTAATAGTATTCCTAAATCTAACAAAGAGATAATGAAATATACTTGTAATATATAAATACTTGTTTTGCAAATGATAAATGTTTATTATGCGAAAGGAATGATACGAAGAATACTTTATTACCTACAAACGCAGGATATCGGATATGCTTTTTCTTCAAATCAAATACTGAACTAAAGAGAATCGACTGGTTTATTAAATGATACAAAACTATATTGTAATACTGGATGTGTGGTTTAATAATTAAATTTTCTAAGCCTCTATAAGCATCTAATTCAAAATGTTATGCATTTTTTTCCAAATGACATTTGATACTGTTCGTACTTACCGAAATTATAAAGTTCACAAAAATAAAAAAAAATACAAATTTAATACAACTACTGCACTAAAAGCGAAGTAAATGAAATGTATATCAAACTTTAAAAAGTTGTCTTTGGAATGATACTTCGTTTGAGTATGTATCAACCGATAAGTTTTCAAAACTTTTTAAATTAAATTCTAAGAAAAACATAATTGTTTTGTTGTTAAAAGACATAAAAGATAATTCAAAAATAATAAGTGTGTTTTAATTGTTGTGAAAGTCGGATAGATGATAATGAGAAAACCATTATGAATGCCGTTCGGACGCGTTTATTTGAAAAACCTGAGGTAGAACACGGTCTATGAGGAAATCCTGGTTCTGTGGGTCATCTAGTAAACACTTTACAATTGTTTGTTTCTGTCTGTTCAGTGGGTAATAACCGATGATACAAACACACCAGCTGTATTCATCAATTAATTTAGTATTCGGAGACAAATTCCTTTTTATTCGTCTATAAGGTTTCACTTTTTATGTAAATAATAATCATAATACTACTCCAAAGACCTACCATTTCCTCTTTTATAACATATATGCATTAAAAAATATATATATTTTAAAGTATATTTTTTGAATACTAAGTTGTTAGTTTTAAACGACATTGTTATTAATAGTCGCATTATGTTTTGCTAAAATAGTATATAAAGGTAGCATTTAAGATTATAAACTGCAGTTCAAAGTTTCACAGGCTGAATGCAAAAAGTTACAACTCCTCAAATAAATAGCATTACATCTTAATAATAATACTTCAAAAAATACATAAATTTATTGCTCAAAAACATCGTAAAATAGCTCTTTAGCAGAATACAACTTCCTATATTCTGTAAAAATCATTACAATGATTTCATAAGTATATTAATACGAGTAATTTATCACTATTGAAAGAAAATGGGCTCGTACTCGAACATGAAAACACCAGATGCACAGACAATAAGTGATTACCAATAATGAAAAAGTGGTTCTATTTTTTCTCAATCCGAGGCAAAGATTTATGTTTCAGGATACTCCTGATAAACTATAACTTGTGCTATCAATTGAGAACGTTCTCAATATGGCCTTTCATCAATCTTTACTGTCCAAAATAATTCACTAAGCAGGTAGTTAATGAAATTAAATTTTTCACCGGCTTCACTTAACTCAAAATGCCCTCTCATTTTTTACGCATTCAGAGAAAAACAATAAAATGTACCTAATTTAATAACCAATAGTATCTACCTAATTATTTCTTTTTTGGAACCTGCCAAAATTGATCCGAAACTCTTTAGAGCGTTTAGTGTTTCCACTTCTTATCGTCCTGCTACTAGTTATGGAAAGTACATTGGAAAAATATAACTTGATTATTTCTATTTTAGAAAAACCAAAATTGATTCTAAATATCAATTTGCCATTAAATTATATCATTCCGCAAAACAGTAATACGGCCGTTTATTAAATGCTATGGTTGTAATGTTTCTCCGACCTTTTCCAGATAATATCCTTGATATTATGTCGAACTGTCTAAAACTATTGATATCTATGAGTTTATTATTTTTATCATCATAATTAGAATTCATGTAACAAAAAAGCAAACACAATTTGAATAATCCTTGTATTTAAAAGTTTGAATATTTATAATTTGAACATTCATTATTGATGGTCATTCTCAATATGTCTACTGCTAAATAAATTATTCGAACATCAGATATTTATCTCAGTGCATATAATGAACCAGATAGCGCTTCAACTAAAGGTGGGCCCTGGCCTCCTCAAATTCACTCAATAATTCTGAATCCTTTCACGCCATCAATCCACCTGAGCTTGGTACGCTTACAGGGGCGTAGGATCTCTTCTTCCAGAATTCTTTGCGGGATTTGCTCTGTTTCTATCCTTCCTAAGATATCTTGCCCATCTGATGAGTGCTAGCATAATGACAGTGGCTATTAGCTCGTTGAGCACTTTGCTCTTCCTCCTTTTCTAGCCATCTTCAAACCTTACTGGCCCTTAAGTCCTATGGAAGGTCTTTCGTTTAAAAAACAATAAATCATTCCTATCCTCTCTGTTCAGGATGCATGTCTCTGAGACACATGTTAGAACTAGTTCAATCAGGTTTTTATACAGATGAGATGTGGCCTTTCTAGTGTGTTTCGATAATACAAAGTAGCACCGGTTAGTGTCCGCAATTCGTTTGTTCTGAGACGTTGCCGTTGAATTTTACCTGAGATCCGAGGTATGTAAACTCCTCCATATCAAAGGTATAAGATCCAATGACTAACTGCCCTACCAGTCTCCTCGCTCCTCCGGTGTAGTACTCAGATTTGCTGTCATTGATATTCAACCTCATGGATGCAGCATCTCTCTGTAGGCATAAGCAAGGGCAAAGTAAGTGCTGCTAAAATCGTCCAAAAATATTGATGTCTGCATAACCAAGCGGAATGACGTAAATTAGGTGTTAAAATTAAGTTCTTCAGAAGATGATCATAGAATCTTGTCAATTATTTTTTGTTATACAGATGTAAATAATAATATATTAAACCAAAAAAAAAAACAACTGCAATTTAATAAAACTCCAACGATTAATTTTGAAAGCTTTATTTTGACACTAAAATAAATTCAATTATTATAAATGAGAGTCGGTAATACGTTTTCATCCGCCGTTAAAATATAGGCATTTAGAATACGAAACAATTTCTGAGAAGTCGAAGTAAAAATAGACGCATCTGACGTTAGTAGAACTAAATTCGTGGCTGTAAACATTTTATTGGATAGTTTGTTATTTATAATAGTTACGACTTCTAAAATTATATGTTATGATCGATCTTCAGATAACTACTACATAATGCTGATATTTAATAATATACGTCCAAGTCTATTTTGGGTTGGTCAACGTCAATATATTCATTAATTCAACGTCAATTAATGAGGTATATATCAAAAATTGTATACCTTCATTGATATACTAGATTAGAGAGAGCAGGTTTATCAGATCCATGTCCCCCAATTCAGACGTAACGACTTACTTCTAAACCTTAAAACAAACGCAATGAGATCATCACTATTAAGGTTTGATATAAAAGTTCTCAGAAGAATATAAGGAACAGTGTTTATTAACCGATTATAGCGAAGAAGAGTGAATAACAAGCTAAAGAATATGTAAAACATTGTGAATATAAGTTATTAACATATCCAGATTAAGGTGGGCCTGTCTTGTAATAAGGATGAATCCGAAAGAAACCCCAAGTGAGCTATTACGAATTGATTAATGACACCAGAAGAACTGGTCGTCCAAAATTTAGATGGGAGGATTCAGTGGATAGTAATATCAGAATCCTTCTTGGTTTTAAGAAATGGAAGGAAGACTCACTGAATAGGGAGAACTAGCGCGCAGTGTATGGTGGCCGTCTCAAATAGGGGCATAGTGGCAATCTACAATATTAATAGGACGACAATTCCTATCAAAAAGCGAAATGTGCCCATACATTGGTAAAAATTGTATTTAAGCGTGTAGTAAGGATGAAATAGAGCATAACTGATAATCAGTGAACAAATCCTATATAAATGAATTATATAACGCCAGAAGAACTCTTATTGTATTGAAGCTTGCTAAGTATTTTCAGGCATTCGAACTTATCTGATAATAGAGTATGCTGCAGTCCACAGCATTAGTTAGTCTATCCAGATATGAATTGGAATAACTGTTCGTTGCAGAAAGCTCTCAAGATGAAATGTTATCAGTAGGCTTTCCGGGCTTAAGCAAAAAAGGTTATGAATTGTTTTCATGAACAATATAAATTTAAAAATGTATTCTGATTATTAGAAATAAATGTTAGCATTTCTACATAAGTTAAAGTCTAAATAGACCGTCCTATCCATACTAGCCAAGATTTCAGCTAATAAAGTTACACGATTCCTGTTTCATAACAGAATATTGTAACTTACAATTAGTAAGATTTAGATGAAGTTCTTTTTTTATCACAGATATCAGTTAAAGGGCTGCTGATTAGGGGGAAATATTCCCTCGAGGTGGAAATTTTAGAAACAATTGCACGCAAATGGGGAAATTCGAGCAATTATCGAAGTTGTTGTAGAGCTTATACGTTATCAGCAAGATGTGATAACCTAGAGGAACTGAGAAATTGTTTTGCCACTGCCACCTTCCCTTTTTAAACGCTTTTATTATTCATTATTTTATTTAGAGGACATTTTGATATAGAATTTTATATCATGAAGTTAATTTATAACAATATTTTGTAATTTTCATTTAATAAAAAATTCTATTGGATACTCCAGTTGGTGACGTGAAGTATTTTAATTACTGATTTATTTTTAGTGTGCTCTTTTGACAATGACTTAGTTTTGTTATAATTATCATTTTGCAAATTAAAGTTTATAATAAAATATTTTTGGCATTTTTTAGCCCACATTGTTTATTACTAAAATGTCAATTCCACCCAGTAGTGTAGATTAAGCTCTAATAAATATTAAAAAAAGTATTGATTTTTAATTTTTAACAATACCAAATAATATTAATTATACGAACTATATACTCATTTTTAATTAAGGTATAAAGGAATTAATAAACTTATTGTCTCATTATTAAATTTGAAAAGTAACATTACTAATATATCATTTGGGGGAAATCAGGGTGTTTTGAAAAGGCTAGGGGAAAAATGTTATGTTGGAATCGACAGCACTGGTCAGATATTATCACTTAGCAAATGGTGGACATTTCTTAAGGTGGGTAGACATCTACAGGTACAACTGACAGGTTACCTGTGACGAGTAGACCTGTAGCTGTGTACCCGCCTGTACGAAGCCTTCATTAATATGCATGAATGCATTGTAATATTTTTAATACAGGTCTGTTCATGAAACTTGTGACAGATCCACGGAAAGAATCTTGACATTCTTACATAGGTTGATAACGTGTAGGATAACCCGCCCTTCTTTCCCTCGTTGGAGGACATAAGGACGTTAAGCCCTAACAAAAACGACCAGTATAAGTATTTATAATATATGACTGTGTGCGAAGACTGAAAACGTATGAATTGATCCCACGATCTTCCGTTTCTGGTGCTCTGTGACCCTCGCCCCAATGCGCACGGACAACAGTACTTCCCTCGCTGCTTCATGCGTCTTTCATAGAGCTTCAGATTTTTTTTTTTTTTTTTTTTTTTTCAAACAGCCTTTTGAACATTTCTCATATTTTCTGTAGACAGTAAAAGGTATTATAAACTTTGGAGACCTGCTATAATTCTGGATGTACTGTTGTGGTGGGTGATGGGTCAGCCAGTAAAATTCTCAGACATAACATTCAAAGGAATGGGACAGAAATAGCGGCTGGAAAGACGGGACAACACAAGGTCTCCTACCTCATCCAATCGATATGGAATATGCATCAGCTACTCCAAATATACTTGCGATGCAGATCCACCGGTACAGCCCTGCTGTGGTGAAGACTCTCAACACTGCTTTATTCCTTTGGCCTTAGACAATGCATTACTATAAGATGATATCCGAATAGAAATATTTCTTTTTTCCTTTTCCAATAAACCAAAATAACAAGTAGCGAATTTTAAATGACATATAATACCGAAGACATCGTTTAAAGGAATTCAACATAGTATATAATAACTACGTTAGTCTGAAAGTTATTTATTTAAATTGATATTGTAATATTTACAATCGGAATTTTTATCTTGCAAAAATATTTTACATTCTTCGGTAAAAAACTGTTTGCTTCAAAGACATTTTTAATAAATGTCACCGTTATTTTAAGATAAGCCTTAACTATTAATGGTTAGAGTTAATATTAATAGTGCTGAACCAGATTTTCAATACTATCCACGCCAAATATTAATATGCAAATATAAGATCATCATTAGTGGTATCATTTCTTAAGTGTTTACTCTTCCATATATATATATATATATATATATGGTAAATGAAGTCCGTTAGTGCTGGGTGTAAACTATGTACTGCGTGGTGGGATATCTGTTTGTCATACCTATACATTTCGTCCTGTTTGTTTAGTATCTCATTGTCTGAATAAATACGTGCGTATAAATCGCATCTTTTTTGGCCCAGTCGTTCTAAGAAATCGAGTGGGTTCTCGTTATGATAAGTCCGCGTATTTAAAATTTCTGAAATTAATTGTTCCCTAGTTCTCGTGTCCTGATATTTTCTTTTTAAGAATTTTATTATTTCTTTTACTGTATTGAATTCCTTATCATATACGGCGACTTTAGCTTTCCCTGTTAATTTGTTTAAGATTGTTAAAACTAATTTGCCTTGGTTTGTATTTTTATGAGTATTGTCCTCTTTACAATATAAATTATATAAAAATTCGCTATTTCTGATAAAATCAACTAGTTGTAACGGATTTCCGTCGTATTCCGGGATTAATGCTAAATCGTGATTTTTAATTTCAAGAGCCATATTAATATCTTCTTTTTTAACTAACGTTGAACCTGTTATTTTTTAGTTACTTAATTTTTCTTCCAAACCATTCATAAAGATAAATCAATATTTTAAATTATTATACTTATTACTAACTTATATTTAAATTACAAAATTACTTAAAAATAAAAATAAAATAAATAATTATACTTTTTCTTGATACAACGATGTCTTCGTTGTCTTCGATGTCTTCTCGATGACTTCCTCCTTTAGCTCCTTCCCGTCGATTCCTTAGCAAAGAGGTTGAAGGTCCTTCTGGTTAAGGTATTGGAATACCAAAGCGCTCCCAAAGACTTGAAGATATGCTGATGTATTAGTACTCAGCTCCCAATCTTCTCATGCCAGTGGAAAGAGGTCTCGCTGTTCTGTACCTGAAATAAGATAGAACTGCCGCGAAGTTACGTTAACGCTTCCAAATGTCCCTCCGTTCGGGCGCCAGCTAAATAAAAGGTTCACGGGGCTGAGTTTTTAAAAAGAGATTTTATTGAGAAGTACATACATTATATCAAGCAAAAGCACAATCTTAAAGCCTATTACTATTCGTGGAACAAACTGACATCATAACGGGTAGAGGCAGAGTGTCACCGGACGAAGGTGGGGGTGCCTCTTTTATACAATTATCTAGGAGAGGGGATAGTGTACATTTATTTATTATTCCTTAATACCATTGGGTTTCTATAACTTCTCCCCCCCCCCCAAGTTCCGAGGTCTCCGATGGAACAAATATCTAATAGGTAAGATTCTATACAATAAAAATAAAAGGTTTGGACCTTATACATTTCTCAATACCCTTTACACTAAGTCATAACATTGCAATAGATAACATTCTATAAACAAAAGGGATTGGACCTTATTCTAAGTTTATACAAGCATAGAAGGATTAGACTTTGTTTACTAAATTAGAATTTGAACATTTGAAAACAAAAAGTTACAATTATCAACTTCCTATAAACAAAAGGATTATACTTTGAACTTCCTGTTTACTAAGTCAGGATCTGTACACTTGAAAAATAAAGAGATTAAACCTTGGACGTTAAGACCTTGGACGTCTAACGCTAGGATAGGATTTTATACAATTGTCATAAACAAAAGGATTAGACCTTGTCCATTTCTTAATATTAACAATAAGCTTAAACTATAAAATGTTTATACATTACAAAATTCCTTACATGCTAAAGTACAATTTTCCTAACAACTAAAAGATAACAGAATATTTCTTAATACTAAACAATACATTTTAATATCAATACATTATTTAAACAAAAGGAAAATAAAATAAGAGTCTTTGAATTACTTTCTTCTATTACAAATACTACTTTTAAATTCAAAATTACACAATTAAATTAAAATATTTTAAATCAAAATAATAATTCAAACACTCTTCTAATTACAATTAATAATAATTTCAAAATAAAATATACCTTTCTCAATGATCAATCAAAATAATATTTCAAGACAAAATAATAGTATCTTAATATTTATTATAGTTCTCCAAAATATTAATTACAAAATAAATCAAACAGAATATTATCGTGAAATAAAATAATGCTTTGAATGATCTTTTACATTATTAACATGGAATATAATATTTCACAGCAAAATACAAAAGTCCGACTTTATTAAAATAAACTACAGCATTGTCAGTTTAATACAGATAATTCTTTTCAATACAACATAAACATTACTCCTAATACCATTATATTTATTATATTTAAAATAAAAGATTTTTAAGACATTTTAATATTGTTTAAATAAAATTAAATATTTTTAATCAGAATCATTATCTGAGTCATAGTTATCCGAGACATCCGAAATATTTACGCGAATGGATTCATTATCGTCGTCTGAAATATATTGTTTCTTTTTTCTCTTTTTTCTAGTGGGCCTTTTAATATTGTCAATATGGGTTTTAATCGGTCTCTTATCTTTCACTAGTACATTTACTTTTTTAAATTTGTCTCTACTCTTTATTTTTGCTTGGGTATTTTTTAAATATTCTACATCTCCTAATTGTCGTTGGATATCCAAAGGGTCTTCTCTATTTTTATTTAATTTTTCAGTCCTTGTTTCTTTTTCGTCATTTATTTTGGATCTAATTAATTTATGTAATAACTGTTGGTCCTTGTGATATTTTAATACGTATTGTTCCGTCAGGTCGGTGTTTTCGTCTGACTCTAATCTGGAGGTTCCGAAAGTAATTTCATTGGGCGTCAATTTTAATTTATTATTTAAGGTATTATTGTACGCTATTACCGCTAATCTTAATTTCTGCTGCATAGAACATTTATCTTTTTCTTTTCCTATTATTCTCAATAATTCGTTTAGGGTAGAGTGGACTCTGTTCAATAATCCCAAAGAGTTTGAGTGGCTGGCTGAAGTATAATGTAAGGTAATATTATTTTCTTCGCAAAACTTTTTTACTAAATTATTTTTCATTTCCGTCCCTTGGTCTAATGATATTTGTAGAGGTGTGGGAAAGTGTGTCATATAGTTAGTCAGTGCGTTACAAATATTAATTGCGTTCTTTGATTGTAGGGTTTGAGCAAATAAATGTTTCGAAAATGTGTCTACTGCTGTGAAAATTATTGCGTTGTTAAAATTAAAAATGTCAATCATTAATTCCTGAAACGGTCTTTCTGGTGTAGGTGTAATTTGAAATTTGGTCTTTATAGGTTTTCGGTCATATTTCGTAACTTTACAAGTTTCGCATTTATTAATATACTCGGCTATTTTATTTTGCATCCCTGGAAAATAATATTCTTTTTTAAGTTTTTCGAATGTTTCGTTTATACCCCTATGCTTTGTTTTGCCTAAATGATAATTATCTATAATTTCTATTTGTTCATTCGGGTTTTCGACGTCATTTACAATTTGTTTATATTTTTTCAATTTAACCGATGGATATTCCGTTTCTATTATTTGCTGTATTGTTCTAAAATAATCGTCATATAAATTTTCGGTTATTTCGTTAGGTGATTTACAAATTATCCCGTATGTTTTATTAGGTTCGAGTATTTGTTCTAATAATGAAGCGATATCTGATTTAGCATAAATGTTTAATTCGTATCGGCGTTTTCCAAATGGTTTAGTGAAATTAATTTTTGTATTTCCCCTTTTTATAATTATTTGATTTTTTTCTATGTTTATACATTTTTCGGGTTCACAAATTCGTACTTGTTCGTTACTAGATTCCTGGGAATGGATTGTCTCTAAATCGTCTTCCGGTGGTACTTCTAAGTCCTCTATTATCGCGTCATACTCGGAATTGTTTTCGTCCGCTATTTCCTGATTTAATAATTCTTCGACGTCTATTTCCTCCACGTCGCTATTATGATTCAATTCGTCGCTTCTTTTTAATACTTCGCCATGTTGGCTAATAATTTCGATTAATTCTTCCTTTATTTCCGGACTAATATGTTCGTGGCGAATTAAGTTTTTAATTTCGTTTTTATCATTAATAAAAATAAGTCATTTTCTAATTTGAATTTTTTCTTTTTAAATTTTAATTCATTTTTTTCTAAATTAATTTTTAATTTTAGTTTTTTCATTGTCTCGTAGCCCAATAAAATATTAAACCTTTCGCTAAATGGAAATATTAAAAATTTGACTTTTTGATTAATTCCTATCAGGGGCATTAGGTCAATTATCACGCTTTGTGATCCTTCCGCCGTTCCCGTAGGTGTTCGAATTGCAAAATCCTCTTTAGAAATTTCCGAGAAATGTGGAATGTGATCGGGGTGTATATAATTTTTTGTGGCACCCGTATCAATTAGCCATTTATTTCCCATACTATCAGTTAAGTTCGGTAAATCGTTATTTAAGTTCAAGTCATGAATTTCTATTTGTTTATCCTGGTTATCTATTTCTTTATCCGGTTTAGAATTTAAATTGTTTATATCCGGTCCGGAGGTCTGCTTGTGCTCGGGCCTAATTCTAAAAAATGATCCTGTCTTTTTTTTCCAAAGATTCAATACGCTCTAACAATAATTTAATTTTTTCATCTTTGTCTTCTTCAATTGTATGAACCCTATTAGAAACAGTTCTCATCGAAACGGTGTTAGAATCTATTTGCGGTTGTTGGTAATTTTGCCTAATATTTCTAGAGGGTGGTTTATTAAAAAATCTATGTTGCGACTGGGGGTCCCACGGTTGATTATAAATCGGAGTAGTATATTCAATAGCTCGCTGTTGTGGCCGGAAGTTATGTTGGTTGTTATTGTTATAAGAATTAGAGGTTGGACCTTGTTCATGCTGATACTGTTGCTGTCGGTAGTGTTGGGGATTATTATACGACGTATATTGCTCGCGGTGGTACTGATGGGGTCGGTAATTTTGATAATCATAATGGTTGTTAAAATTTGGTCGGTACTCTTTATTTTTGTAATTATTTTCAAAATTTTTCTTTTTGTAATTATTTTGAACTGGGTTTTTTTGGTGTTTTTTATCGCCATAAATTCTATGTACGATATGAGCCGCGCTGTTTCTTAGTATTTCTTCTAGGTCTTCTAATGAGTCAAATTTTATATGGTAAATGAAGTCCGTTAGTGCTGGGTGTAAACTATGTACTGCGTGGTGGGATATCTGTTTGTCATACCTATACATTTCGTCCTGTTTGTTTAGTATCTCATTGTCTGAATACAAATCCTTTACGGTGTACTTTGTGTCTTAGGTTTGGGCATCACAAAAGCTACCATAATCGCGATGACCGAAGGATTTCTCCACGTTGTAGCAATTGCGGCATGGCCGAGCACGTTACTTCTTCTAAAGAATGTAAAAATGCGACCTCCTGTGTAAACTGTAAAAACTCCCATAATAGCTTTGACAAACAGTGTCCCGTTTTTATTGTAGAAAAGGAAATCAAGACAATACAAGTTGTGGAAAAAATAGCTTACAGTTCGGCTAAACAAAAAATTCCTGTCTAGTGCTCCTCAGAACCTTATCCACCTCCGACCAACCTTCGCCCAAATGACAATTAAAAACCTAAGCCTACCACTGCAGAAATAGGAGTTCAAACCGACATTATACCCCCAATTGAAAAACACCATATTCATAACAAAGACATTACACGTATACAGGAACTTAATTCAACATTAATGACGGACCAAATTATCTCCTTTTCTGAATCCTCTCCACCCCCATCCACTCAATCCTCATCCGTCGTGCAACCTTCACTACCGAAGAATACTAGTCCTCACGATAATTTATAATCTGCATGCATCTACTCAGCATTCTAGTGATAATCCTTCCACTTCTCCTCCTTCCACTCCTCCCATCTCTCCAATCTACCATTCCAAAAGACTTACCTGCTCCAACTCCAAACAAAAAAGTCAAAGCAAAAACTACCAGAGGAAAGAAAACTGCTGATGGTAAAAGTAAAAATATTGTGGTTTAGCCGTAAATATACACTTGAACTTAGGTTTTTATTTAAGTATTATCTTCAATATACATTTAATATGACTAGTCTTAAAATCATCCAGTGGAACTGTAATGGTCTCTTAACCCACTTCGCTGATCTACAGATGTTGATACAGGACATCCAACCCACTCTCCTGTGTCTGCAGGAAACACACCTGAAACCTGCAGACGCGTTGACACTCAGGGGCTTCGAACTTTGTCGTTTGGATAACGTTACGGGTACTCGGGCTTGTGGTGGAGTACTTCTACTTGTATCCCAGCGATTATTATTTGAACCCATAACAGTGCAAACTGCTCTACAAGCTGTGGCCATCAGGATTTTGGGCAATAGTCCACTTACTGTTTGTAATATTATATACCTCAACAGACAATGGTAACATTTGACCAATTGCACGCTCTTTGTCCTCAATTACCTGGACCACTGCTCTTATTGGGCGACCTCAACGCTCATAATACTATCTGGGGTTCACAAAGAATAGACAGAAGGGGGCATTTAATAGAAAACATGTTGGATATTCATAAATTACAAGTGCTGAATAGCGGAGAACCCACTTACTTGAGCTCTTCATATGGTACTTTCTCGTCAATAGATGTTGCATTTTGCTCCAATAGTTTGTTCTCGGGCACATATTGGAACGTACTAAGTGATCAGTACTCCAGCGATCACTTCCCTATTATTATTAGCATGGCTGGACGTCTATCCAACATTTCTAAAAGACCCAGTTGGATACATGCTAAAGCTGATTGGCAGAAGTTTTAAAGCATATATCGATTTTCCTGCAAATCTCTCAGAAAATGTAGAAGAATTTTGCACACAAATCACATCTAAAATAAGAGAAGCTGCAGAATTGGCTATTCCTAAAGCATCGTATAGACACAAACGACAATCCGTTCCATGGTTCAATGCGGACTGTAAAGAAGCAGTAAAAAAATAAGCGAAAAGCCTACAATAATTTTAAAAGAAACATGAGTACTATAAATTTTATTGAGTACAAAAAAGTCAAAGCAATTTGTAAAAGAGTAATATGCTTAAATAAAACAACTTCCTGGCAACAGTATGTTTCTTCCATCAATACAAATACCCCATCTTCAATTGTGTGGAAGAAAGTTAGAGCGATTGAAGGTAAACGTACTATCCAATCAATTTATTTAAATATTAGAAGACACATGATCTGTGACGAGGAAATTGTGGCAAATGAATTAGCAAAGTTTTTCGCAAAAGAAGGATTCAATGACGATGAACCTTCTACGACCCAAATTGACTTTATGTCAGATAATCATGAAATATATAATATTCCTTTAATATGTGGGAACTAAAAAGCTGCCTTTCTGGGCTGAAAGGTAAATCGGCGGGCCCTGACGACCTTACTTATGAAATGATGAAGAATTTACCAAGTGAATCGTTAGACAAAGTTCTTCTTCTATATAATAGAATATGGACAAGCGGAGTGTTTCCAAATCAGTGGAAAGAATCCATAATCATACCAATATTAAAATCTGGCAAACCTAAAACCGACGTTTCCAGTTACCGCCCAATATCACTCACAAATTGCATTTGTAAAATACTAGAAAGAATGGTGAACAAAAGAATCATTTGGTTACTCAATCAAATGCAAGTACAAGACAGCTTACAGTGTGGGTTTCGCAAGAGGCGTTCCACCACCGATAACCTTCTCAGGATCACAACCGAAATACAGAACGCCTTCATCAATAAAGAACATGCAGTTGGTATATTTTTCGACATCAAAAATGCCTTTGACACAGTCTCCCAATTTAACATACTCAAACAGTTACAACAGTGGGGAGTGAAAGGAAATCTAGCTAACTTTATCAAGGGATTCCTTGGAACCAGATATTACAGGGTTATATGGTTGGTGGAACATCTTCTGAAAAGAAATCACTAAGCCATGGTATACCACAGGGTTCTGTGTTGAGTACGACCTTGTTTTCTATCGCAATTCGTGCAATAAACCGATTGTTTAATGCCTGGCCTCTCTGGATACCTATTTGCTGATGACTTTTGCTATACTCTGCAGATCACCTGACCTGCAGTACATCAGAACCTGCCTTCAAAGCACGGTAAATAAATTAGCTTCTTGGTCACAAAGAACAGGCTTAAAGTTTTCGACCGACAAGTCTCGTTGTGTGCATTTCAACCGCAAAAGAAACCCCGATATTCCACCTCAAATAGTTCTAAATAACAATCCTTTGGTTTACACCAATGTTATCCGATTCTTGGGTCTCCATCTAGATAGTAAGCTCACCTGGTCCATTCACATAGAACAGCTAAAAACGAAGACTACAAACAGACTGAGGATACTGAAAAAATTAGGGAACACAACATGGGAATCGGACAGAAAAACCATGCTGCGTATTTATGAGGCATTAATACTTAGCAAAATTGATTACGCCAGCTTCATCTATGCCTCCGCAAGTAAAACCAAAATTAAAAGGCTGGATTCAGTCCACCATGCCGGCATACGCCTTTCCACCGGAGCATTCAGAACCAGCCCAGCACTCAGTCTTAATATCGAAGCGGGAGTCCTACCCCTCTCTTATCGCCGCCAGAAGCAAGGGGCCAAGTATATAACAAAAATTTATACACAACCAGACAATCCGGCATATCTTTCAGTTTTAATCAAGATACTGCCTATAAATATGAAAGATCGAAAAATTCCTCTCTTCCATTTTGGTACAGGATGAGATGGTTTATATCAAAAGTAATAATACGTGCGTATAAATCGCATCTTTTTTGGCCCAGTCGTTCTAAGAAATCGAGTGGGTTCTCGTTATGATAAGTCCGCGTATTTAAAATTTCTGAAATTAATTGTTCCCTAGTTCTCGTGTCCTGATATTTTCTTTTTAAGAATTTTATTATTTCTTTTACTGTATTGAATTCCTTATCATATACGGCGACTTTAGCTTTCCCTGTTAATTTGTTTAAGATTGTTAAAACTAATTTGCCTTGGTTTGTATTTTTATGAGTATTGTCCTCTTTACAATATAAATTATATAAAAATTCGCTATTTCTGATAAAATCAACTAGTTGTAACGGATTTCCGTCGTATTCCGGGATTAATGCTAAATCGTGATTTTTAATTTCAAGAGCCATATTAATATCTTCTTTTTTAACTAACGTTGAACCTGTTATTTTTAAGTTACTTAATTTTTCTTCCAAACCATTCATAAAGATAAATCAATATTTTAAATTATTATACTTATTACTAACTTATATTTAAATTACAAAATTACTTAAAAATAAAAATTAAAATAAAATAATTATACTTTTTTTCTTGATACAACGATGTCTTCGTTGTCTTCGATGTCTTCTCGATGACTTCCTCCTTTAGCTCCTTCCCGTCGATTCCTTAGCAAAGAGGTTGAAGGTCCTTCTGGTTAAGGTATTGGAATACCAAAGCGCTCCCAAAGACTTGAAGATATGCTGATGTATTAGTACTCAGCTCCCAATCTTCTCATGCCAGTGGAAAGAGGTCTCGCTGTTCTGTACCTGAAATAAGATAGAACTGCCGCGAAGTTACGTTAACGCTTCCAAATGTCCCTCCGTTCGGGCGCCAGCTAAATAAAAGGTTCACGGGGCTGAGTTTTTAAAAAGAGATTTTATTGAGAAGTACATACATTATATCAAGCAAAAGCACAATCTTAAAGCCTATTACAAAACTTCGTGGAACAAACTGACATCATAACGGGTAGAGGCAGAGTGTCACCGGACGAGGTGGGGGTGCCTCTTTGTTTCTATAACTATATATATATATCATGTTTCCATGAAGTTGAGGATATTATTTTGAGTCATTTGCGTACGATCATTACTGTTATGGATAATTTCAGTTACCTGAATCTTATAGCCTATTTAGTTCAAAAATTGTGTCCTAGTTCTAAACCAAGATGCTACTGGTTTTGTTTGTACTGCATCTTTTTAATTATAATTTAATATTAAATTGTGAAGTTAATCAACTCATTTATTTCATAGAGTAATAAATTTTTTTAATTTTATTTTATTTTGCCTCTACCATCCAGGGTCAATGGCAGTTCATCTACTTTTTTTTTTATACTCGTCCATAAAACCTGATGGCTTTCAGGAACTCCAACAATTACGCACCGACTTTTCATTATTCTGTAAAACTTCTTTCAGTGTATGTGGCATTTTTATTCTTTCCCTTACAGTTGAAAACTGTTGGCAGTCTATTAATACGTTTCTGACAGTTAACACGAGTAGGGGGCTCCAAGCCGCGGAGAAGGTAGCCATGGGAAAATTCGCGATAGCCGATTCTTTTTCCTCCTTTCTGGATATCCTGCTACTTGTTCGCCAAATTATTGAGCTGTTTGGCTTTACTTCTAATAATTTAGAAGTGTTTGCTGTCCAAGATTTTTCTCACTTCGCTTGAATGAAGCATCTTACACGTCTCACCCAGTCTTCCCAGGGTTAGATTGATGTTTTACAATAGTAATACAATTTACATTAGATTTTTATAGCGAGACTTTCTAAGTATCTAAGAATGGTATGTGTTTGTACAGGGTGGATTGTATGTGTTGATCTCGAGCTAATAATATTTTTAATAACTAAGGCTTCACTTACTAATATATCAGAATGCATTTTACAGGAAAAAATACAATAACCTGTACTGATGACAAAAGGAATAACGTTTTCCATTCTTTTCATCGGAACATTCGAGAAGTAATAATTAATAATTTCCAGTATCTACTTTATTGTCATATTTTGCCAATTCACTAATATTTTGTTATCTACTGTAGTATTTGTGTTTTATATAGTGAATTATAAATAGCAACATAGTTTACGTACACTCTAATGATATTGTAGTTTTATAGTGGTATATATAATTCATATTTGAAGAGAGGTATTTATAACATAATGCATCCAAAAGTCATATTTATTTTTACTGTCTAAATTAAATAATTTAGATTTTCAAGATTCAGCAGTAATTATTTGGAAACTGAGACGCTAGAAACTGTTTAAAAATAATTACAATTCATATTCTCAGTGGTTGACAGCAAGGTCGCATGCAAAACTCTGGAATGAACCAATTACAGCTATTTAGAAACTTATCTAAACTTATTTCATGATAATTACATATATAATATGCATACAAATATTGATGAGATAACATTTAGAATGAAATTGAAGAGCTAAGCTGAGTGACTGAGTGAATATGTTGAAATAGATGTTGGATGGGATCAGTAAAAAAATATTTAGGCAAAGTATAATAAAAGTTATTTATTTTATTTTCCAACTTTTGGGCCGAATCTTTGATTTAAAAAATAAAATAAAAAAAGAATTTTAATTAACATGATATACTGTCAAAATAAAGAGAACTCTGTATATGTTGTTAATTTGAATTTTTCTGTTTATTATTATTATTATTATTTTATTGTTTTTGTTATCCAATTTCTGCCCTGTTAAAAGATTTTGCCGAAACTTTGGCATATAAAATAAATTTTTTTTAGTTGACTTTGCCTTAATATTTTTTGACTGAACCCACCCAACATCTCTTTCAACATTTACAATGAAATGGATAAACTGCAAGAAATAAACTCTTAAGAATAAGATTTTTTTTTTTTTTTAAATTCCTGTGCCACTACAACCCATAAAGACTCTTGGATTCATTAATTGATTAGAAAGAATTGATTCGGGACCAACGGGTTGTAAAAGGAAGGGAATTAATCAGCAATCGCGTTCAACCTCGAGGTTTTTCCCTCAATTTACGAGTATATACTTGCCACAAGACGGTCTCCTGCCCCCAAAATCGATCCACAACCGAAGTTACAAAAGTTAAATTTTCCATCAGCTAAACTAACTCAATGGTACCCACTGAGCTACCTCGATCCCTTCATATTAAAAATATTATTTTATATTTTCTAAATACTTATTTCTTGTTGGTTTTATTTGATGGGTTTTGCTTTCCGGATTTTATTTAAAATTACAGAAGAGAATTTTCTAATAAATATTGGAAATTGTGATGAACCAATTACATTATCATACGGAAAGCATGTAAACTGTTCAGATTTTTTTACATCAAACAAAAAACCATAATAAACCAATTTATTTTTCAAAAGCATTTGAAGAATTGAAAAAATGAATAATCCGAAACCCCGATTCACTAAAAAGAGGCACTGTTACCAAAAACCGTCACATCAGAAATAGATAGTTTTACGATCTCAAAATTAGACTGTTATTTGTAACGCACCTGTTTTAAATTTCACCATCTGATTTTAATTGTTTACAAAGCCGCCTTTAGAAAGAAAATGGAACTTATATCAATGGTATTTCCGGAATTATCGGTTACTATTTTTTTATTTATTTTTTTTTTAACATTGTATATCTTTAAGGAATAGTAATGGATGACTAAGACACTAGATATGGTTGTAATCAGTGAGTAACTTAAGATTGGGAGATATAATCTCAACTAAGTTTTCTCAGTTTATCTTATATTATTTTTAAAAAATATGTTTAAAATAAAAATGAATCCATATTATCTTTGAGTTCGCTCACTAGGAGAGAGACTCACTCTATTGATTATAAACTGTAAACTTGCTATGTTCTTGTATCACGAACAATCTCAATAATTTTTTTTAGAAAAATACTGAAAGAAGAAATGATTACTTCCACATGTATTCCTGGACCAAAAAGAAAACGTGAAATTATCTGATGCTGTTCGTGCTCTCTAAAATTATTACAGCTGATACGTGAAGGAGATTTTAAAATAATAAAATGTTATCAAACGTTTTTTCACATCCATAAGAATTAAAAGGTAGACAATGTGTTGAGCTATTAATATTTTCGGATTTTCTGATCACTAAATAATAATTTTACTTTACACCTTATCTTTCTAAATCATAAAACCTCTTAAGTCCAATTCAGTTTAGGTCTCTTTTAGCGTGATACGTATAACTTCGGTTGTTAATAAATGCCTGGAGTTAATATATGAACCGTAGATTTCCAAGTCCATGCTTAAATTTTTTCAAAGCTGGTCGATAGCGTTTATGGTCAGACTGGATTAGGAAGGGAAATTATTTTTTTTGTGGCCGTATTTAGTGTGATTTAACTACTTTTTTGTGAAATTATTTCACCTGAAGATAGTCTAGTAGAAAAACTACTTCTTGAAAATTAAAAAAAAAAAAAAAAAAATCTGGAAATTGGACAAAGCTGGTTTTGAAATTCAACGCCTCATATAATAATTCAATTTTATCGTGTTGTGATATCACTATTTTCATTAGAAAATTGGAGGGAATAAAAGGAAAATAACTAATTAACAAAAAAACTTTTGTTTTTCCAGTAAAGTTTACTGTTACGTCACTTCATGTCATACTCAACATAAAAGAAATTGTACTAGTTATGAATTTATGTGCAAAACAAAATTTTACTGTTATGAAAAATTAAAAATAGTAATACAAAAAGTAACATATAGTTACATGTTCCAATAGCAAAGAGCGAACGAAAATAATTTGAATGTAGGTTTAAATTTGATTCAGTTTGTTGATTTTTTTTCTTCTTGATATTATATACAAAAAGTAAATTTGAGGAAAATAATTAAAATGACATACCAGTAACATGTAAAGAAATATTCCATAGTAGCACTTCAATAGTTCTACATTTGAAGGTCTTTTGGCCTTCTTTTTTTCAGATGCCTCTTGAGGATTATTGGGAATGGAGTATAAGTGGCAATGGAGTTGACTATGAAAGGATAGAGATTTGGTTGGGGCATAATCGACAACGTATGGAACAATAACATCTTTATGGATAAGTTTGTTTAATAATAATAAGGAACGTAGAGGATTGTACGAAGGATTTCGAATTCTAAGAACTTGATAAGAAGAATTGGAAGGTATAGTTGAGCCTCAAAGCTCAACTCCATATGTACAAATAGGTCTGATGATTGTCATATATGAAATGAAAAAATCTGTATCCTGGAATGTATTATTCCCTGAGAATAACAAAAATGTATAATAAGCTAGTACAATTGTCTGGCTTATATAATTTCATACAAAGCTATTTGTATATGAAGACCATGGGATATGTTAATATGGTTAATAGTAAATATTATTGTGTAAAGGAGAAGTAGAATAAAATAAAAATAACCATAAGAAAAGATATATACAGAAAAGAAACTATAGCTTTGATTGATTGGAGAATGTATTTACAGATACCAAGATATTTATTTATACACACTGCTTATATTCATTTATATGCATATAAAGCACATAACATAACTATATATACACAAATATACACACATACATGTGTTGGTCTTTTTGAGTAAATCGGAAGCTTTGAACCCTTGTCTAGTAAATATAGAAGTAAAAAACGACGAGCGGTTTCCTATCGGTTTAGTTTTGTATCTATTGTTTGAGATATTGATTATTATTGATTGTTTAATAATAATATGTACATTAATTATAAATAAGTTTAATTCTGAAATTGATTTATTTTTGTAAAATATTAAATGAATAAGCATTGAGGGAGTTCGTAATAAAGTCACAACAAACATGTTAGGAATTTACCATATATTTTTGGTAACCATTCATCCCTTTCATGGCACTGAAATAACATCATAATCGCACCTTTCGGAATAAAATAACTAATAGTATTCAGTGTCATTCTTTTAAAACCACTGGAGTCCTGGCGGGCCCGATATCCTATTCCTGGATAGAAGGAGCGTGGCGACAGATGAGACGGTTGCTAGATAAACACACCTGGTTGCTATGCGGCGAGGTGGTGGGGTCTGCTCTATTTTTATCCAAACTAGCAGCTTAGAGCCAGTCTACTTGTTCAGTCCGCCGAAGGAACCTCTGCCAAACAGGTGACATCTTCTGCCAGTTTGTTCCCATCCACGGCTGTAACCAAACTAATTCTCTCGCTATTGCCTGGTGTGCAGTCTGTGCTCCAGTGTTAGTGTTTGGTGGTGTATGAGTGTGGTCTTGTGTGCGCCGTTTAACTCGTACTAAATATCATTCTTATCACTTTGAGGTGCAAAGCGTTCGGTGTTTTCATTTGGTGCTATTTTTTTCAGTAATGTAGGCATTAATAAAAATAAAAATAATTATATAATTGAATTACAAATATATTCGTTAAATAATGTATTAATTTTATTCTATTAGTTCTTATTATTAAACAGAAAAAAAAAATAGAATGTTCCTTTCTCCTCTTTAATTAATATCATCAATAAATAAGTAATTTTTTGTTTCATACAATATTTTATTAGTAAACCATTTTATTAAAATCAATATAATCAGTATCAAAATTAACTAAACAAAAACAAAACATCTTTACTTTTATTATATTTGTAATTTAGCAACTAAAAAGTAAAAAATGTTCTGTGATTTAAATTCATATTTTTAATATTTTATCACAATATTAAATTGATATATATAATCTTTTCTTTTTCTAGAATAGTAAAAAAACTCGAAATTGTTTTGATTCAAATATTCCTTTATCACAATCCATCACAACAA
The DNA here is from genome assembly GCA_003667255.2 of Euschistus heros. Taxonomy (NCBI): domain Eukaryota; kingdom Metazoa; phylum Arthropoda; class Insecta; order Hemiptera; family Pentatomidae; genus Euschistus; species Euschistus heros. Next base: position 289,617 of record RCWM02000003.1, read on the forward strand.
AACGAAAAATCGTAATATTTATAGATTAAATTGAAAATTTACAGATAATGTCAATAACCTTACCTAATAATTATGTATTTTAATTGTAACTGCTTACATATTCACTTATCAGCATGTTTAAATGTAATTTCATTAAAGATTGTTTTATAAATATTTATGTGAAAAACCAGTAACTATGATTTATGCTTATTGTTATTCCTTAACAAATAGGTACTTTCATAATGTTAACTACCACCAAACTATAAATTAGAGCCTGAAGTTTGGACTTATACTTCGATAAATTATTTATTTCAATTAAAATTAAATTGATTTTTGTATAAAAACAAATACACAAGGCCTATGAAGTTGTAGTTTTACCCTTTCCATTGTTCTAAAGGAACTGATGACGAAATGAGAACGGTGGGGATTGTACGCTTCCTTTGGCAATCGAATCAAGAGTGATCTACGTTGGCAAGACTAATCGCTACGGTCTATGCTGCTTTATGAACGTTATATAACGTATTTTACTTAATCATAATTGAATGTTTGTGTTTACCCTTTCAATGCCACCAACGTTGACGTAATACAAAACGCTAAAGGGATTCAAATTATATAAAAATTATTAATTATCAATTACGAATATTTATTTATACTTTGTTGATATTTACAACTATGTACACTATATACAATAAGTAAATTTGTGGTACAGTAATTTAAATTACATTTTCAATAACTTGCGAAGAACTATTCATTAGTTCGTCCGATCAGCCATGGCAGCAAAAGTGACGTTAAACGAAATAATCAAACAAACTATTCATTAGTGGTTATTCAATAATGGTTCTACATTAGAAAGTCCCTGGGCCATCTTCTTTTCAGACGCCTCGGAGGATTATTGGTAATTGTGTGTGACGCAAGTTAAGTGATTAGTCGATTCACGTGGGTATCAAGCTTGTCATGGAAGGAAAGGAATCTTGTTTCTGCCCAATCTGCAACAAATATGGATATGCCGGGAATCGGAAGGTTTAGTGGAGCCCCAAAGCTCAACTCTGTATCTTCGAATGGGTCCGATTCATGTTAAGTAAATAAGTCTTTTCTAATCAATTGTGAGCTTGTTTATGTTAGAGCAGTCCATAGCGACAAGCAGTTTCTTTTCTTTTAAGTCTCTTATGTGGATTCGAAGTAAGTCTTTTGCCTAGATGGAGTCCTAGGTATCGGATCTGATCAATGGGAATCAGTGGGATATTGTAGAAAGAATATTGATAGAAAGAAATAAGAATATTATGAAAGAATATTGTAGAAAAGGAAGTCGTAGACTTAGACGAAATGTAAAGGTTATTTGATGAGATTTGTTTAGATTTATTCTGACTCTCCATTTTTGATACCATTAATGAAGGTTTGTGATATGATATTGGAGTGATTGAGATCTAATGAAAGGATCATTATTTACTGATAACACACATGTGTCATCAGCGTACGTGGTGAGGACGGTGCTAAGATGAGTCAGGAATTACGAAACTTAAATCCAATTTTTTTTTTTTTTTCAACACCAATATATATTCATTCTTCCCAATATAATTTAATTATTCTCTCCTTATTCTGAAGTTTTTCGTAGGAAGAATATCAATCAATTGTTGGACAGCACCCTCATTTACCTACTTGAAGAGTACATTTCTAGTGTTCAATTACATTCTAGTTTTATTCATAATGTTTGATTGGACTTTGTATAGTCGAAGTAATAACAGTACAGTATTTTGGGTAAGCGAAGTTAGTTGTAATATCTTCTTTGAGCTTAAACAAGAATGGAGGGACAGCCGTAACTCCAATGATAGCGAGAATGGTGCACTTCTCAAGTTGCTTCTTAATGGTGATTAACATAGGATAATTAGTGATTAGTTATTGCTCTATTTGTTATTTTTAAAAGAGATGCTAGATACAACATTGGAGTAATATATTAAAACTTAATATTTACTCATTCCTCACCTAGATTCTTTAATGTGAAATAGGCACGATTCCAGTAAGACCTAAAATTTAAAGAAATAAAGATAGATAAAAGTTTGTGGAATTGTTAAGTATTACTCAAATTTATAAACTTCACATTTAAAATAGATGTGCTGTTGGTATAGACGCACAAGCAACCACTTGCTATAAGTCAGTTTTTGGACAAAATTAGTAATCATTTATGTATAATTAAACACTGGGTCCGTTTTCGAGGCCATATTTTGAAAAAAAACAAAACAAACGCACCACTGCTGAACCCACATGCTTCAACTAAGCAGTTTTCCATGCGATACACCGGTGAAATGGAGGCAAATAAGCTTATAATTTTTTCTTGTATAAATGAAAGCAATAATTTGTACGCTCTTTGGTTTATTTGGTTGGTAATGATAACATGAATAATTCATTTATATGTATCACCTGTAACGTTGGGAAGATGACTAATGAGTATGAGGTTGCTTAAGTGACGATGCATAAAACGTCTCGCTCGTCTCCAACTACGTATTTCGTTATCAAATAGATGGTTACAAAACAATTATATTTTACTAAACTCCCTTTGCGGCTTCGTCCACCCACATTAATTAAGAACATGGATAATATTTATTAATAATTGAAGTTTTATTTATGTTGAAGCATGGAATTGACCATTATTTTTTCAATATGAAGAATGCCTTTGGTCTTAGACTAGTGGTGGTTCAGAAATACTGGACCTGTTATTTTGTAACAGGTATGGACTGACTGAACGGCGTCCCTGTTATCTATATTCAGATGTAACAGGGACGAGATACTTTCATACTCACTTCAGTACTAGTAACAACATTCATACCTATTGCCTTCGTACAGTGTACTACTCTAGACTAGTATTATTTACTTGTCATCTACATGTTACTAGATACTCGTTTACCTAAACCAGAATTTTTACTTCCATTCTCGTACGAATATTTTCTGGTAAAATTTCATCCAGTCTTCATTGTATTAGACACTCTTACATTCTTTTTTATTTTATTATTGTTAATTTTAATAATCATTAAAATACACTCAAATATGAAATCTATACATACGCAATTATATTATTTTTGAAAGTCATAAATCATATAAAAAAATATGTATGATGTTGTAAAATATCTAACATCTTAAATAATAATGTTCCAGAACTTGAACCTTAACAAGCTAACCATTCTCATAATATCGGGAGATAAAACTCAAAATTAATTTATTAATTTATTTGGATGTCTTATGAATGGGTAATCCAGATGCACAGAGATGATTAGAAAACTATGGCCCATCAATCATATTTTCACACACAATATTAAAAAGCAAATGACTGACATTTTTATTTGGTAATAAATGTATATAAAAAAAAAAAAAAAAAAAAAAAAAAAAAAAAAAAAAAACCACTTACAACCCATGAAGGGTCTCGGGTTCAGTACTTATGTAGGTTGTACTGTTTCTGAGCCAACGGTTGTGAAAGGAGGTGATTTGGCTAGAATTCACGCTCAACCGCCAGGTTTTTCCCCAATTAAGGGTACCCACTTTTTAGAGGCTGGGTGTGTCCCAGGAGGGTCTCCCGACCTCGAATTCGATCCACGACCGAAATAACAGAATATAAATTTTCTGCCATGAGTCGAACTCGGGCCCGTGGCAAACCTCGTTTCTGGTAATGTAAACATTGATTAGTACTAAAACTTCCTATTACAATGAAAATGATGTAGTTAAAATTTGGTTTTAACCAACATCTCTTGAATGTCGCTCGCCATCTGTATCAGTTGGTTTTAATACTTCACTGTTATCCACATATAACTACTTTTTTAATAACTAATTATTTGTATTATTAAATTTTATTATCACTTCACCTTTCTGGAACTTAAAAGATGCTGTGGTTAAAATTTAGTACAGATTGATTCAGTAGTTTCCGCGGTTAGTTATCACAAACGAAAAATGGATTTTCTTTTTATATAACACTATAGATACAAGCTCTAAAGGTAAAGAGTCAATTTTTTTCAATCTACATATTTAAAATTAGTGGGGATTTTTGGGAGTAGAAGTGTTCTCCTGAACCCTTTCCTAACAGTTACTCCATGCTTTTATTCTAGTTTTGTTGAATAACAATCGTTAAATAAAATGAATTTTTTAATTCCATTATATTTTATTGCCTTAATTTGAAAGATGTATGTATAAAATAGCATATGTTACTAACAATGTATATACTCTGCAATATAGAATAGCTATTTAGGGATTCTATATAATGCTTTGTATCAGTAGAATATATGCCAAAAAATATATATGTATTATGCAAAATGATAAGTAAGTGTTATGAGAAATATAAATATTTTGTATTCTATAGAATAGCTAGGGAAAGAACATCTTATTTTATTGAACGAAGAAAGTTTTATATGCACAATAGCTCCAGAATAGAAACAGTTTGCTAAAATACGGTATAAGGTACAAAGGTCTTATTATAGACCTTGCCAGTGACTTAAACACTAAGAAAAAATGAAAAAGCTAAATTCAGTTTTAGTTTTAGAAATTCGCTCCTTTTGCACTGTCCTTGGTGGTCGTTTCCCTTTGGGAACAGGCAGCTTGTTTTCACTAAAACTATTCAACAACCTGTTGTATTCCGTCCAGCCATTTCTTCCGGGGCAGTCCATTTTCCTGAGAGTTGTAAAACAGATTCCTTTATAGCATTTTGATAGGCGATCTGTTATTCCTTTGAGCCAAGTGTCCATCTGATACTATTCCTGTATTATCTCTAGGTCGAAGGCCATTTCGTCTTTTGTCTTCACAGTTCGGTATTTATAAGCCTCTTGTTCTGTTTCCTACGGGGACCTGTCACATTTGCTGTTCTGCTACATTATGGTTTACATGTTATATCCCTAGGTCGGATTTTGTGCTTTAAGAGAGTTTCTACTACCGCAATGCACCGATGTGATGCCCGATCAATAATTTTTCGTTTCATTTATTTTCAATATCATTGGGCAAATAGCAAGCCGCTTGAGAGTATAGTGTGATAAATATTATATATATTGCAATTTTATTTCTTGATCTAACAAGAACCAATTTTGAAAATCTGAAGAGTAGGGGACATGTGCTTGTAATGTACAAGTTATAACAAGAGAAATACGCTGCTTATAAAGGAAAAGCTGACTTAACATTCTTAGAGTACATAAACCCCTGCAACTAGAGCCACTTGTTCTTTGTCTGAAGATGTAAGCTGTTATTCTGTTCATTTTATTGTTGTTCTACTAATAAACTTTTTTTAAAAAAACATTTAGTTATTTATCTTATCTAACTCAACACTGTTCGACTTTGGACAAATTCAAAATGATCTTGAAAAATCAAAATTGAAGACAATATTTTTGATGATGATAAAGTGGCAGTTTGAATTTTAAAAAAAATTCAATAAAATATTAGACTTTCTCTATATATATTTAACATAAAAACGATTAATTAGATATAAAGGTACACATCAAATTCGCGATTACTGCGTTATTGCCCTTTACTTTCTCTATGAAAAACCAACTATTAGAATCTGTGAAAGAGGTACTGTACAGTGCTTAATGTTACAATTTAATGTCGTGTCAGGCTGCTTGCGTACCAAGTTTTTTTCCATAAAGGTAACAGGGGTAAAGGGTGTTTTTTGCACTCATTTATACTATTTCATCATAGAGAATATACCTTCCTCCTCACATGGTTTATTCCTCCATGCATTCACAAAAATGAATACCTGGTAGATGTGGAAATCACATCTGCAAGGAAGAGCAAGAGACTTATTAATCTATACTATACTTTTTGTGAGTTCTGCAGACAATAAAATCAGTTTTTCTTATATGAAAAGACTGTTGCGGAACATCCCCATTACACATATTACATATTCCAACTACACGAGTGCGAACAAGGACTCGACCAACTGGGGATGAAACAAAGTATACTAGAGACTGCTTAGCATCACATCAACAAAAGCTCCTGCCATCAAACCTCCTAAAAATCAGTGTTGCCAGGTTCAAGCATGATTTAACAGTACTCAGCGTTGCCAGAATCCTACATCTATAGTGAAACTAAGGTTCAAGCTGAAATGTAGACTGGAATTAATTGTTCTACCGTTTTGGTGCTCGTCTTCATCGTATCCATCGAATAAAATAGTAACATTTCTCTTGAATTCATTGAACCCTAATCGAATCATTTCAGTAACAGACTATTGTATGTATTTAGTAAGAAGTTTCCATCCACTACTGCAAGTGTATGAGACAGGTTTATAATTCAAATGATGAGGGCTGTTTTATTTTAAAAAGTTAAATAATAGAACAGTTGAACGGATAGGTATAAACAAAATTATAAAATAAAAATATTAAATAATTTCTAACATGTATAAATGTTACATATATAGATAAGAATGGCAGACAAGTCTCTGAAAGCTGTTCTATTCAATTCATAGCTTTGACATTGAAGATGAATTTCTTATGTGAAAACGATCAGAAGTAAAGTTTTTGTTTGCATAAAAAGAGAATTACGAGGCCCACAGGCTTCCGTATTTGATTAAATTTAATTTGAATAACAACACTTATATTTTATTTTTCATACATACTCGTACATTCAAAACTCGATATGTCGAAGTTCGTATTTAATGGTAATTCATTTTAAACAACTTAGGGTTTTAAATAATTTATTCTAAGAAACATTAACCGGAACTAATAAGAGATACTAATGGAAATAAAACATAATATACTACTTATACAATTAACTGCATAATTTAATATAATCTGTAACGTTCTTCTACATATATGTAGGGATGCGCTGAATTATGTGCAAAAATATCAGTTTCTACCAGTAGTAGCCATGGCAAAAAAAAAAAAAAAAAAAAAAAAAAAAAAAAAAAAAAAAAAAAAAAAAAAAAAAAAAAAAAAAAAAAAAAAAAAAAAAAAAAAAAAAGCAAAATAAACGCCTGTCTCATCCCCGAAATGAAACAGTACTGAGGATAAGCGAGGATAGGGTTGAGATAGATTAGTTTACACATGTGCATGTTTCTAGGAAACTTCGAATTATAGTGCCTCCCACCTCAGGAATGTCGACTTTTAGAGTTTAGGGAGTTGTGTATACAAAAACTTTACTTTAACGAGTTAACGGTTGTTGGTTCGAGTTTACGAATACAATTGAGGAGGTGAGCTGCAAAACTCGTTCGTTCCATTTTTTTGAAAAGTTGGATATTAATTATCTTTCTTTAATATAACATATATATAGTTATTTATAGATAAAGATATAAAAATAGTTAATATATTTTAGAATCCACTGACATCTCAACTTAAAAAAAAAAAAATGAAACGAATTTTTCATCTCACCTCCTGATGAGTGAAATGGGGTTCACTTCAACTTACTTCAACTTACTTCAACTTAAACGAATTTTGACTCGATACATATTTGATTAAAAATATGAGTAAAACTAAATTTTTGATATTTCTGGTCAATTAAACTATTTCTGTGGCATATTTTGAGATATATTAAATCCACAGAACTGCAATCGAGCTTATATTATAAGAACTTTTATTTATTCTAATCCACATAATGAAAATGAATACAAACAATAAATCTCTTCAAGATTGTTTAAAATACTGGCCTAGCAAATTCTATCTTCTTCATAAAACATGTCGCCTTGTTGAACTTGTAGGTTTTTTTTTTTAAATTTTCCACTACAAATTTACATCATTTTTAGAGGTATTGTACATAATTAATCTTAGCAAAATTATTGTATTTTGTTCTTACAATGCAGCTATGGATACTATTTCTAACAAATAATAGAACTATATTACCGAGACTGGATGGCAAGACAGCTCCACGGACTATAAAACTTTAACAGGGTGTAGGTTGTCCAGTTAGCTTGATGGCTCATTTACCACCGCCGCCGATGAATCAGGCTAGTTTAGACATTCTTCATGCTGTTAAACTCCAACCTTGGCTACATCAGGACTAAAGAATAGAACTCAATGAGTCATTTGTACAAGGGATATCTGCATTTAGTGATAATTTGTTTTCAAATCTGTAAAAAACAGGATGTTGCATAATTGCTTCTAACATTAATAAATATATCTAATTTTATTTATTTGTTGGTAACAATGTAAATAAGATAATAAAAAGCATATTACTATTTGTTCTCAAGCTGTCTTTGTTAAACTTTTTATCGTTAATTTTTTTTCTTTACATATATATATATATATATATATATATATATATATATATATATATATATATATATATATATATATATAGATAGATAGATAGTCTGGCCAGAGACGGCAACCTACTCACATCTGCTCTGTATCTTTTCTCATGTTGAACATTAGAACATTGATTAATTTTTGTTAAGTGCTGTGTGGTTATTTTCTCACCATAATGGAGGTAAGATCAAGTAACAATATATAATTTAACATTCGTCGTTGCTACAGTGAGCCATAATATCTCAATCCCTAACGTATTAAGACTGTTTTGAAACCAGCGCTTGCGTCACACATCAATATCGACATCGAATATAAAATATTTTTATTTTTTGTTTAAATTATTCTTTAAAATGGGTCTGTGCTCTATTTGTAAATCTCAGATCTCTCGGGACGACAAACAAATCGTTGTCTGTTTCAAATGCCGTGTTATTTTGCTTTGAATTAAATGATAGACTTACTAAAATCGAAAAGCATACAGAAGCTCAATCTAAACGGATGGAAGAATTATCAGTAGAACATTCAAATCTAAAAACGAAAGTAGGAGAGTTGTGGATTTGCCTGAATAGGGCTGAGCAAGGATTACTCCGTAAATCTATAGAAATCCGTGGCATCCCAATTCGCTCGGGAGAAACACCTGCGGCCATAGTGACAAGCATAGGGGCAGGTCTGGGTCTGAAGTTGAGCATAGAGGATATAAACCAGATTGAGCGCCGCAGACCAAGGAAAGAGGATACTCGACTCTCAGAGATGAACTCTTACAAAAAAGAAATGTTAGGAGAGATTTTTCGACGAGGGATATGGGGTGGGAGGAGAATGACTCTCACCGCGTATATCTCGGCGAGGAGATGACTCCTACAAATAGACATTTGTACTGGCTCGCCAGACAGAAGAGAATAGCGGGAAAAATCAAATACGTTTGGTTCGCCGCCGGGAGAGTGCGATGCCGTAAAGAGGATGGCCACCCAGTGGTTATCATTGATCAGCAACAAGACCTCGACGCCTTCTGACTTCCGGTCCTTATCTTCTTATCGGCCTACATCGGACTTTTTCACGGACTATATATATTGCTCTGCGGTTCTCGATATATTTATTAGTATTTTTACTTTTTTACTATTCTACATTAATGTTCGTTTATTCAAGTAAATCTAAATTTATTTTTGTACTTTTATTATTAGCTATTTTTATTTTTTATTTCATCACTCTAATAGTATTCTCCTTATTATTTTCTATTATATTTTAGTAGAATCTAACTGTTGCCTTATATTACTATTTTTTACATACATCTTTACTGCCATAGACGAAAAAAAACTGACTGTACTGATACTTCTGGATTTTTCTAAAGCGTTTGATTCCCTGGACCACTCTATCCTTTTTGCCAAATTAGAATCTTTAAATTTCTCCTTCAGTTCCATCCGCTGGTTTCAGTCTTTCCTTCCTCACCGTTCCCAAGCAGTTAAAATACCAAACCAATCCTTATCTCCTTTTCTCAATATTACTTCTCGTATTGCTCAAGGGTCTAGCATTTCTCCTCTCCTTTTCAATACCTACATCAACGACCTACCTAATTCAATTAAGCACTGTTCCTATCACCTCTACGCAGACGATTCCCAAATCTATCTTTCCTTTCCTCCTTCCGAGCTTCCTTCTGCTTTCGCCAAAATTCAAGAAGACCTGAATAGAATTAGTTCCTGGGCGACCTTAAACAAATTACAATTAAATGAACAGAAAACTCAGGCCATTATGATAGGATCTAGCTCCCTCCTTAGTGCATACACCCATTATCCTCCCCTAATCCTAAATGATCATCCTGTCCCTTTCAATTCGTCTGTTAAAAATCTCGGAATTATTTTTGATCAGACACTTTCTTGGAAATCTCAGACTGCCCAAATCTCCCGCCGTTCTATAGGTCTACTTAAATTATTCCCCCGATCCCGTCACCTTCTTCCCCAGTTAACTCGTAAGCTTCTAGTATCCTCTCTAATATTCCCTTACCTTAATTATGGCTGTCTAGTTTATGGTGGTCTCACGACGGCTCTCGAAGACAGATTGAATCTAATTATGAAGTGCTTTGCCAGATTTGTCTTCGATAAACCGAGGCGCTCCCACGTTTCCTTCCTCTATTCCGAATTAAACTGGCTTTATCCCATATTCCGTAGAAAATATTTCCATGGATCATTCCTTTACCAAATTATCAGCACCCATCATCCTTCCTATATTTACAATACGCTTCAATTCAGATCTGCAATCAAGGCATTGAACACAAGATCCCGTCTTTCTGATCTATATACCCCATCCCATTGCATTGCAGCGCTCTTTTCTATTCCGCTCAACCATCCTATGGAATTCCATCCCTTCTCATATTAGACAAGCGAAATCTCTAAAAACATTTAAATTCCTCTATTTCCAGTACCTCCTCCTAATCCAAGGTGACGCTTACTAACAATATATATTCTCAATTAAACTATATCTAGCTCTTTCTGAAACACACTCAGTGTTACCAATTAAATATTTTTTTTTCACTCCGAATACAACATTTAGGTTCTTATATTGTATATAATTAGTATTGTATTACAATAACCTACTTATAATTTCATTTGTAGAATGTCTTCTTATTTTCCTGTTCATATATTACATTATTATCTATGTATACATTATCATTATTATATTAATATTTCTTTTATTTTTTCGTCTTATTTATTCAACATGTCTCTGACCAGATGTAACTAATATTATTTCTTTCTGTACAATTTGTTATTCTTAGGGGACTTGGTCCCAGAATAAAATTATTTTTCTATTCTATTCTATTCTATATCTTTACATACATATTATACAAAAAGACAAGCCATAAACAAATCATCTTTATAGTTAGAGGAAGGTAAAACAATAATAAAATTTACTGATTTGATAAAAATAATTAAAAATGTAGTGCAACATGTGGATCCAGTGAAATTTAAAAATCGGCCGATAAGTGGTAAATCTAATAAATCCATCTGTACTAAATTTTAAATACGTTTACTTTCATTGTTCTAGGAAGGCTTAGCAATAATAACAATTTAAATGTAATTATTTCTGCCTACTAAAAATTATTGTCGAATCAAAATGTTGATTATTTGCTTTTTAATATTGTGTGTAAAAATATAATTCATGGGCCTTCAGTTGCAAGCACTGATAATGCACTCCATTATCCAAGCATTGTCTCTGTCCATCTGGATCATCAACTCACACTAGAAAATTAAAACTTGTATGTCTAATTATGCTTTTACGTAATGTTGAAACACCTAATCGATGCAATTTTAGCCAGGTTAAAAATTACTGCTATGGGTGAAAATATCATTGAAGTAAAATTATCAATTGCATACTTCAATACAATATTTTATCGATAAAGAAATAAAACTTCAATAGCCTATTAGTTAAAATTATCTAAGTGCTTTATTTATTAGAGCGGGCGAAGCAGCGACGTTGGTGTTAGTTACTTATAATTGGACAACGTTTTGCAGAAACCACCCAACCCACTGAAACATTAAATTGAAATAAATTAAAACTAAAATTTTCACATAAAATTTAATTTAGCATAAAGTCAAAAACACATTTATCTTCCATAAAATATAACTTTTATTAAAGTTATAATTCATTTTTTAATAATAAAATATTCCATTTATTCTAAAATAGGTCTAAATAATAATTGAGCCAACTATAATTTTTAATATTACAGCATTTATTCTAAACCAAAATAATAATGTTAATTATTTTACAAAACAATAATAATATCACTGTTTGAAACCCGAAATTTATTCTTTTTCATCAACTTTGAAATCTAACTAATTCACATTGTAGCTAATGTGAATCATTTAAAACTAAATAGACTAAAAATGACATGTGGCTAGGTTAATGTTCAGTTTCACATGCATTTTAAGTTTAGTAAAGCATGGTTGGTATATTCGTTCGAATGTTGTACTTACAATTAGTTTAATTTTTGAAATTTTATGGGTTGGTTTGTTTCAGAATAACGCCGTCATATTCATTTATATTGACGTAATGAATTAATTATATTAAAAAAATTAATTTTCATGGATCATTATTGAGGGAAATAGATTGGTAAACATATTAACAATGTTGCAATTCAACTACTAATTACTAAAAAAAAATTAAATTAATAAATAACAATACTAGAATATAAGTGTTCCCAAAACCAATCTTAAATTTATCATCCGTTTTTTATGTATTTTAATATTGATGACCAACCGACTTATCTTATAAATAACATTGCTTCATTAACCAATACTTCCTGCAAGAGATGACAAGATCTGGTCATCATGGTTGTTATTTACTCTGTGGGATCAATCTATTATAATATATAATGATTTTGCGACTCCATTGATACTTAAGGCATGTTGATTTCAAGCACTAAATGTATTCTTCATAATTGTTCTTGGGTGTTACAGTCCTTGCAGAACCTCTGCCACCATCTTTCTCCATTTCACCCTTCACTAGGTTTCCCCAATTCCATATCCCAAGCTTCGGTAAATCCTACTCTAAGTTATCAATCCATCTGTGCCTGGGTCTGCCCTTCTTCCTTTTTCCTCTCGGTGCACTATCAAACATTATCTTTGGCAGCCTGCTGGGCTCCGTTCTTTCGACGTGTCCCAACCATTTGAGCATGCCTTCTCGGCATTACTTCTGATCCACCACTTGTGCTCTTCCCTCACAGGTCTAAAGAGCCTTCTTAGGATTCTTCTACCCTAGACCAACAGTGCTCTCTCGGTATCTTTAATGAGAGTCCACGCCTCACTGCCATACATTACTATCCTATTGGCCTTATTATTGATTTATAAATCAATAGTTTTGCTTTCCTTGAGAGAGTTTTACAACGGAGAGCTTTTTGTATTGCATAAAAACATCTTCATAGTACATCTTAAAGAAAACAAAAACATTTCACTATCAAATTTTTAATATACAACTGATGACAATTTTAATTTAAGCAAACTAGTGGTGGATGCATGAGACAGGATGTCTGCAACTATCACCACAACGATTAAAAAAAAAATATATATGAAGAATACTCGTAAATTAATGAAGCAATATACATTTATAAGTTAAGAAAGAAAAAAAAAAATTATAACCCGATATTTTAAAATAATTTTATTTCAATTTCTTTTACTCTTATTCGATATCATTTTTCAACAAAAAAAAATCAGTCTTTATGAATATTTAATTTGTATCCAGGCAGAATTGTAAACCAAAATAAATTCTAATCAGATAACTGTTACAACCAGACGTGCAAGCAAATTTTAAAAACAACACTAAAATATTGCTATAAACAGAACTATTTAAGCACTGAATAATTAAGTGCGCTAAAAGCTCTAAATAAAAAAATTATATCTGATACACTAACAAATCTATTTTTAAAAAATCTTGAGTTTGGAGGAGTTAAAAAAACCAACTGGAACTGTAATTGGGATGAATGTAGTTTGTCTCTTACAGTTGGAGGAAATAGAGAAAAACAAATTAATTATTTAAAATAACTAAGGCTATGCCTAGTCTAACCGGCTAATCCACATGATTCTAATATAACTCATATCCCTGTAAGTAATTCGCCAAAACCAAATAACTTATTTTTTCTAACTTACAAAAAGTAATAGACATATGATATACTATGATAAATACGAATTGATCGCATTGGGTGAATATTCTCCCTGAGTAGCTTTCTGGGTAATTAATGTGTTATTTAATTTAAGATTTATTGACAAAAAAATAATCTTATTACATATTTTACGTTTTTTATATATATTTTAACGTTAATAACATTATAGTTAGTTGCCAATGGTAAGTGTTGGAAGTCGATAAATCACGTGGCAATAAGTTTACCACATTAATAAAAAAAGAAGTATTTAATTATAGCTGCTTTTTTTCTTTTCAAACTAAAAGAATCGGAGATATTTATTGATCTAGTCACCTATTTTTAATAGGATTGTTGAATAACATCTATTTTTACATATTGGATTATATTACATCACCGTCAAGGAATGGTCCCTTCCGCAATGTGGATTTCCATGTGTCATTGCTATTTTTTTCGTATGCAATTCATTTTTCCTCATCAAATTCTAAATTTTAAGAATATAGGCAGTTAGTTAATGGACAAATAATTTTGTTGAACAGCTATATTACATAACGTACCAATCAGTTTCACCAAGTACAAGACACTTATAAAAAAATAAGTGAATAAACATCTGTAACTAACATTAACAAAATATAGTTTAACTAGCATTCCCAGTCGCGGCTTCGCCCGCTCTCATAAGTAAAGAACTTAAATTATTTTAACTAATTATTACAGTTTTATTTTTTTATAGATAATAATCTTGTATTTTCACGATGATATTTCCACGCATAGTAGTAATTTTTAACCTTGTTAAAATTGCACTGATTAGGTGTTTGAAGATAAGACGTATAAGCAGATTTGTGCATCCAATTTTAATTTTAATGAATGAGTTGGTAATCCGGATGGACACAGACTATTAGGAAACTAATCCGTATAATGGGCTGCAATATTAGTGCTTACAATTAAAGGCCTATGAATCATATGTTTACACACATTATCAAATAACAAAGGATTGACATTTTGATTTTCTAATAATTTTCGTTTAGTAGAAGTAATTTTATTGATTTCATCTGGTTGGATTTTAATTTCTAACCATAAAAATATGAGATAGTTTGGCAAACCTCGTTTCTGCCACTCAACATAGTAAATTTAAATTATCATTATTCCTAAACCTTTATAGAACTATTAAGATGGTTTAATCAAAATTTAGTATAGATGGGTTCAATAGTTTTACCTTTGTAACTCACCATCTATCGGACGAATTTCAAACTTCACCGGAATCCACATATTTATCCCATTTTGAATAATATTTTAACTGTAATTCAGTAAATTTTGTTATTGCTAAACCTTCCTTGAATTATAAATCTAAATTTGAACTATAAGGTTTAAATTTGGTATAGATTGGTTCAGTATTTTTCGCGATTAGTGATCACAAACGAAAAATTATTGTCCTTTTGTATAATAGTATAGATGTATTGTAATTTTTATTAGGGCTCAGCAAAACTTTTTTAGGTTTTTTACGCTGTTTTTTTTAAACTGAATTTATTGAGTAATTATTACAATCTGCCACAAATACTTTGGGCAATAAGTAATATAGATGGCATATGATTACATTCACACATTATGTACAAAGAAAAAAGAGAAAAAGAAAAGTTAACCAAAAAAAAAAAAAAAGGTTTTGTTTTATATACATAAAATAAATTAAAAGAAAACAGAAACAAATATCCTATACATAAGCAATATACATATAAGTAAAATGAAATATAAATTAAATAAGTAAAAGTTATAAATTAAATTAAAAGTTAAAACTACATTCATACTTATTTACAATACACATTCATCCTAGGGATCTCCCAACCAACCCTGTCCCTCCACTCATGGAAGGACAGGCCCGGCCAAGAGAGGTCCCAGCTCTTCTCTCTCAGCTGCGTCACTGGTGTTAAAGAAAACCCAGTGGAGGCTGAGTGAGAGCGCAGTGTACAGTCATTCAGGGCATGAGTAGAGAAGCTGGCCAGTGCCAGAACTCCAACATAAATATATTTTTACAATAGATCTCGGGGCCACTGCCTTTTTAATCTGCGAGGGGGGTTATCAGGGTGTGTTGAAGTGGATAGTGATTGAGCCAAAGGGTTAGGATGGAAAGAAAGGTTGTGATGGAATTTTAAAAATTTAAGAGGTATGAGGTCGAGGACGTATGGTATGTTGAGATCATTGTGGAGGGTTTTATTGGATACATAGTAAGGAGCATTAACTATAGTTCGGAGGACTTTGGATTGGAAGGATTGAATGCGTTTGATATTCGACTTTTTAGCTGTGCCCCACAGTTCAAGTCCATAAGTCCAAATAGGTTTAATAATGGTTTTGTATATGTGAAGTTTGTTTTCAATGGAAAGATGAGATGTCCTGTTTAATAGTCTATACAGTTGACTGAAGCGTCTGTTGAGTTCTTGCCTTTTGAGTCGAGTATGAGGGTTCCATGTAAGTCTTTTGTCTAGGTAGAAACCAAGATACCGAACTGTGTCAGCTTTAGGTAGTGGAATACCATTGAAATCGATAGGAGGACAGGATTTTCGGCGGAGGGTAAAGGTTACGTTGGTGCATTTAGTTTCATTTACTTTGATCCGCCAATTATCGCACCAGTCTTCAATCAAGGATAGGTGGTTTTGGAGATAATAGGAAGCTATTAAAGGATCTGAATGGGACGAAAGGATAGCAGTGTCATCAGCAAATGTTGCAAGGAAAGTATCAGGAGTGGTAGGGATATCTGCAGCATAGAAGATATACAGGACTGGGCCAAGAACGCTACCTTGTGGAACACCTGCCCCTATTGGGTAGCAGTTAGAGTATTCCATTCCGCAGCGAACTCGAAAGGAACGGTTAGAGAGGTAGGATCGGAGAACAAGGAATAGGGATTGCGGTAACTGGGCTTTAAGCTTGAAGAGCAAACCGTCATGCCATACCCGGTCAAAAGCTTGCGCTATGTCCAGAAATGCGCCGGAGCAATATTGCTTGCTTTCAAGTGCTGAGGATATATGGTCAAAACCTCTCAGGCCCTGTTGGATAGTGGAATGTCTAGAGCGGAATCCAAACTGGTGTGAGGGAATATTTTGCGATTCAAGGATGGGCAGGATTCTTTTAAGAAGGAGCTTTTCAAACATTTTTGAAAGGACTGGGAGAAGACTAATTGGTCTATATGATGAAGGGTTGTTAGGAGGTTTGCCCGGTTTCAGAAAAAGGATAATGATGGAGTGCTTCCATAGCAAAGGGAAATGGGTTGTCCGGAGGATGCAATTGTATAGGTAGGTAAGGAATATGATTGCTTTATGAGGAAGTTGCCTGAGGATCTGTGAGCTTAGAAGATCATATCCAGGGGATTTTCGGGATTTTAATTTTTTTGTATTGTAATTTAAAGAAATACGAAAAAATTTAATACATTTTAGCTCTGAACGGACAATATAAAAATAAAACTGTATATTTTTTTATTAACTGTTAAAAAAATGATATAGATAATTTTTTATTAAAAAATCAGGAAAAGGATATTTTCTTTATAATGATTATTCAGATGATTAGGGTAGGGAAATATAAGGCTCATTTTGTAATGGCCATTAATTTTATTAATATTATCAAGTATTCGAAATAGAATTAATAATAATTAACTGTTAATATTAATATATTCTGCAATCTTTGCCTCAGAAGTATTGAGTGCATTTATCATCGAACTACTGATTGACAAAGGAGTTAAAGCCAATCTTAATTTCAAGAACTTTGAGATATGGGGAATAGAGAGAGACATTATCACCCCTCCTCTTCCCTAACAATATGTCTCCATTTGCTGCCAAATTTTCAATTTGAGAAATTTTATCAATAAGCGAAAATTATAATAATTTATTTTCCTCTTATTTCTATTCGAATCCTTCAACTTTATTGTTAAAAGAATGAGTTAAAAAAATTGAGTAAAAGGATCTTTTTTTCTTTTTCGGCTTTTGAAGAGCGGTTTCTCTGTTGATCTTTTTAGTTCTTTTGACTTAAGGGCTTTCTATTGGATGTCGAGTAAGGAGGAATCTCTCTGCCGGCATTGGTGCCTATGGAGTCACTCTGAGAAGCCTGATCTACTTTCGGCGAATACTCCGATTCACCGAAGAATGGTATACTGGAAACCAGGAAGAGTAGTCTTGTCCAGCAGTGCAGCAACATTGAGATTATTCATTAATTAGATATATGTCTTTCAAAATTGGTTAAGTTACAATAGTACACCAAAAAGTTATTATTAAGCTTAATTATAAAACATAAAATATAATAATTGTATTTTAGTACATCAATTAGTAGATCGTAAATTTTATAAGTTGCATTCAATATTCCCTTTTATAAAAAAAAGATAATTAACCACAGGAGTTTTTATAGAAGCTTTTAAATCAAAATAATGAAAATGAGAATGATTAATTTTTTTATATAAATATTAAAATTTTATATTTGTTTAATAAATATTTCAGGATCGTAATTAGTGGATGTTTTTAGCTGTATATATTGGTAGTTTTGGAATTATAAAGATATTTGTTTGATAATTGTCTTTAACGAATTTCACTAGAATCAGTGTGTAACTAAATAAGCATCTGCGTAAAACGGATCAACTTCTATTTCGTAGGAATCCAAAAAGTACATAAAATTTTATTGAACCTCAAACTATTTTAAGGGCTAAGTTACAAATATTAAATTTCTTCCTTTGAAATGAAAGAATTTTAGGAAAGAGGTCGAGGCTGCGAAACCTTAGATCTTTTTATAAACAGAAAACCGCGGCCGATGGAACTCGATAATTCGGAACAATATCATGATGATTTAAAAGTTTTTCTGAATCTAAACGTTTCTGATACTGATGAGAGGTTACGGCCATCCGATGGTGGTATATTCGAGCAGTTCTCAGCGTTAGGACAGATTTCGATGCGTGAGCCAAGTTCAGTTACGAGCCGTTAGGTGGGCTGGGAGGTGTGCCCAAATTGTAGCGACCTCTATACACTGCTAGCAACTGATGGATTTGCGAAGACGGTTGCTTGATAATTAGTCAACATTTTTGTTCTCGCTTTTAACGTAAACTGGTTGTAAATGTTCCTTCCCTTCCTCACATTTTAGAACTTCTCTCTTCTCAAAAGAAAGATAAACTGTTACAAGAATCGTACCCTTTTTCTTTTTTTCCTTCTCATCTCCCTTACTATTTCGGCAATATGGGGTTTTCCATGACGGGGGGGGGGGGGTTGGAAATTTTTATAACTTTCAATTAAAATATATCTCTGCTAGTGGACTGATGAACTTAAAATTTTCGGTTTATCAGGTAACTCACTTTTTAAAAATGTGTTATCTCTGAGCTATGCCCGTCTCATATGACACGTAACCTACGTTAACTCTTAACCTCCCTTGAGATAGTAACCTACAATAAAGAGATACAATTATATCACTCTTATTCTGCATATTAATATGATTTTGAAAAAAAAATAAATAAAAAAAATAATAATGCACTTCGTTATGGCGATAAGAGTTATACACGTACAAATGAATTGATTCCGTGTGTATAAAGAGTTTGAATACTGTTAATGAATTCAAAAAGATTCTTAGGTCATTCTAAATAAAAATAGTTATTTAAATTAAGCTAATTATTAAAATAGATAGTTTTTTTTTTTTAAAGTGGGAGAGGAAGAAGTGTTGGAATACCGTATTTCTGTGGAATGGGATGTACAGGTCAGAAAGACGGAATCTTGTGTGCATTGAATTGGCTGCATATCTGAACTGAAGTAGATTGTAAATAAAGGAAGGATGAAGAATATTAATGATTTAGAAAAAGATTATTCCAAGGATATACATATATTTCTATTTATAAATATATTTTTAATAGAAATTTATTGAACCAGTTACCGGGCAGACCATCTAGAAGTTCTAACTACAGATCCCTAATCTGGATATTCACATTATATTGATTTTATAGGTAAAATACAAACTAAAAGAGAAGTCGGGCAAGTAGGATAGTGGTTTTCTATGAAGCTGAACGAAATTCATATATTATGAAATAAGTTCGCTTTGAGAGAAATAGTTGAAGCTGTAGGAGTAATTAGTATATACTACCAGACATTGATCAGAGTAAAAAAAAAAATCTTTGAATATGAGAATGCTATAAGCTTGAATCATGTCATTAACCTTATTTTATATCACGGAGATTAACATTTTTTTTAGTCATAAAAAAAGATTTTTTCATTCCAGGTCTTTCCTTATTTTTTCCAAAATATGATCGGAAACTACTAATACTAATACCTCAATATGTTCACGTCTTGAATAAATATCAACCTCTTCCAATATTCAAATTTTTTAATATTTTGCCAGTGTAATATTATTTATAAAAATAAGCTATCTTTTTTCTGTAGCATATTTATGTTCATATCTAGCCCGTGTACTATTATTTATGAATATAAGTTTTTTTCTTTTCTGGCGTCTATTCATCAAGATTTTTTTGGGAATCGTGTTAGATATGTTCCGAAATTTGTCTCTCACCGAAACAGACATTCAAATTTTATATGAATGGTGACGTGAGTAATGTCTCCTGACTTAGCTATAATCACATCTACTATAAAGTATTCTGTTGTATTATAGTTCAAAACTGGATCTAGAGGGAAAAAAAATTCGAACGCCCCGGAGTCCAGGAACTTGAAAAAAAAGATACGTATTGCTTGTAAAAATAAACATGGGCTATCGGTGTCTTGGTCATAGGTGTATAAATACCTTGGGGAAAGGAGCCTATATTGTCCCCAGGTATTTTAGGATGGACCGAAAAAGGAGTGTCTGTACAGTCAAATACAGCCAATGTACTTAAAATGAACAGACAAGAATACTCTTGAAAGATTTTATTGCAAATACATTAAAGCAACATAATAGATAGTGGTACTTACTCAAAGCAAAAGGAAGAAGTAGAAATGTTTTTTAATCTCAAAGATTACTCAGCAATGAGTAAGATCCTGATATTCAATGACTTTATATAAGTAATAAGTAACATTTTGAATCCATTTTTCTTTTTTAATTTTATCAATTTATTTAAGAAAGCAAGTTCATCGTTTTTAGAATTTACTTAAAATATTTCCGATTGAAAAATATTACTTTTCAGAAGGTACGAAAAACGAGTTAAAAATGACAAAAGAAAACAAATTGAAATTATAAATTTTTCACTCCGATACGTTCTTATCATAAAATTACCAGATCTTTACCATAAAGTCACCGATTGTGTCTTAAGCAGTAATAAGAGCAGTGAATAAGTTATTTTGGACACAATGCCTCAAATATCTTATTTTTTATTTATAAATTGTATTCATTATTTGATTGTTTTTATATTTCAATTGTTGCATAATTTAGTATTTATTACTTTTTTTTATAAAATATGGTTACTTTATAATTTACAAATATCAGATTTTAATATTTGTCAAAATATAAGTTTTATATTACTTTTTTTTTTCTTTTTTTTTTTTTTAAGAAACTTTTTTTGTTTTCTTTATTTTTCTTTAAACGCTATAATATCTCCAGTTCGCTCTAACATTTCAACATTTGACTACATTTACGGATTCAGCATTACATTTCCTATCAGACAAAAAGACATGTAACCTTGAATTTTACTAACTTAGGACCAAAAGAACAGCTCAATCTTTTACATATTTAAAAGTGACAATACCTAATAATACTTCATTTTTTTTCCTACCTTTTTGTGATAAATAGGAGTAAATAATTCTTTAGTTTGAATATTAAATATATGAATATACGGATGACTGTCTAGAGGCAATGTGGTTCTAAAGGGGAACGGACTGATGGCTGCAAGGGGTTTCAGGAAGATATAAAAACATATCTGTGAGAGAGCTCTCGAAATAGAAGCACGCCAAAACTGTTTTATAACTGGTTGTAAAACTAATGTTCCGTGGTCCTACCAGCACAACACTATTAGCTGCAGGCAATGTACCAAGTCTAGTCTTCTGTACTTTTCCCTCCACTTTGAATGTCCATCAACCAGTGATACTAGCTGACTTTATTTTCAATGATTTTCCTATACAGGTTGATAATGACAAAATTAGAGTGACCCAATCAAATCGACATAAAAATTTAGATATTATAAATTGAAAAATTCTTCTTCTTCAAAAGAATGGTAAAACTTGATTTATATTAAACAACTGGATTCTTGTGCCTCGGAGGTACAGAACACTATGTTCTTTTTTTACCAAAAATACATTATTACGTATGCTTATTCACCTTATTCCCTTTTATACAGAGGTATAGAATTCTAAGTCCTAGACAAATTAATTGTAAGGTAAGTTACATAAAAATGTTTTGTTTTTTTCAGAGGGGGGGGCATAACGTCCTTAAGTACTCCAATTAGGGCAGGAAGGACGAGTTACCAACCTATTCTTGCCTGGGTGGGAAAGTCAAGATTTATTTCGTACACATAAGTATAATAAACAGCTCAGGAAATGAAATATCTATTTTTTTTAATTGCTCACCTGTAAAGTTACGGAAATGTGACATAGTGTTCTGTACCTCCGAGGTATAGTATTATTTCTAATAAATTTTTTTTCTTCATTGTCTTTTTCGGCTAAAATTTCATTTTCCTTTAGGTTTTTCTTTAAATTCTTTTATTATTTAAAAAAATAGAAGTATTAAGATTTTTCCAAACATTAATTAAATTTTTAAAAAAGCTGTATTTAAAAAATACTCAACTAGTAGGATCGTAATTCCAAATAGTAGTAGTATTTAAAAAATAAAATAAAATTATAAATTAATATGATTTTGTTATTATAAATTTATTCAAAATCACATTAGACCTACACCCCATCGAATGCAAGTTGTAATGGACTCAAATGGTGCATATAAACCTTGTAACATTAATTAAATGTCTTGTATTTTTTTAAGTAAAGAAAGAAAAAAATAATCTTTATTCTGGGACACCTTGTCCCCTTAGAATAATAGCAGTCCAATATAAAGGAGGTGGATGAATAAATTATTTTTAAAGGATGTGAGAGAAGGAGCATTGAGAATTGAAAAGGGCATAGAATTCCAAAATATGGCTGCACGAATAATAAAGGATTTTTCAAAGGAAGCGGTTAGAAGAGAAGGGATATAAAAATTAATGGTCTTAGATCTGGTATTCAAAAGATGAATGGAAGAACAAAGAGCAAGGATGTCGTAAATATATAAAGGTTTTATGGGCTTTAAAGCTTCGAATATTAAAGTAACAAGTAAGTATTGTCGTCGAAAACCTGGATAAAGCCACCTTAACTGAGTATACCAGTAAGTGATGTGAGAGCGCCTGGGGATCCCAAAAATGAATCTTATACAAGCATTCATTAATCTTTTCAGTTTCATTTCAAGCTCTTCAGACAGTCCTCCGTATACTACTTGTACTACTTATTTTTATTAAATCATTTTTTAAATAATAATAAAACGTTTTATATGCCCTGGTTAAAGTATTTAGTGACGCAAACCACTAAAAAATAATGAAACTTTTGGCCGATATAATGAAAAAAATTAATTGGGTGGAATTTTTTTCCTGTCACTGTATATTAATTTGTTGTTTAAGTCTATTGAAATCATAGTATACTTATAATATTGGAATAATACAATACTCTTATTAACAATTTTAGTCTATAAACTGCATTTTTAAAGCTAGAAGGTAGGAAAACTGTATAAAGACATAAGATGGTTGATAGGCTAGAATTACCCAAAAACATTTAAAGAGATTCCATTGCCACCTGTTAGCTTGTCCCACGTACTATCACTTAAGGTCGTTGCCTGGAGGCTAGAAAGAAGATCGGCCTATGTGTTTATAAGTTTATCTGTTCCCTATGATACAAAATAAAGAATTTGTAATTTACATATTCCATTTTCTCAGAACTATGGTTACCAGACATTCGCCTTTCTAGCCTAACGCCCTTCATTTTTAGTTTTTCCAAAGGTATGAATGAAATCCTATGTTTAATGTTGGCTTCAGAAACCTGACTTTTCAGCGAATTTTAAATTAGTCTAACTCCTTAGTTTTGTTTTATCTATTCTCTACTTTTGTTAACCAGGTTTACATCAATTTTATTATCAACAGATCAGTACAATTTTCTAACCACTTTTCCTGGTTGTTCTATTTAATTTCGTCTCTGAAATAAACTAAAATTATCTCTAATTTAATAAAGTATACTGACTTTTATTATTTCCTATTTCAACCTATACATAGTTTTTAGACAGCAAACTTGTGGTCCCACGAGGCCAGGTTTTAATATTTCAACTATTTAAGATTATCCTTCTGACCAAAATAATAACGACATCGACCTTGTTTCTTAAATTCATAATTTACTAAATCGCTGTTGAATTGGGACAGGACCACCCAAACATTGGCAACTGTTGCATCCATTAAATGAAATGGGCTGTTACAGTTAGACTATGAAGAATGGTGATTGTTTATTTTTGGTATCATTTTTTTTAAATAAGTGATAAAAACATTTAAGAAGTGAACAAATTTCCTTAAAATCATAAATTAAAATTAATTTCGTTAAAAATGTGTAACTACTTTAAAAAATAACCAAAATACGTTAGGATTGGTTTTATCGCACAAAATTATCTTTTGTATATTATTTAAGAGGGAAATTGTAAATATCTAAAAACAGGGTGTTAGGGGTAGATCTATGCATACCCTATTTATTCCTTCACATAATCGAAAATAAATTATTGAATGAAATAACTTTTCCATAGTTTAAGATGCTGAAATTCGTTTGTTTGTTTTTTTAATGTATGTCACTATGAAGTCAGCTGACATATTTCTTCTAAATAAGAACACCTCTTTTCTTAATTTTTATTTGAAAGGCTACACATTTATTTGATGTGTGTATTGTATATTGTTGTAAATATCAATCAATAATTGTTTTAAAACTTTTGAATGAAAATAAAAAACTTTATAATGGTATAATATTGTCGACCGTTAATATATTGCGTAATAAGGAACAAGATGGTTGGGTTGTGAGATCATACGCAACGCAATGAAAGTATATTAATTTATTGTGTCAACGTTACAGCTTAATATGCAAGTCTATATCAGGGCTAAAATAAAACCAACCCTAAAATATATTATGAAAAAGTGAAATTAATATAGTTTTAGAATAAAGGCAAAATTTATAATAAAAGAAAATATGAGGTAGAGAATTGAGATTAAAAGATAACAAAAATAAAGTTGAATGTATATAGCTAATATACAAAAAAAAAAGTAAAAGTAATAGATAAATAATGTGTAACAGATAACTAGTTAAAATTCAAGCTTATATAGTTTATAATAATAAAAAAAAATGTTTTTTAGTGAAAGAGCATGTTCGAGTTTTCAAATAAAGAAATAGCAAACAAAAAAATATGAGGACATAATTTATATCATGTAAACTACCTATTTTTTTATCTTATAATAACTATATAAGCTTGAATTCAACTATACTTATTTGAGTATGTGCTAGTCATATGTTATATATAATTTCGGTTTTATTAAAAATTTTCTGTTTCTGTTTATTAACTATATACATTTACCTTTGTTTTTTACAAAAAAAAAAAATGTATTTTGACAAAGTATATATAAGACATGATACTTCTCCTGTTATATTAAACTAGCCTGCACCTACTCAAAAGGGTAATGAAGTAGATAATTGTTAATAATTCCAAATGCAGCTTTATTGTTGCAGTTAATTTTAGGAGGAATGAAGGATTGTCCATCTTTTGCAATATGTTTCAATGAAACCGACCTTTGTTTAAACAACACCTCATAGTAGCATCCAAAAGGCTAGCAAAGAAATCAATACGTGTCAAATAAAAGATTGTATCTAAGAACACATTTTCTTCACAAAATAAATTACTTCCGACATAGTGGTTGTTATTCGAAATTTAAAAATAAATATAAACTGTTTATAAGAATGAAATAATTGAAGGCAATAAGGATTTTACCCTCTCGCGTCAACCTTCTAAACTGAATTAAGTTCCTCTCTATATTAACACTAAATTGATTACTCAAACTTTTATACTACGCTAATTATTTACGTTGTTTATTTCTTCACATTCCTAACCTATGCAATCTTAGAGGTGTCTTGCATTTTAGAGAATATGGGGAAAGTTCTCGAGTGCAATAAGTTCGCTTCATTCAAACATTAAATCCATGAATCCATCCAGTTTCCTTCGGTCCTGACAACATTTGTTTTCCTTGCCCTACGGTAAATAAAAGTTTATAATAGCACTTCCCTATTGCAAGTCCTCTTTTTTGATAATCGTTATAGTCGTTCCTCGAATTTTATTTTTTACTAGAATAATTATAGTTTTTCGTCATAACCCATACGATGATTAAAACTATGTAGGACATTTTTAAAAGTCTTTAATTTTTAGACTATCTCTGCCAAATATCAGCCAATTTCACTCATCTTGATGACCAGATCTACATGAAGCAATAGGAAACATTTTTATGGTTGAATAAAGTACTTTTATGGTTGTATACAACTAATTTTTAAAGCGCTTGCTTTTTTCCGGAGTTTCCATGAAAACTCTATCTTTATTCTTCATGTTTTGACTGTTGCGTGAATAGATAATGCTGATCCGTTTACCTGTTTAAACAAAAAGTAAGAAACAAATTAAAAGAAATAATCAGAGATTTTTTTTAACGGACCGTCTTTTGGATAATATAGGAAAAGTATAAGGATGAAAATTCTCCCATTTAAGTTTTGGAGATATTTAGGTTTGTATTGGTGGCGATTTAGGCTGAGCCACATTCATATAAACAAATACTCAAGGGGGAGTCATTATTAGAACGCAGCCTGTTTAAACCAAAGAGCCTTATAATTATACAGATGTGAAAAATAGACTTTGGCTCATGTGACCTCTCCTCTTTCTTTAACGAATTTATTCAATGTCCATTGCATCTTAAATCCTTCAGCTCTTCAAGACGTACTTTACAGGGACTTTCATAGAACCTCAGTTTAATTATCAATGTGATTGAAATCAAATTTATAATTATGATAATTATTAAATAATAAATCATCCCCTATGGTAATGAGTAAACTAAACTGTAGCAACATGTTGATTACTTAATTAATTGATATAATTGGTTTCCCTATAATCCAATACAGTAGATAAATTGTACTCATACACTAGAGAAATTGTATAAGCTAAAAATTATGTTTGTACAATTGGATTTACTAAATACTCTGTATAACATATAAGAAAGTTACATAAAAGATCAAATCTATTTTATTTTTTTTTCAATTTTTTCGACTAGATACTCTGTACTAGAAAGCGTGGTAGTTCAATGTGTAATGAGTTAGACTTCCAAGCTTCAGGACCCGAGTTCGAGCCCAGTTAAATTTATTTTCTGCTTTTTAACCTCATTATCAAATTTACTACCCGTACCTACTGAAATTTTCGAATTCAGTTATTATCTCTGAATATCGGTTCAACAAATTTACTTGAATTCTGGAATAATAAATAGTATAATTGAAACATTTGTTTGATTTGTAGCATAGATTTCTGGTTCTGTCTTTATTACTATTCTAAAGGTGAAAACGATATGTGAATACACCCAAGAATTTTTCCCTGGAATCTGTAATCCTAATTATACTAGCTGCCTATAAGAGAAAGGCACTCACTATACACTATACATGTATTCAAACTTATTACTAAATTTTGCATTATTTTTTTTGTAATTTTGCTATCACCATAAGTGTGACCCAAAGTAATACTGTACACCCGGCCGTGCTCACTATTGTCGGTGTCCCCATTGTAAAGATCACTCGGTTATATTTAGTTCATTTATCAGGCCGAACTGTAGGAGAGCCAACGAGCCATCACTCTAATTAGGATAATTGCTATGATACACATGCGCTTTAATTCATTTTCCATTCAATTTTAATGTAAATTAACTAATTAAATTACCTACAGAATTGTTATTTTATATTATATTTCATTCTAAACATACAATATTCCTAGCCAATTCCAGGTTAGAATTGTAAATGGTAAAAAAATGGTAAAAAGACCATGGATTCAGAAGAAACAGGCCAATATTACTAATAAAGGTCTCTGGTTGCGAACAATAAAACAAGCAATCTTCTCAGCATATATATTTATTTTTTCTGTGAATCTTGTTATTATAACCGTTTTTCTATTTCAACATGAAATATGTTTTACCTGTGGCCTAGTTGGTTAAAAATGATACGTTTTTGGGGAACGTTAGGGCATTAAGCGTAATATGAAATTTTCTTGCATTGTTAGAATTGCTCAGACCGGAAAAGTTTCCTTATCAGAAAATAAATGAAGAATATTGTTTGCTATATAACATTAATCGTTAGAACCTCGCTTTAAATGGTTTGAATGAAAAAATTCACGTTGGAGACCCCTATTTTTAAGTGATGGGGCTTTTTTGATACATTTATCTCATACGAGACTGCTTTACAAACTCCGTAAATCCCTACCTTCAGCATATTTCCTTTTTCACCGCTCATACCTCAGTGATAGAACTTTTACTGTTAATCATAACTTTTCCTATTCCTTCTCTTTACCCAATCTGCAGGTGTTCCTCAAGGAAGTATCCTAGGTCCAATCCTCTACACGGTGTATACAGCTGACATCCCGACAAATCCTGGCACCATCCTCACCACATATGCTGATAACACTTGTGTGTTATCAGTAAACAATGATCCCTTCTTTGCTTTCCAGACACTTCAATCTCATATCATAAACCTTAAAGAATGGTGTCGAAAATGGAGAATCAAAATAAATCCCATCAAATAACTTTTACCCTTCGGCGTAAACCTACGACTTCCTGTCCTGCAGTATCCTTTAATGATGTCCCACTAAACAGATCCGCTATCTAGGATTTCATCTGGACAAACGTCTTACTTGGACTCCACATACAAGACTACTTCATGTGCTTCTCGTTTTCGACTACTTCAACATTTACTTGACAAACGTTCAAACCTTCCACTTAATTACAAAAGACTCATTTACATAACAGTAATTAGACTGATTTGGATATACGGAGTTGAGCTTTGGGGCTCCACTAAGCCATCCAATTCATCTCGTATCCAATCCTTACAATCCAAAATCCTTCGAAAAATCCTAAATGCTCCTTACTTCGTCAAAAACAAACTTATTCACAAAGATTTTAATATACCTTACCTTTCTGACATAGCTCATACGAGATATATGAGATATATAAGATATATCTTATCTTATTTTTTTATATATATCCTTTCATAGCAAAGTCCACAACCATTCAAATCCATTAGTATCAAAACTTGCTTCTCACTCCATTCCAAATAACCCTCCGAGGCTCCTGGAAAGAAGATGGCCTCGGGGCCTTCTAATATAGTACCTCATTATGTAGAACTTTTATAAGTGCTACCAATGGGTAGTTGCTTTAAAAAAAAGTGACTGTCATTTTTATCAGTATTATAATATTTACTTGATGTATTATACGAGTATGAGAGAAATTATACGATGTATTATACGTATTTGTATATACAGTTGTAAATTTCAATAAATGACGACCAAAAAAAAAAAAAAAAAAAAAATTATCTCATAAACACAAATGAATCACAAGTAACCAAAAAACAAAAAAAATTGAGCATCGACGGTCAAAGCGGCAACCCCTAAAACATATTCCATGTCATTCTTTCTTTAGCCGACTAGCTCAAGGGGACGTTTATGACGTACATTTTTTTCTCCAGTTCAACTTTACCCTAGCCAAAAACGTATTCTCATAACCTAACTAATCCTAACATGTATATACAAATAGAAATGTATTAAAAGTATGAATAAAATTAACCTTTTCATTAATTATTTCCCGTCTTTACTTTTAACTCACCTAATCGTGCAGAAGAATGTCTTTCTTCAAGTGTTAATAATACTTTTATAAACTATATGAGAAATATATTTATAGTTTTTATTTTTAATTATTATGTATAGTTGGTATACTTCAGTGAAATAATGTTTTTCTTTTTTCTTTTCAGTGAACTAACAGTTGTGCGTTAAGTGTGCCGGGAATGTAATGTGTCATCGTCTCAAATGGGCATAATAACTGCCCTCACAGAACTTCAACATAAAGGTAATATTATATTATCTTTATATAAATTAATCATAATAGAATAAATTGAATATATTCTGGATTATTCCACATGCTAATATAATTAATTTAATAATAATGCAATCATATTCGGCAGGAATTTAATTGTTAAATTTTCTCAGAAATCAGAAAAATTAAAATATTCCACTTATTTAATGTTATTTATATTTTTTTGATTATCAACCTTAATCAAACCATAAGTTTAGCTTATTTTATTCAATTTTAATATTGAAAATTATTGCTCTGCCAATTTAGCTATGCGATTGTTTTGTTTTTCTTCAATGAGAATTATTTTTGATAATAGTTTTATAAACTTTTTATAATATTTTTTTTTAAATAAAATGTTTATTTTTTTCTAAGGAGCCGATATTCCTAAAGAACATAATCATATAAAATGCTGTAGTTTTGTATGTCTATTAATTTATCATATATTATAATATTACATATTTTTATGCCCACTCTCAAATCCTACAATCATACCCCTTTCCAACTTCTAATCAACAAATATATTCACCTCAAAAGCTGCCTTAACTGTAGTCGAAGATACTTAATATTGTACTATATATATATATATATATATATATATATATATATATATATATATATATATATATATATATATATATATAGTAAATTGTTGAAAAATCACAGATTGTATTCTAATAAAAATATCTTATTATAAATTATTCTGTTGATTTTCCACTTTTAAAAACCAATGTACCAGTGTTTTTAGTTTTTATTATA
The DNA here is from genome assembly GCA_003667255.2 of Euschistus heros. Lineage (NCBI taxonomy): Eukaryota > Metazoa > Arthropoda > Insecta > Hemiptera > Pentatomidae > Euschistus > Euschistus heros. The sequence continues at coordinate 320,272 of RCWM02000003.1, forward strand.
ACTTTTGACCTTAGTGCTTAAAAGAGGATTCTTATAGAATTGGCATTTTGGAAATGTTTATTATTTTTTTAACTATGAATATTCTTTGATACTGATACTGACACTAAAGGTTCGTTTTCCTTACTGCATATTATACATCTTTGTGTGCTGCCAAATACAACAATCACTTGTAATTGAAGCAAGCAAGCTTACAAGTATATATAACGTTTTAGCAACTCCAGGATAACAGGTGCGAACTTTTCCACAAGTCAAGTAGGAAAAATCTCTTAATATCCTCACGGTTCCAGTTCATACAATATTATATTTTTATAAATGTTATATTTAGTTATCTAACGGGGAAGTTTTGACTTGTAATTCACAGGTTTGAATGCCAATTTTTGTGTAGGTATTAGAGACGTATAATAGTGCAAAACTACAGTTATAGCCGCCAATGAGCATTGGGGGCCGAGAAAAAAAAATGTATAATAATCACATTTTATTTTTTTTCTTCAGATCTCAGTCAAGATATAGAAATAATTCTTTCACGCTAAATTTTAGTTTTGTATGTTATTTGAAATAAAAATACTTTCGTTATGCTCAACACATGACCCGGCTTAAGGGGACTAAAAAAGTCTAAAAAAATGTTTTCAGAAATTGACAGCCTCTAAAATCCTCTCTTGCCTTCTAAAATCCTACAAAATTTTAGGGGTAAAAAAAATTAATTTTTTATTTCGACAAAATTTGGTTTCGACGTGTTTATTGAGATGAGGGATCGGAAAATAATATTAGTTTTTAGTTTAAAAATTTTTCTCGCTGTCAATTTCTGAAAAAACGTAAATAAGTTGCGCTATCTCATATATTTCGCCACTGGTTGAAACCAAATTTCAAGGTCATCTAGAAGCCCTAAAACTGCATAGATTAGCTTAAATCCGGAGGTCACAGAATTTATCCTTATCGAGATATCTCAAGTTATAGTTGACCTTGAAGTTTTTTATTCTCATCAGTTTTTGTCCACTAAAATCTAGACTAAACGCAATGTTTTATGCCCGGATAAAAAACTGAATGTACGCTGATTCGTGTGATACTATTATTATTGTAGTCGGTTGATAAAAATTTGCATATAAGGGTTTTTTTTGGTGCGCTAAATCGAGATTTGAGTTTAGTTTTTCATGAGAAAAAATTTTCCACAGATTTATAGCGGATTTCATTGGAATTTTGTCATTTTTTTCGAGTTTTAGAGCACCCTTAAGCCAGGTCGTATCTTGAGTATAATGAAAGTATTTTTATTTCAAATAACATAAAAACTTCAATTCAACGTGATAGAATTATTTCTCTATCTTGACTGAGAGCTGAGAAAAAAAATAAAACGTGATTTTCATATTTTTTTTCTCGGCCCAAATGCTCATTGTATAACTCTAGTTTTGCACTGTTAAAGGCCCTACTAACTACACAAAAATCGACATTCAAATCTGTGAGTTACAAGTCAAAACGTTACCTTTTAAGCAGTTGAGGTAAAAATTCGCTATTAGAAAACAAAAATTAATTAATATTATATAACGTATTGCATTATGTTGACCCATTAATAGCGTATTGGTTTTTTTGAAGTGTTTCATACAGCATACTAAAAGTCCTCAACACTAGTGTTGAAGAAGAAGAGGAAGGTTGGACAAATTGTTTGTGGAAAATTCAAGACATAAATCTAAATTGTAAAACGTGCCCTTTTTATGAAGATTCAAGTTGCAATTTCTCTCTCTCAATTAATAAAATTGACGTATCATAAAGAAACTTTTGTGATCTTTAATTTCGCAAATTAAGGAAGTTTCGCATAAGTTGATAATCCCTAGATTTTTAAGAAATATTGTAAACGGTAATATTTGAACTGCCCTCCGTCTCTTTGCACAGTTCTCCTCTTACTGTGGTGGATTTTTGAGTACGACGTACAAGAAACTCCAGTGAATAAGTGATCAAATATCTAGGATCATATATGTTTTCTTTTTTTTTCTTTGTTTCCTAGATTATAAAAGAAACCCTTGTTATTCATACTATATTTCAACGTGTTCCTCTGTTATTCTAACTATAAATATTGTTAATAAGACTTATAATTTACAGTCCTTACTGCTTAAAAAATATAGAATACGTATAATTGTATCACTTTAAACGTAAAATAACTGTTACTAATTTGGAAACGACGATGTTATTATTATCAATAGAAGCATGGATATGTTGTATATAATATTTGTTGTCAAAACGAGCCATTGATGTTTTTCGCTACTGCTCGGTACCGGACTACCACCAACGCTCTTCAGTCTTCGTGGTTTAGCGTACTGTTACGCCGTTATTTAGATTAATTCTAGTGCTTTTATTATATTTTGCAAGCTAATAATTCGCATGTTGATCATTGAAAAAAGCTAAATCGAAATTACTTAACTGTTAAAAAAAAAATTAAAAAACAGGAACAAATTTATAAGTTTTCTGTCTTCTGTTTTAATGTCTTCTGAGTCGGTTTCCAGTTGCAATTTTTCTTGACTACTCTCTTATTACTAACCTAAATAGCTCTGCATAGCTTTTTGAATTTAATGTAATCTGTGTCAAATATTAAAATTAAGAGTGACATAAATTACTCAACATTCTGCTAATGTTTGATAAGTGATCTAAACTTATTGTACCTCAATATCGACTAAATAAGATATTGATTAAACAATATATTAACATTTACAACAAAATTAGTACACATCTTCAGCATTGTTTAAAGTATTTCATGGAAAAGTTTGAGTTAATAAGTGGTGAATGTGGCTGGATTGTAGATTAGATATTCAGGTGGTACATTTACCAAAGTAGCTAAGCACAATACAACACCACAGAAAAAGATAAAAGCATATTTTTAAAATCATAGAAAATTTACTTTTTTAAACATTTGATATATTAATTTTTATATAAAAACTATAAAATCTTCAATTAAAGCATATTGAAATATTTTTATTATATGTAATAAGTAGTAATTAAAGTTATACATCTTTGTATTTAATTAAACTCTGAGCTGTTTTGGGCCAAATATCGCTAGGCCCATATACGATCTAGAGATATATATTATATTAAACTGCTCAGGTCAAAAAATGTATTAAATATAAATGGAAGACCAAGATTTTTTTCTCTAATACAAATCCATGGAATAATTGAGGCATAAAATAAAATCTTGGCACTGTAAATGACGAACAAGCATTAAATTATTTTAAGTGGGCAGGTCGGTCTTTTTTTATTACCCTTACAAATAGCTTACATGTTTTCGACATAATTTATAGTTTTTTGAAATATTTAAATATGCGAATTAAAACATTTCTTATTCTTATTTACAAGTTTATTGATGAAATTTATGCTGGTGCATAGATTCTTTCTATATTTTTAAGAACGTTTTCACATCAATGCATGTAATGTAAAAAATTATTTATATCATTCAAATATGTAATTTATGCCATAGGTACATATTAAAAAGCGGAAATAAAAAATAATTGTTCAACTTATTATTACAAATATAATATGATGAAATTAAAATCAAAATATTCAGCCACAGTTCCTTCTTTGTCTCTAAATTATGACATCTTGAATCAGAGTTGCCAAAATTTAATCATGATTAAATCTTTGGGTTCATATTTTAGTCAATTAATGATTCAATTCAATGAAAATTAAACTGAATGATTTAATTATGATTAAATTAGGTGACTGATTCCAGGAAATTAGTTGTCAAATATTTAATCATGATTCAATTTAGCCCAACTCTGCATTGTACCATGTAAGGATACAGGTAGCCAAGTGAATTTAATCAAGCTTATCTTGAACCTTCATTAATAATGGCGGATGTTGCGCAATGATCTACATATTGTTTATTCGCCACTAATTTTACTTTTTAGCTTATAACTCTAAAACTATAAGTCTAAACGTAAAATTTAGTCCTACAAAAACTCAAAGCATATTAAATTCCCTTAAATTATGATTTTATAATCTTTTTCTTGCCTACATTTGATTTTGAAAACATCTTTTCTTATAACAGCTTTTCCCCGAATTTAAAGTTGTAGTGTATAATAATCGGTAACTATTAGCACTGATAATATGTATAATTTTTTATCAGCTTTACTGCAATGACCTACTATATATCCTATTTCATAAATTTGCTAATTTTTATGTCGTTAAAAATATAGGAAGAATAATCATACATATATGAGGGCCTAAATTATAGAAAAAACATAAGAATATAATTTTGATATTAATATATTAAAAGTATAGTTCAATATAAAAATAGACCGCAAGATAAAAGTAGTCCAGTATTTTATTAGATTTTGTTTGTTATTCGAAAAACGGTGTGTTGAAAAATTATGAGAAATTATAACTTTCCCAAAAATAGGTGAAGATAGTTCTCAAGTCTAATGCACAGCTTGATCAGAAAATACATACATAAATCTGAAAATTTGGTTAAAATAAAAAAATAAAATGCCTAATCAAAGTGGAGATATTGATTGGCAAAAACAAAAAGTGGTTTCTTTGGAAAAAATCGTTGAATTATCACATACCTGCAACGGATTGGAATAGAAAGGTGGGGTTATTGGCATTTTTCTTCGTTTTCGATCTATTTTCACTATTTATTTTTTACACTGAGGGAATCACCCTGTTTAGTGAGATAGTATGATAAGATCAAAAAAGTATTAATGTTTCTAACTTACTGAAAAGTTCTTTTTTTAATAAACTACAAAATAATGGGAAAGATAGCAATGCTCAACCTGGAGTAAAGATTGGAGGGGTAGGACGAAAAGTAGATGGGAAAATAAGAACTAATATTAGGTCTCATATTTTATATTTGGTTTTGACCTATTTCAGCAGAGAGTTAGCACATAGCTATAGGCTTCAAAGATTTAGATTTTCTAAGCCAAATTGTAATTTAGAACCTAATCAGTGTAATTATAAGACCCTCACACTCAAAGTAATTTGGCTATATTATCTATCTACCTATTTATCTATTACCGATAAGTAAATGTGTTGATAGTGATTACAATGACCTATCAATATCGGAAAATAAATACTCATCAGTAGCCCTTCACATCAATATTACACTATAAGGTCTCTGGGCCATCTTCATTTCCGACGCCTAGGAGATTCATCGGGAATGGAGTTGAAGCAAGTTGAGAGACTATTGGATTCGAGTGGGTATAAAGTTTACAACGAAAGGATAGGTATCTGGTTTCGGCTAAATCAGCAAAATATGGATAAGTTTATGGGTGACAAAGTAAGGAGCATTATGAATTTTTCAATGATTTTTTATTGTAAGGATTGAATATGAGATGAATTGGATGGTTTAGTGGAACACCAAAGTTCAATCCCATACATCCAAATAGATCTAATCCCTGTCATTTATATGAGTTTTTTGTAATTAATCGGAAGCTTTGAACGTTTTTATAGTAAATGTTGAAGAAGTCGAAAACGCAGAGCAATTGCTAGTCATTTTAGTCTTGCGTGTGGATAAGATATTTCCAGATAAGACGTTTGTCCAGAGTGAATTAGTTGAACTGGGATTATTTGGTTGTATAAAAGATTACAATATTTTAAGAAAAAAACGGTCCTTTCCAGAGAGCTGTATCAATTCCTGATTTAAAATCTTCACATAAATATGAGAAAATATTTAACGAAAAACGATATAGTAGACAATATTTTCAAAAAAAAAAATATTTATGACATTATAAACAATGTCTTTTAATAATCGCTCTGTTAAATATTTATTTCAAGTTTAGTTTTAATTATATATAATAAACTCAATCTGAATCTGCATGAGCAATGAACGATTTCGGTATTTTTATGAACTATTTGCTTGAGACTTTTAATATTTTTTTTTTTTCATACTGAACATTAGTTCAATGTTTCTGAACCTATTTCTTCTGAAAGTTGTTGTTTATATCAGTTTTTAAATGTTTATATATTAAAACAATGACTTCATGCATGATAAATATGAAAACATCAAGCGGTGTTCCGATTAATTTAATTCACCAACCATTCATCAATTAAAGCAGCAGGAGTTGAAAAACTCATCTCTCATGAGAACACTTCTTCACGAAGTAATAAATGTCTTTGGCAACGATTTTCAAACATATCCAGTTCATTTTTATCCAGTGCATTTTTATTAAGGGATTCATCGTTGCCTTGGGTGAAACCTGATGCTCTAATGGACAATTCAAGGACGATATTATTAAGGTTGGTCTATAAATAGTGAAAGAATATTTTGGGAAAATGCAAATTTATTTTATCTTTAGTCCTGTTAGTATCGTAAAAGAATATCTTTAAAAAGAAATATGATTTTCAAAAGTTGTTGGAAGCATGTTTCGTCTGGCTTAAAAACTTATCACATAACTGTGGAGAATGTAGCTAATGCTTATTTATTGAATCAAACAACCTTACTTTGCAGAAACTCAATTTATTTAAGAATTTTTCTATTAAAAAAAATATATATATTGTCTTCTTATATAAAGATAATATAAAATTAAAAAAATTAAATATTAATTATTTGAATTTTTACTTTATTTCTACCACCACAATTAATTAGAGGCATAAGAATAAAATATCAGTGATAAGAAAATCTTTAATTAATTTTTTTGATGCTTGACCAAAATACGTTATTTATTATCTATTTATTTTATTAATTAATTCACAACTGTATTAATAAAAAAAAATATACACCTAGTAGGTAAATATGATTATATATAACGTTCGCAATAACATATTAACACTTGTGAAGCAACTACCCACAGATAGTACTTCATATAAGTTCTATATTAGAAGATCCCGAGAAATCTTGTTTTCAGATGCCTCGGAGGGTTGTCGGGTACACCCCAAAAGCCAGTAAAGGATACTGGTATCAGATCTGCCAGGATCTGACAAGTTTTGACGGTTAAAGGATATTCTTGGCCACTCTCCTTCCCAACAAATAAGTTTTCCTCCTTAAGGAGACTATCTTGAAATATTCCAGGATTTAATGATTTTTAAAATAGCGGAAGGACATCCGTGGTCACTCCTTCCCAACCAATTGGAAGCAAGTTGAGAGACTACTGGATTTCAAAGGTTATGAAGTTAACTATGAAAGCATTGGTTTGGTCTAAATCAGTAACATATAAAATTATGACCTGTATAAGATAAGTTTGTTTGTGACAAAGTAAGGAGCATTAATGATTTTTCGATGGATATTGAATAACAAGGATTAGATACTGGATGAATTGGATGGTTTAGAGGAGCCTCAAAGCTCAAATACATGTATTGGACGTATGTATATGTCCAAGTAGGTATGATAACCATCATTTAAAAAAAAAACGTAAATCCTGTAAATTAAATATTTTGACTTGGGAAAAGAAGGAAAGCAAGAGTTTTTTATTCTTTACTCCTTAGCTCCTTTTATTCAATTTCGCATTTCATGGAGGCATATTTTGGATTTTACAATTATTTGCTTTACTGTTAAGGTGATGTGCTCTTTTTTTTGTTGTAATTCACTTAAATTATAAAGCTTTTATAATATTATTATACAGTTATACTGATCATTTAAAATAATTTTGAAGACTCATGAGAATGTGCGTTCTCTGAAAGTGAAGTTTACATCTTTCTATAAAAACTAAATTGTGTTTTCCTTCCCTAAGAATAAACGCTTGGGAGTTTTAATGTATTTTGCTGATCGAAGTTGTTGTTATCTTTCGTTCATTTAATTAATCAATTTTAAAATGACTGTAATCAGTCATTATCTTGAAAGAGATTACAACGAGTTACACTTATTGTGTAACAATTTTTAAAGGTAGTAGCATTCATGAAACTGTTCACTATTAATTCAGCTTTGTTTCTATAACATTTTTGAGAGATAGCTTAAATTTACAATTATTCATAACAATATCTATATAGACACATATTAGGAGGGACTTTATACCCTTAGAGAAAACCTATTCTTACTTTGAGAGGCTTAAATTTGGAACAGACAATCAATTCACAAAACAATATTTAGCAATTAAATTAAATAAATTCAAATTTATTTATATTTTCATGTATTTCTAAAATGATCTTTATTGTTTTTATTTTTAAACCTTAAAATAATCTTTTGACTCTCTTGGCGCCTTTCTTTTTGCTATTTTTTTTTCTTTCTTTTTTTGACGTATAGGAAATCGCTGTCCTAGGTTCAGATAGCCCTTGACGAATGAGCTCCCTGGCCCCAATAAGACAACGGGCCGCTGGGCAGATGAAGCCCCTGTCAGATCGACTCAACGTGTTGAGGTATATTTTTACTGATCCCAGCTCCGGACTCCTGGCAAATCACCAACCTCCTGAGTCCTTGAACCCGCAACTCTCTGTTTGTGTTACGGTGGAGTTATGGATCCAAATGATCAGTACAGTTGTCCTGATTAAAGAACATTACGAATTGATGTGAATTCATCTGATTCTAATGAAGGGTTTTTTTTAACAGGAACAATAACATAAAATGATGCAACTTGTGATTTCATTGGATTAGGATAGAGTATAAGAATTAGTGTTATGAAACAATAAAGTACTTTGCATATGATTCGCTGCTATATGTGGAATCAGATATATCACAATAATTTTCCTGAAAAACGCACCCCTAAAACATATTTAAAAAAATGACAATACAATAAATTACTATTCTTGTTATTTTTAAGCTTATGTCTTCTATAGTCTATACTTATGACTACGATTAAATACTTAAGCTTACTTACTGAAACTTATATGGACCTGCGCATCACAAATTTTCGGGACATCAAAAGGGACTCATGTTAAAAAGTTACAAAATTTTCAATAAAAAGTGTTAAGAATTATAACACGTTCACCCTTGCATGTCCGTAACAGAGCAGTGCATAACGATCTACACATACCCACTGTAGAGGTCAATATTTACACTTTTTGCTAAACATTTCTTGACAACCTTTATGGACACTACAACACACTTATACAAAACATGGCGATGAATAAGCCTGGGTCAACATGAAGAGAAGCTTACAAAGATAAAACTGTTAACTCTTCAGTAGGCGCGCTAGTTTTTGTTGCGTGTTTAGGCGCGCGTTGTCCCCCATTTTTAATTCCTGTCACTTCAAAACTTTATTCAGACCAACTATGCTTAAACTATTGAAAATTAGTTCTCTGTGATATACTGAAAGGGATTAATTAACAAATAACAAAAAAAATACACAATTAAAATTAAAAAAATTAATTAATTCATATCATTTCAATTTGCATTACTATTTTAACACACTTCTTTTAAATGCTCCCCACATACCTAATTTTCACATTTTGTCCACCACTTTCTCGTTGTTTTATCCCTCACCCTTCCACACATGTAGCATCGACCTCTTAATCCTTTTTGTTCTACTGGTGGAGAAGTACTTACCATATCCCCAAGCAATACGTGGGAACGCCTTTTCAGTTCATTGGGAAGTAAAGTGATGACACTTCTACGTTTAATTTGTAGTTTTACCAGCTCCCAACCTTTTTCTTCCACAAAATCTATTCGTTGAACTTTTATGTCAATGTTAATAACTTTCTATATAACCAGGGCATTAAACGCAGATATATTTAATAAATCATAAAACAGTGCCATAGGCCAATGTCTCGTGTTCCGAGACACATTATAATTTTTACACAATTGATCTAATACATCCACCCAGACTTTCGGGCTGTTATAGTAAGTGACTATTTCTGGTTTTCTTGCGTCTTCAATAATAAAATAGAATAAAATGAAAAACCTGAAATAAAAAAAAAAAAATTGAAAAGTGTAATTAAAATGTATTGACCAAAGAATTTTCTATCACATTTTACAGTGTAAAAGCTAAAATTTTTCAAGTGAAGTATATTCAATATAATTTTTTCACAAGAACCGATATCGGATTCGATTTCAGCATTCAAGAGAACCCTTAAATACGAAATTTCATCCAAATAGAAAAATAAAAGTTTGTAAGCTTCAAAGTTTGCCTGACCAAATAAATAAATGGTAGGCAACTTTTGTTTAAATTGATAAAAACGTGAATTACGCTTAGACGGTTTTACGTATCAAGTTTATTTTTTTACACAAAATATAGGGTGGTAATACACTTGAAATGTATTTGGTTTCATCATCCTATCTGGTTTCAAACTCAAGTTAAAAATCAAAATGTTTTTCGGATTTTCCAATTTTTTTTAATAGGTTCATCGAATTTTACATTTATATACATCAAAAGAAAGCTGAGACCCTCCTCTTTCCAGCGATACCAACCAGTGAATTGCATGACAAAGTAATGACGATTTAAAGGTATGTAACCAATAATCGGTTTTAAAATTTCATTTTCCTGGAAGAGGATGAAAAAAAATGATATTTTTTGATTTTGTTGAATAACCGTTTTTTAATGTTTTTGAGGGTGCTAAATTAGAATATGACCTCAATTTTTGTGTGAAAAAATCTATAGAGGTAGTTTGCTTGAAAAACTAATCATTTTTTTAGAATTTAATTAACCTAAACCAAAATCTATGGAGCGACTGTATTTTTCCTTTAATTCGCAATCAAAACTGAAAATCTTGGTGCAAGAATCATGTCGATATCATTTTTTAAACTCGAGATAAAAAATAAATTAGTTTAATGCTATTTTATTTTTTTTCTCGGCTTCTAGGGCCCATTGGTCGGAACGGCAAAATATGTGTCTAATATTTTTTGAACAGGAACCTCCAAAAAAATTGCCAACAAGATCCGTGAGAGACTGAGTGTGTCCTCCCCTTGTGAGACTTTATTGCTCTGAGGCCTGCCTGCATAATCAATCTTAGTAGAAATGTCCTAGTATTCTTCGCACTTGCTAGTTTTCTGTTGGATTGCTGAAGTTCCTTCATCACTGTGATTGCTTCAGGACCGTGGGTTGCCTTGATTTCTTCATAAAATCCCATTCTTCCAATATAAATATTTTCCAGTATTGACTCGATATGTTAATATGGATAAATTTCTTGACTGTGACTATTAAATGCTTAGTAAGGTTCTTGAGATTCAGTCAATAAATAAAATATAGAATACTATTTGTTGATCGATTGTTAGTTTATGTAAGTTGTTATGTAATAGTAATATCGAAACAAATAGTAAGTCAGACAATATATTAAATCTAAAAAATATATATATATATAATATATATATATATATATATATATATATAAGTCAAGGTCCGAAGCAGGGCTATATCAAGCTTAATCCTATACGCAGTCACAACAAACAAATGTAACTGTATATAAATCCGCCTCAGAGCAATAAAACCTCAGTTGTATTCTAACAGTTAACTAGTGCGTTTCATTCTACCTATTATTCTTTTTTTTTAAGTTTTATTTCTCACTCTTCATATCTGGTGCCGAAACCCGGGACGACGGGGAGCGAAGACGAAATGTAGGAAATTTTTTCCTTTTTTTCCTTTTTTTCCTTTCGATCTAGAGTGAGGGATATTGATGGAGAATATCTTGAAGCCAGCCGTGCTTCAAGTCAATATCGAGCCCGAAATATCAAGAGAGACCATGGCGGAAGCACATGCTAACACCCTTGCCTGGCTGAAGGTGAGAGCAGCCACAGCTCAAGGTCTGCGCAAAGCGGTGTCAGATATAGAACGATTCACGGGAGAAATGGGTGAATTGAACCATTTTCTGAAAAGTGTGGATCGTGTAATGACACGGATTGAGGTAAAGAGGGCTGAAGCACTCGTGGACGCGCATGACGCGGAATCCTTGAAGGCGGATCTTGTATGCCGCATAAAAAGAGGAGTCCTGAATCTCATACAGGCGGACGAGGAGACTCCATGGCCCGTCATAAAAGAGAGATTGAAGAAAGCCTACGGAGGTGGAAGGTGGACCCCGGAAGAAGATCTCTTCCAGTTATTCCGGGATACGAAGCACTCGAGGCAGAGTAATGGGCAGTATGCTGGTGAACTGTTGTTAAAGTTCAATAAAATCACCGATAAGATGCGGGAGACTGCATCCGCACAAGAGGTCGAGGCGAGGATGGCCTTCGTATCTACCATCCTGAAGGTTCAGTTGGCACGGGAGACAGGAAGAAAAGATGGCCTACCCCGAGAGAAGTCCTTCATGGAGTGCGCCCAGGAGATGATGGACTCCAGCGCAAGGGAAGAAGAGGTGAAAACAGAACGAGACGAACCGGGATGGAGCAGGATGACCTACAGGAGACCCCGGGAGTCACCCTGGGGCAGACGGGACGTTCGGCCAGAACCAAGGGCAGCAGAGAGGAGGAAGCAAGGGGCGAGGAGACCAGCGCCCAACGGGAAGAAGGAAGAAAGGCGTTGCCATGGGTGTGGCAAACAAGGGCACCTAGTGGCGCAATGCCCCCGCACCAAGTGTTTTGAGTGCGGGACCGAGGGGCACATTGCCAGACAATGCCCCTACATCCACAGGAGGAAAGAATCCCCGAGAGGGGAACCGATGGAGGTTAACCGACTTTGGAGAGGTCGGAGGAGTTCAGTACCCTCTTCAAGGGGCTCGGAGGTATCATCGGCCTCGGAGTCAGAGAGGGAGGCAGAACCGGGGAGCAGTGAGGAGGAAGGAGGCGCTGGGAGCCAGAGGAGGGGTAGCGGACAGCGGAGAGCGGCACGGAAGGGACGAGTGGCAGCCTGAGGAGGGTGCCAGCAGAGAGGCGACCGCATCATAGAGGTATGCAGTGTTGGAGAGAGGAGCAGCGGTCTGCCTACAATTCGAGTCGAGAGAGGGGTGCGCTGCCTAGTGGACACTGGGAGTTCCAGCACCATCCTGAGCCGGCGAGCGGCGGAGCAGCTGAGTGGCGGCAACGGGGCACTCCAGATCCAGGTATGTGCATGTAAATTAATCACTCTGGGTGGCCCTTGTGCAATTGAAGGGGAAGTCGAGATAGGGTTGGAAAGGTGGTCGGATAGCGGGGAAAAATTAAGAGTCCATGTCATGAAAGATATGTCCCGATCATACGATGGAATCCTGGGGTGCGATCTCCTAGAAAGGGTGGGTACTAGGATCAGGAATCATAAAGGGGTCTGGACCGTTAAGATTGGTAAGAAGAAGTACAGAAAGTGTAAAAGCGGGAGGGAGGAGAAAGGACAAATTGGGGTTCTCAACAAGGTGGGAGATTGGAGGGACGCCATTAGGGAAGAGTTCAAGGACATCTTCTTTAGGGAAGGAGATACACTGGGCGTCACGAGAAGAACTGTTCACGAAATCGCGCTGAGGGATGAGAGGGTGACTTACGTGAAGGAGCGGCGGTATCCCCAAGCTTTAAGACAGCATATAAGGGAGGAAATCCGCGACCTAAAGAGGCAGGGTATCATAGTGGACAGCGTGTCGCCGTATAACAGTCCGTTATGGGCGGTTAGGAAAAAGAGCGCCCCGGGGGATGAGAAGTATAGGGTGGTAATCGATTACAGAAAGCTGAATGAGAACACGAAGGACGAAAAATACCCGATCCCCAGGTTTGAGGACATCTTAGATCGTCTCAGTGGGGCCGTGGTATTTAGTACGCTTGATCTCAAGGCGGGTTACCACCAGATTAGGATGCACCCCCGGGACCAATGTAAGACGGCATTCACGTTCGAACGTGGCCATTATGAATTCACCCGGATGCCGTTTGGGCTCAAAAACGCGCCGATGACATTTCAGCGGCTCATGGACGAGCTCCTCAGGGGGGTAGATGAGAACATCTGCCAGATATATATGGACGACCTCCTGGTGTTTAGTAAGTCCGAGGGAGAACACGTGAAACATCTGAGGGCTGTGTTCGGGAGGATCCGCGAATTTGGTTTAAAGCTGTCGGCAGAGAAATCGCGCCTAGGGGAGTCCGAGATCAATTTCTTGGGACATTGTATCTCAAGGGACGGCGTGAAACCGGATCAGAGCAAGGTAGACGCGATCGCGAGAATGGCGATCCCACGGGACGTGAAGGGTATCCGGAGACTACTAGGGTCCCTAAACTATTACCGAAGATTTGTCCCCGAAATGGCGAAATTCTTGGTGCCTATAAACAACCTATTAAAGAAGGGCCGGAAAATTTTTGTCACCCCAGAGATGGAAAGTAATATTAAGCGGTGTATGGAGGAATTGCAAAAGGACAGGGTGCTCGCGTTTCCGGATTTTAACAGACATTTCACCATTACAACGGACGCGAGTGATTACGCGTTGGGAGCAGTGTTGTCGCAAGACGGGGATAAGGGGGACAGACCTGTGGCCTTCGCGAGTAGGCGACTGACAGATGCGGAGACAAGGTACAGCGCGCTAGAGCGGGAGCTTCTCGGAATTGTGTGGGCTGTGGATCACTTCCGCCCGTATATCTTCGGGAGGAAATTTAAAGTACAAACAGACCATAGACCATTGCAGTGGGTGGGCAAGTTAAAGGAGTCCTCCGCAAGAGTTACGAGGTGGAAGGAATTCCTCAGCCAATATAATTTCGAGATAGCGTACAAGCCGGGGAAGGAGAACGTGGTCGCTGACTGGCTATCACGCGCGGTCATGATTAACGCTGTCGAGGAGGAGGCAGGGCCGTCAGGGGATATCCGCCAGTTTCTGCGTGAATGGACGCCGGAGGGAGAGGGTGAAGAGGACACGCGAAGTGGTGAAAATGAGCCCCAAGAAGATCGTAATGAACCCCAAGAAGATCGTAATGAGACCCAAGAAGATGAGAGTTCCGCCGATGAGAGGCCCACAGATATGGAAGAGGTGGACGAGATAATTAACGATAAAAGGGAGCAAATTATCTGGAAAACCAGAACTGAGGGTCTCCCGAAGGCGGACTTTTCTAAATATGGGAGGAGTAACATAGTCACTATCTGGACGGAACCAGGAATTAGAGAAGAGCCCATGATAAAACTGTTAAAGGGGGTAACAAAGCCAGGGAAAACTTACCATATGTATATTGGCAACGCCACTATTTGGGACAGGGTCAAGAGGCTGTGGAGGGAGGAAAAGATCCGGGTCGACCGGACTTTTATCAGGTGCGCAAGGTCAGTGGAAGTGGTCCAAGAGGTAGACAGGCAAAAAGAGGTAACCCTTTCATACCACCAGGGTAAGACCAACCACCGGGGAACACAGGAGACTCTTCAAGCACTGAAACGGAGATATTTCTGGTGGGGCATGAAGCGTACGATTCAGGAGGTCATTGGGTCGTGCGAGGTATGCCTCACCACGAAATATGACCGGCATCCCCCAGGGTGGGTTCAGGAGGAGACGCCCACGGTTGCATTCCCATTGTCGGACCTCCAGGTCGACACATTTACATGGAGGGGCTATCGGTGGGTCACCATCCTGGATACCTTCAGTAAAATCGCTCAAGCGCATTTGGTGCAAAGCAAGTCCGCGGAGTCCGTATTAGGAGCTTTGCGGGCATGGTTTAAAGTTTACGGAGTTCCGGATCGGATCTCATCGGATGGGGGTCTCGAGTTTGATAACGCTCAGGTTAGGGCGGAGGCCAAGGATCTCGAGATAAGGTGGCACATTAATACCCCAGGGCATCCCAAGGGCAGAGGGGGTATCGAGAGGTTACACGGTACCCTGAGCGAGCATCTCCGGATTTATCAAGTAGATAAAGGCTTAGAACCGGATGTCGCGATGGAGAAGGCGATCGCGGCATATAATAACTCGATCCACACCGCGACAGGGTATTCGCCGGTGGAAATCGTGTTCGGGCTCCGGGAGAGACGCCGGGACTTTAGGGAGACAGTAGTGGGGGAGGAATTGGTAAACTCAATAAACAACAGACATTGGGCATTCGGGAAGCTGTGGGAAAAGGCGCGGGGGCGCATAATGAAGGAGAAAAAACAGCGAGTGGAGAGGGAAAACATTCGGGTGCGTGACGTTACGGGGAAGTTAAAAATCGGAACGGTAGTGTACCGGAAAAAAAGTACGAATCGCGGCAAAGAGATCTGTCGGTACGAAGGGCCATTCCGAGTGATTGCTATAAGAGAGCACAATGTCGTGACATTAGAGAGCGTCAAGGAGCCGCGGAAGCGGAGAAATGTGCACATAGAGCAACTGCGGTTCCCAATTGAGGAACAGGTTATTCTGTGAGTGTCCCGTTGTCAACGGGAGAGAGGGAAAGAGTTTTTTTTTAGTAACAGAAGTAATTCCTGTTTTTGTAAAATACTGTGAAAAACAAAAATTTTTTTTTTTTTTCGTGTTTTTGTTTCTATAGAGTAATTGTTTTATTTCTTGTAAAATAGTTGAGTTTATATCTGTAGCAAGGTGTATATATTGTAGTATTGTATAAGCGGAGAAAGTTAATGATGTACATATTGATTTCATTTGATTTTGTGTGTGTGTTAATAGTGCGAGAAGCAATTTTATTTTATTTTGTATGAATGTTTAGTCGTAAGTTAGATTTAGGTTTTATTTTGTAAATAAAAGTTTGGAATTTTCTTTTCTTAGGTGTAAGTATTATAAATACAGACTTTGATGTAGGATTAGTGACAAGAGTACTGGGTAGGATTGAGATATTATTATCTGCTTCGGCCTTTGACCATGTGGGGAATTAGTCTATAGACTCCTTAATACCTCATTTGGTATTAAGTGCCTAAAAATATGAAGTTAATGGAAAATAGTCATAAACTGGAGGGGGGAAGTCAAGGTCCGAAGCAGGGCTATATCAAGCTTAATCCTATACGCAGTCACAACAAACAAATGTAACTGTATATAAATCCGCCTCAGAGCAATAAAACCTCAGTTGTATTCTAACAGTTAACTAGTGCGTTTCATTCTACCTATTATTCTTTTTTTTTAAGTTTTATTTCTCACTCTTCATATCTTATATATATATATATATATATATATATATATATATATATATATATATATATATATATATATATATATATATATATATATTGCATTGTGATTTTAAATGCCTTAGGAGTCATCCATCATAAAAAGAGTTTATTCTTCTCATTAGTCGTAATTGACGCTGATTGTTGTTTCAACACTTTTGTTAACACAAGAAAAAATATCTGAAATCTCTTGAAACAAGGAAGTTGTTTGTTGGTTTAACAGCTACTATCAACAGATCCAAACAGTAGCCTCACAAAACCACTAATCATTCACTTTTGTCTATGAAGAACTTGTTGAAGGTGTAAACTTTGTAATCAATGACTTTAATCAGTCAAATAAAAAAAAGGAACATTTCTAAGCTTGATATTAATTTTCTATTTGTCTATTATTGTTTGATTATATATTATGAATATATTTTTGTTTACATCATCAAAAGAAATTTATTTTGAAGTTAACTTAAACATTTCAAAGAGAGCCAAGAGCTGATAGTTAAAACTATTAACTTTTATGATGACGATTCTATAGTTGACTGTAGGATGTAATGTAAGTACAAAAATGGTCAGATATGCAGTAACGTAAATAAACCAGTCCAAGTTTTTAAAGTAAAAAACATTATCAAATATAAATTTTTTTATTTACTTGACTGCATCCCTGACCATTTCTCTACTTATATTAATTTTTATGTAACAAAAACTGCATGAAGAATTTTGCATACGTAAATGGAATGACAGGAATAGCCCCTAGCTCCCCTCTCCCCCCCCCCCCCCCCCAAAAAAAAACTACTAATCAAGTTTTCGTTGATTTTGAAAAGTTTTGAGAACAAACAACTTCAACTCAATGCAGTTGGTGAAAAATATTTCATTAATATCTTGTTATTTTTTGCTCTTAATGCTATGATTTTTAAAAATTTGTTTATAAACAGCCAATCATACTAGGATGGATTACAACCAAACGAAATATAAAAAGGTGCTTTTCAAACGTGGGATAGAAACTGTTATTCCATATTCGCATCGCACCACTTGCTATCGACCGTTGCTCTGCTCTATCTAAAGTATCCTCATATACTCAGAAAATTAATTTTATTCGGGAATAAATCGAGTTTGTTAATATGTATCTTTTGAAATGTACAGTACATAGGCAATGCTAGGTCTCAGTGCATTTAACATAGCGTTAAGGTCTCAGTAAATATAAATGTCGATTGTATGTCGAAATTATAAAGTTTTATGTTTCGAAAGGAGTAGCTTTAGAGGCATAAGCCTATGTTGATGGATTTTCCTTTTATTCTTGATATGTTGTTCTCCAGTCAAATGTAAGAGCATGATAGTCCACAATATTTGTCTGTGGTTCAAGGTAAACTGGAGGACATATTCTAATGTTAAATCACATAAAAAGAGTATAGGCCCCAGCCAAAAGAAATGTCCATGTCAAAAGTAAATGTTGTTGTTTTTTAGGGCTTAACGTCCTTATGTTCTCCAACTAGGGCAGGTAGGGCGAGTGATCCTACAGGTGACAACCTATTTTAGCCAGGGTGGGAAGGTCAAGATTTATTCGTGAATTCGCCACTAAAGACCTTCTGGTTACTAGCGCGCTGAGACCCACGCCCCAACTCACTGGTCAACTATGATAGAATATCCACCGGATTTAGAATGCCAGAACTGATGAATGCCATCCATTTAGAGTATGCCATTGGTTTAGAGCGATGTTTGTCCAACCTAACAGAAGGAACCCTTAACGGCCGAAAAACATTTACCGAAAAGATAGATTTTTATAATGAGATAGTATAAGTGGGAGTATGTTCTTGTGTTTAAAGAAAAGTCCCTGGTGCCAGACTCTGTCGAACACTTGAGCAACGTCCAGAAATAAGTCAGTTGTATTCAATTTGTGCTCAAGTGCCGTGGATGGTTAGTGTTTCGAACAGATGGGAAGCGTAATGCATCGGTATGATGTGCGGAAAATTTTCTTTTGTTTGGTTTGTAAATATTTTCAATGTTGTGGGAAGTTAGGATAGAAGATAGGAATATGTAAATATCTGCTAAGACATTTGCTGGAAAACTATAATATAATAGAATGAAGTCGTTTCTAGGAGCTTTTATTTCTTGGAACTTTTTGATTTTTATCAGCATTTTGAATGAGGAAGGAGGAGGTAATATCAGTTAAACGGGTATATTCACATATTGTGAATATGGTTCACTACATCATGTTCAATTTACGTGTATTCTATATTTGGTGTAAAATCAGAGAACAGATATTCAGCATTTTTAATTTTTCTCTATAGTCCATGGCTCAGGAACCAGCCATCTTTCAGGAAGGCTGCTGACATAAGATGACCGGTAACATTTTTTGCATGTTTTCACAACCATTCAACAAATGAGTGTTTAATTAAAAAAAATTTTAGTTTTTCTTCTTTTAAATTTCAGTATCGGTCACTTGTATTCGTTACATGTCAGTTGAAAGTTTGTTTGTGCGAGAGGAAGCTGTCAGTTGTCACATTCCTGAGATCTTTTCTTCAATATGATCCAATTATTAATTTGTTGGGAGTTTTTCTAACTTCCTAAGCCAGACTTAAAATTATAATTTTATATGCCAGGTCAGGGTATTGATGAAGGCTATGCACAGTCTTATAAGTTCTGCTTGAAATGTGTTACCGTTTTCTCCAGTGATTTTTGGGTCTCAATAAACAAAGAAATATAGACAATGGTGCTCTCATAACTATAAATCCGAATTCCATCTGCTAGGATTATGGCTTTATCTCAATAATATTTAGAAATATAAATGATTTCTTTCTCTTTCTGTTTATCTTTAACTTTTATGGTTGTTATCTAAGAATGATGAGTATCTTATATAAATTGTTATTATTTGTGGTTAATTGCTAATCTTCTTAAATTAAATTGAACTTAAGATGCCATAGCCTATCTTCGTCATTTAAATATAAAATACAAACATATTTTTCACTACCCAGTTTTTTTCAGTTACATTTGTCATATTAGTTCACCATGGATACTAATTTAGTAAACGTTAAATTCGCTAACTTTAATAAACTAGAAAAACCGGTTAAGTGGCTTGCTCCAGAGTTCGTCGCAATTTGTCAATGAAAAAATACGATGATCAGTTTGAAAAAAAAAATATTTAAAGGAATAACATTGAAATCATTATATAGAATAGTAAGCAAATTACTAAGGTGTGAGACTAATGAAAGCCTTCTTGCAACAAAAAAAAAAATACACAAATCTTAGACTAAATGTAAAACTAACGAATGTGAAAAATCGGTTTTTTCTTATTCCGTTCGTTCACTGTTGTTTTCTACAAGGACTTAGGGTATTATTTTGAATATGATCAGCACCTAGAAAACCGAAATAAGTAATATCATTTTTACGCATTTCTAGCATTTTAACACAGGTAGGTCTACGACGGTAAACGATATAAATAAAAAATGTTTTTTTTTTTGTAGTGACGATATTTCAATTAAATTGTTCGATTTTTGATCTGAGATTAGGTAATAAATAGAAATGGATTCAATCCAATAATAACAAACGAAAATTAAACCAGAGAGATACTATTTACAGAACTGAAAATTCTCCTGGCATCTCTTGCCATATATCATCACAGTATTTATAGCAAAATACAAAACTTTACAAATAAATTAATTTTTTTTTATCAGACATAATGTATGAAAGGTTTTTTTTTGAGCATAAGTTAATGTGATTATCACTTTTAAACGTTTTCCACTCATTCCCAGGTGGCCAATTATTTCAAGCCAATTTATTTAGTCTCAAAACTACTGAGTTTTATAGAATATGAAAGAAATGTAAGCTTTACGACTTAGCCTCAGAGTGATAAGAAATACATATGGCGTTACACTTGAAGGACAGTTCGGTTTTTTTTTTTCAATCATGTCTGTGACATATGATATAATTATAACTCCGTTCTCCTAATCAATAAATTTAAGAATTTGTTTGTTTAAGATTCCTACCTATCTTATAGGCTGTTTGTTGTCAGATTCATAGTCAGACGACGAAGTTTAAACTAACATTGGTACTTGCTGATAAGTTCAAAACACTTCACAGAACTTTACTAAGCCTAGTATTATTACAATCATTACAAAACTCCTAAGAATTGCCTAACTGTTTATTCATACTTGAAAATTAGACTTGTTCTATCTGTTAGCCTAGTGCCATTTCACTCGCAGCCAGATGTCCAAGCAGGGGTTAAAATAAATTTACAATTATTCGCTCACGTAAAATATTTAATGAAATTCAAGAAAAAGTTTGGTTGGTTGTCTTTTTTTGAATTTGTGCTAACAGCCATCACACATTAGTAGCACTTAATTTATGGGTAAAATACTGTTGTTGTTTTTTTTGGAAAATGATATACAAGAATAATAAATGGATTAATTTATTTCTGGAACGTTCATAAAACGGGTGTCTCTTTTTAAAAAAAGATTGTAGTAAGCTTCCTATTTAAAGAGTTAACAAAAGCAAAGTGTGTGGAGAGGTGCCAGTAGTACTAAAATTCTGGACCAGGAATACGATAAGAATAGGTGCAACATTTTTTAAGTTGCGTAATCAATACGTAAATACTCAACAATTTGTGATTGATATTTAATTTTTTTTTCTTGTAAGTTGAAATATAATAAAATATTGAAATGTAATATAATCTAGTTTTAAAAAAATCTGGTACTTAAATTCACGAAGCTACACATTAAGATCATGTTATCGACTGCACTATAACAAATATGAGCAAGTTCATTTTTATTTGGTTTGATTTCGGCAAAAAATCTAAATTACGTATAAGAGAAAAATTACTGACCTTCACACACTCATTAAAACCGTTATGGACTTTTGCATCACAAATTTATGGATCTGCTAAACAGACACACATAAAAATATTACAAACTCTTCAATCCAAGACATTAAGACTACTAACACAAGCACCTTGTTACGTTAACAATAAAACTATACATACTGACAGTCATTGAACACATGCAAACACACTACAAACTGTTTTATGAAGAATTAAAGGGGCACTCCAACTAATTCATCAGTAATATGGCCACGTCTCTCATGCCGGAGAATACCAGAAGGATACTGAACAGAAACTGGATGTCAGACCTACTTACATAAAAATAAAAGGAAGGGGTGCCACTGGGCACTATCTCTTCTCATGCCTAACATGCCAATTTTTATTTTATATTCTAATTTCAGCACATTCAAAAAAATTGTTTTAAAATGAAACCATTAAAGCATACTTTAACGAAGAAGGAGAAGGTGTTTTGTAGGACCATTAATACATATGAAGTGCTTGACTAAAACTTATTTTTCACGTAAAAAATTCTTAAGTTTCATTTTCATTTATAGTAATGTTTAATCAAAAATTAAAATTCTTCTAAAAACTAAAAAATAAAAAATATTAATATATTTATATTTATGCAATTCTTTGTTTGATTTTTCCTAAATGTAAACTTTTTCCTAATATTTTTATAATGTAATATTTTTCCTAAACTTATTTTTATATTAACTAAAGATTCAAAATTTTGTTGATTAACCTACTTCTTTTTTAAATATTAAAAATTTAATAATTTATGTTCCATATTATATTATAAACAAATTTCCTCTAGAATCATGTACTCAATTTAATTATGTCACACAGTAAGGGTTTTGTAAATTGGCCCAAAATATATTTTAGGACTATCGTAGTATAAGGCCTAATAAATAAAATCAAAAATATATATTTATTTTGCATCCTTATAAATATTTTAAAGCTATTGTAGATTAGTACTGACATGTACGATATATTTTTTTTTTTAATTTATTAACCTTTTTTTTTGCCAGTTAAACACCAATCATTCAACCAAGATGATAGTAGCTTTTTAGATCTGTTCATAATACCAATATATTGTAATCTGAATACAATTAAATAATTCTATATAAAGTTGTAAAACTTTACTTTTGGTATGAAAGGTAAATTAATGTTAACACATTTCGTTTGAAAATTTCTTAATTTTAGGGATTCCAGTATGCAAAGTAGCCTCTTTAACTTCTGCTTCTAAACAAGATATTCTGCGCATGGCTACAAACTTCCTTCATAGATCCTAAAATAATCCCAACTTCCGGTATATTTCTTAACCATTCAGAGGTCGTGGCATTTAAACTCACATCATTTTGGTACGTATTTCATCAAACCCATATAACATTAGTTGAGGAATTCCACCTAACAGTAATTCCTGACCTCCTATCTATTTAAATGTTTTTCTACAAGCAATAGCTGACATTAAAAGTTATCTTGGCATCTACCAAGACGAAAGACTTACATTGAAGCCTCACATTATACTCAAAATGCATAACAGGTACCAATTGTATAGACTATACCAAATAGGACATCTCGTTTTTCCATTGATACCAAACGTTTTATACAGAAATCGATCATTAAAGAAATTCGGATCTATGGATTTAAACAGTTTTGTAATGCAATTAGTCGAATATCCATCGTATTCAATACTTCCAAACCAAAGTACTACGAATAATTGTAAATATTATATCTCCACCATAACGTTACAGTGATCATAATATACTTTTCGTCCTCGAACTCATGCCCATAATTTTTAGAAATTCCATCAACAATTTTTCAAATACCCTAATCTTTAATTATCTCGTTCTACGCCTCCTTATGTCCCTCCTTGTTGATCACATCTGCAATTAATACCTTGAGTTACTGGCAATAACCAGATTCTCCTCCAAAGTCTGCAGACACGTCTGCGGCTGTAGAGCTCTCACTTATTCTCCTCTGGATTCACCATCGTCTCAGCTGAGAGAGCAATGCTGGGATTTCATTCGATCTGGACTGTACCTCCTACGGTAGGAGGAAATTGATGAGAATTTGTATATCTATACTATTATATAAAAGGGCAAGCCATTTTTCGCTTTATGATCTAGAAATTTATAGTAAAATTTGTTTAACTCAAAAAATTATTATAAAAAAAAACTATATCTTATTATTTAGTGTGATGTGTGAATCCCAGGAACGTTTAATAATCGAATGATATTCCAATGTTAAAACCATTAAACCCATCTGTACTAAATTTTACCTACATTATCTTCATAGTTCTAGGAAGGTTTAAAATAGTATAGTTTACTATAATTATAATTTAAATGTACGGTGTTAAGTTGCAGAGGTTTGCCACACTGTCATTAACTTTTATAGTCAGAGATTAAAATCCAACCAGATGAAATCCATAAAATTATTTCTGCCAAACTAAACATTATTGCCTTATCAAAATATAGATTTGTTATTTTTTAATATTTTGTGTAAAAAATGGGTGATCATACCTTTGTTTTTGCTAAATACTAATAATTGAATATCCCATTATGCTTTTATGTAAATTCCAACCACCTAATCATTGCAATAGTACCGAGTTAAAAATTACAGCTTTAAGTAATTCTCAACTACATGGTACAGTACAATATTTTTATCGTTAAAAAATAAAACATCAATTATTAGTTAAACCTATCTAAGTTCTTTACTTATAAGAGCGGGCGAAGCCGCGACTGGGGATGTTATTATGGTATATGTTTTATAATTTATTTTCTTTTTTATGTTATTGTTAGTGTATTTTTAATTTTATATTATTTCATACATTGAATAGTGTGAGATTATTTATTTGTTTTTATTGTTCATTCAGTATGAATTGTTTACTCTTTGATTAGGTTATTCAGAATGGATTAGTTACCTTCCATATTACTTATTGCCGTTGAGTAGTAAAGATTAAAATATTCATCACATAAAAAAGTAAAAAAATAAATTCGCTGAATTCAAAGTTCTACTACCAATAAGCAATGATCCATGAAATTGATAGTATCAGCCATCGTGATATCAATATTTAGTGTCCCCTAGACTTCAAAACAAAGCTATTTTTTTCAAATCTAAGCTACCTTTCAAATCTGATCATGTATTTCAATTACACAGGGGCTATGTGAGACTCTGTTATCCGTTCTTAAAAATTAAAAAAGTATCGTCCCCCACATATCTTTCAAAATATTTCCATTAGAAAGATAACATTGACGTTGGCCTAGAAGATCCTGGATTTACGTGAATATAGGAGCTATTAAGTTGTCTTCATTGGCTTTTATCACCTGTCATTTGTTGTTTTAGTGGTGATAGGATTCTTTTTTTTTTTTTTTATAATAGTGTGTATTTAGAAAATTATATATTACCTTTAAAGAGAATTAATGATTACATTTACCAACAGAACAATTCAATTTACTAAAAAAAAAAAAAAAAAAAAAAATATCCTCAAAAAATAACGTCACTAAGTATATTTATCACTTCGTTGCCAATTAGGAAGATGCTGAAATATGGCTACTCGGAAACGAATCGCCTTTTATTTTAAATAGGTGGAATCAATTTTAAAGTATCCCGCTACCAGTTAGAGAAGCCTTTCAGCTAGTGATGGTTGAGGGCCATTACGTGGTGTCACGTGCATTTGTTTCATTGCGTTATTTTCAGCTGAAGATTTTGGCACAGTGGTAAAAGGAGCGGGAAGGAATCATTTCTGAGGCATACGAGTTTTTTTATAGATAGTCATTTTTTTCTATAGACAGACAATATTCTATTAGGGGAATAGTGATAATTATAGTGTTTCCGTGTGCCGATTTCTATATTGGGAAAAATAGAGACTTTTTGATAAAAATCTTTTAAATGGCTTGAAATATAAAATAACACGCTATTTAAAGATCATAGAGAGAATCTATTGTGTTTTTAATCCACTTTTTCCGTAAAAGTTATACACGTTTTCCTTTGGAAAAAAATATAATCAGCTATTACTATAACACAATCAGTTTTATTACTTTTATTTTTCATTTGAAACAGGTTATAATGAAACGCCTTTACGAATATATTAACCTTAAAATTCCTGAATTTAGTTCAGTCACTTGAGTAAAATAATTGCTGGGCTCAGGAAAAAAATATGTAATTCTTTTTGTTTTACGATTTTTGGGGTACAGTTGCAGGGAAAGAACTTATAAGAAATAAAATGTAGAAAATTTAATGTTGTTAACTTAAGAAAAAGGTTATTATATTTATATGTCTTATAATCTATAGTCAAAAGAAACGTACGAGTGTTCATTAGCTCCAACAACCGATTTAATATGGTACATACTTCAATGTTTTCGGAAACAGCTTGTTGGAAATATAATGTATTTTATTTACTTACTTTTGTTATATTTTCATGATCCTCTTTTTCATATGGAAGCAAAAAACTGAAAGAAATAGCATGCATACGTTTTTCAATTTTGGAAAGCACAAGATTATCAAGAGGTAATATTTATTAAAATATAAAATCAATTGAAAAAAAGAAAATCATAATTATTCCCTGGATTTTTTCTATTTCGACTGCCACCTTATTGAATTGGAACATCAGCACGTTCTAGCATCACCATATTTCATTTGACAAAAATACGTTGAACTAATAACTTTATTTCGAAACGGTCAAGTTTTTTAGAAGGAGCAAACTTAAAATTTCAATTCAGTACCCCTCTCTCTAAAAAAAAAAATAATAATAATAATAAAAATCAAATTTGTTTACACCCCACTAAACCACCATTTGTGTTGTTGGAATAGAAAGCAGGCAATACCTATCGGCATACAGTGCATATCTTTGTAGATAATTTTTTTTTTTTATTCTATATCAGGTATAGCACTATTTCATATCTTTGTTACCTCAATTACCTCATTCGGAATTCATAATGAATATTTTAAGCTATAAATTATAGCTTTGCCATGAAATATCAAACTAGTGCACCCATATGAAACGCTCATAATCCTGTCAACAAATATCAAATACAACTGTCCTGATTTTCAAAACAATACTACCCGTTTTGATTTGTGCAGCACTGTATTGTTTGCGAAAATTTACCTTCTGGATAAATTTCAAATCTGAAAAAAAGTGTATTACGGTCGATGATTCTATATTTATAAGAAATAATCGGACTAAAATGTCGAGTGAAACATGAATAAAATTTAAAAAACGCTTACCTAACTACCAGCAGATATAACTGCAGAAACTTTCAGCATAGATGTTTTTATATCATCTCTTGGACTGTAATTCATACTGTATTATTTTTGTCTATAAAATAATAAGATAAATAACAATAGAGGAAAAGGTGTAAATATGGGAACCCTGTTTGGTTTTTTATTTAACGTTACTTTTAACTTGGAAAATTCAAGATTTTTGTCTTTCATCAACAAAAATAACAAATTTCTTAAATGCGAGAAGGCAAAACAATGATGAACATCAATTATTTCATTTCAAAAACGACGATTCACGGAAAGCCTTCTAAATAGCACCAGAAAATTAGGGTGTAAATATGGGCCCTCTGTAAAAAGTCATCAAAAAGAGTTTAAAACAGGTTTAAAAAAATTCGAAACGGTAGAGAGTTTATTTATAATAGGCAAAAAAATTATTTACAGAATTCGCAATCATAACTTTAAGCCCCATCACGATCTAAGTTCCCACATTTGGGAACATTTTACCCACACCTCTCAACGAGACCCTTCAGAGAACTTTCCACCACAAAAGATGCAAGTTGTTATCTCAAACAAGAGATGTACCGAAGTACCCGGGGGAATGGGGGTCTGTATTTACACCAAGAAAGGGTGCCCAAATTTACACTAACTCCACCTAAGAAAGATGGCCACTATCATATGTAACCTAAAAGCGTGCGTGACTAAAGGTGTGCTTCAAAAAGTAGCTTAAGATCACCGCTTTCCAGATATCATAGTGAATTATTTTTAAATGAATGTAAGAATATGAAACGAATACTATTTAACATTTCCCTCAAAAGCTTAGAGTCCAGAATGAACACCAATTTACACAATACTCAAGCTGCATCGACACTACTTGCAAGAATGGTTCCAACTGCTGACTGCTATCTTATATTAGCAAATGGCTCCATAGACAGTTCTCCCCGCCAGTCTTCAATATCTTCCTTATCCAGTAGGAAGGGATGTCCATATTTACACCAGTGCTTGTTTTTTTACACGTTTTCCTCTATGTATAATATGAGAGTTTGTGTTTAGAATCGGTCGAGTGAAGACGTATGGGTTTCAGAGCTCCTGCGGATTAGCCGAGTACAACAAACTGATAAGTTTTGTTTTATATATTTCTATTGTAAAATTTCTATCGTTTTCGTATTTTTAAGTCTATTTAAAAGGTTTTTCTTTTTTTGTTTTTCTATATATTAATTATAATATATATTTAAAAGTGATTTTTTTTTTCTGCATTATTTTTTTTTTCTTCTCTTTTTCATATAATTGCATGATTCAGCTTAAAAAATGGCTGAATCTCCACCTTTGTAAAGGAAGAAAGGTAGGTTTAAGTTTACAACTATAGGGAATAATGAACAAAGGAAAAACTGTGTCAAGTTTTTAATTATAAAAAGGCTTGAAACAGATAATGAAAGTAATTTTTCAGATTTTAGAAAGGTTTCACCTTTTTTAATACAGAAAAGTTTAAAAGCCATAATAGGTGAGGCTAAGTTAATTAAAAAATTGAAAGATGGAACACTTTTAGTTGAAGTATTTTCTGACACTCAATCAGAAAAAATTTTAAAATGTAGCAACCTATGTAATAATTTTCCTATAAAAGTAGAACCCCATGCAAGATTAAATTTAAGTAAAGGGATTGTGTGGTGCCCGGATTTGAATTATGTTGATATTGATGGAATAAAAGAGGAGCTGAAGCCCCAGAATGTTATTGATGTTAAAAGGTTAACTTTTTTTAGAAATAATGAAAAACTAAACAGTCACAACTATTTATTAACTTTCGATAATCCCTCCTTACCCTCTGAAATTAAACTAGGATTTCATTCTGTTTCAGTAAGACAATTCATTTCAAACCCAATACGGTGTTACATCTGTCTAAAATTTGGTCATACGAAAAAAAAAAAATTGTAGTAAAGAAGCATTGTGCAAATTTTGTGGAAAAACAAAACATGAGGGGTCTGAGTGCAATAATCCGGTAACTTGTGTTAATTGTTCTGGTAATCACGATGCCTTTTCAAAAAATTGTCCCGTTTTTATTAAAGAAAAAGAAATAAAAAAAATTCAAGAGGCAGAAAAAGTAACATACATTGCTGCAAAGAAAAAATATGATCTGTTGCACCCGATAACAACTCAAATATCTTTCGCTAATATTGTTAAAACTAAAAAATCTGTTAGTGTACAAACTGAACAAATTAATGAAAACCAACTTATATTTAGAAAATCTGTAGCAACAGCTACGCCTAGTAAAACATCCACGCCTAGCGGCAGCACCAGCAGTAATGCTATCACTGATACCCCCACCCACGTCCCACCTCCCACCACACCCTCTCCTCCTCACCCAAATTTCTCTTTATTCTCCTTACCCTCCGTTTCAAAAATCCCTACTTCCCAAAATTCCCGACCGTCTGGTGGGATATCCGAAAAAAATTCGGAAGCCCGTTCCACCAACTGCGAAGTCGCCCCTGAACCGAGGATTTTACCCTCGGTACAGATGACGGCTGAAGATTCTACCAACCCTCACGTGTGTCCTGAAGGTCAACAGACCGGGTGGACAAAAGTCGAGGGAAGAAGAACTCGAAGTAAGACCAGGAAAAAATCACCAAAACGTGAGCAAAGTATAGAAAGAATGGATAGTAATTAGTAAGTAGTTTTTAATTTTATTATTATGTTTTCCATTTTATTTCATTTAACAAATTCAATCTAATCAACGATATTGTTTATCTAAATTCTAGCCTATTTACATTTTATTTTTTAACATGACAACTCCAACCAATATAATTCAATGGAACTGTAATGGTATAAAGGGAAAGCATGAGGAATTAAAACTTATTATAAACAAATACCAACCGGTAGTTTTATGCTTACAAGAGACTAAGTTACCCCTCAATAAAACTTTTACTCTAAAGGATTATAATATCTACAGAAATGATTTTGATTATAGAAGTAGAGCATGTGGCGGGGTTTTGATTGCCGTACATAAAAGGGTCGTTTCTGAGTAGATTCAGATAAATACCTCCCTACAAGCAGTGGTAGTCAAGATCTTTCTTCACATTCCTATTTTTATTTATAATTTTTATCTTCCCCCTGATAATTTTGATGAAGTAGAGTTGGTTAATATTCTGAGTAATACCCGTTCTCCCTTTATTGTTATGAGCGACGTAAACGGCCATCATACCTCCTGGGGTTCATCTTACTGTTCAACACGCGGAAATACTATTAGGCGAATTATAGACGGCACCAACTCGATAGTTCTAAATTCAGGAAAGCCAACATATTTAAGTCCAGCATACCATTCATTCTCCTGCATTGACCTGACATGGTGTTCACCTAGTTTATATACTCATTTGGATTGGCAAGTTTCACAAGATCAATATTCTAGCGATCATTTTCCCATAGTAATCAGTTTCCCATACATTAACACCCGGATAACAAAACACCCTAGATGGATAACAGAAAAATCCGACTGGAAAACATTTCAAAACAATTTACTGATAACAGCCTCTGATATACCAACTACTAACAATAGTGATGAAATCAATCATCAAATTACTAAATCTATTTTAGCAGCAGCGGAACTTTCAATCCCAAAAAGCTCCACAAATGTCAAATCAAAAAGTGTCCCTTGGTACGACAATGAATGCAAACTAGCGATTAAGAACAGAAGAAAGGCTCTTAAAATGTTTCAAAAGGAACCAACTCTTCAGAATTTAATAAACTATAAAATGAACCGCTCACTGTCCCGCAGAATGATCAAAGAGAAAAAAAAAGAATCGTGGGAACAATTTTTGAGCACCATTTCATCAAATACCCCACCCAGGATATTTTGGAAGAAGATAAATAACATTATGGGAAGATTCTTTGACTACCAGCCAACCCTTCTAATCAATGACCAAATAGAGCAAAATCCCGATTTATTGGCCGAGCATTTTGTTGAACATTACTCGAATATTTACTCCATCCAACCACAACCGACAATAGAAACCGTGACAGATAGCATTGACGACCAAAATGAAAACCCTTATAACTTACCATTCACCAAAACAGAATTGCTTTCCTGTTTAAAAGAGCTGAAACCATCCTCACCAGGAGTGGATGAGATACATAATGATATGTTGAAGAATCTACCGATACCGGCAAAGGACGCGCTTCTTGCATTCTATAACCAGGTGTGGAGCACTGGGGACTTTCCTGAGATATGGAGGAGGTCAATTATAATACCAATTTTAAAAACTGGAAAAAATAAGTTGCTTCCTTCGAGTTACCGACCTATCTCACTTACAAGCTGCATATGCAAGTTACTAGAAAAGATGGTTTTGAAAAGTCTTAGCTGGATACTGGAAAAAAATAATCTACTATCGAACGTACAAAGCGGCTTCAGAACAGGACGCTCTACAATAGATCATCTGGTAACAATGGAGTATGAAATCCTCAACAGCTTTGCTGAGAAAAAAGAATGTGTAGGTATATACTTCGACATAGAAAAAGCCTATGATAACTTAAAAACATCTCTCGTCTTACATCAGCTACGTGAATGGGGAATTAAAGGTCGCCTTCTCGTGCTCATTTGTAACTTTCTAAGAAATCGAACATTTCAAGTTAGAATAGGTAATCGCCTGTCTTCGGTAAGAGAAATGACCAACGGAATCCCACAAGGAAGTGTTTTAAGCTGCGCTCTTTTTGCAATAGCCATAAACAAAGTTACCGATATTATTCCTAAACAAATCAAAACTTTTTTATTTGTAGATGATCTAGCTCTGTTACTGCCATTTAAAAATGTAAATAGAATGCAAATCTTACTACAAAATTGTTTAGCGAATTTGGAAGCATGGTCTATGAAATCCGGTCTAAACTTCTCCAACGAAAAAACTAAATGTCTACTTTTTTCAAAACTCAGGACGCCTACTCCTTTTCCAACATTAACCTACAGAGGCATGAACTTAACTTTCGATACAAAAGTTAAATTTCTAGGGCTAACCCTTGACTGTAAACTCACCTGGAAAGAGCATATTAGATGCTTAAAAGAAGAAACACTCAAGAGGTTGAATATTTTGAAAGTTCTGGCTGGACGTTCATGGGGAGTAGATAGATCAAGTATGCTCAAGGTATATACCAGTCTGATAAGATCAAAGCTGGACTATGGTAGCTTTATTTACTCATCGTCGAATCAAAATCTGCTTTCGACACTTGATTCAGTCCACCATGCAGGCATCCGTCTTGCTACAGGAGCCTTCAGAACCAGTCCAGTAATTAGTTTATGCGTTGAAGCTGGCATAGCTCCTCTTGCCTTGAGAAGACACCAACTCGCCTGTGGATACATTGGAAGGCTTAAAAATAATAATAACAACCCAGCATGGAAGCCCATTTTTAAACCGAAGACTAGACGATTTCAAGAAAACCGTAGACTACCTGCTCCACTGGGTATTAGGGCTGGTAGATATATAGAAGAAATTAGCTGCTTAGAACCAACAACTAATGAATTTGATTACCTACCTTGGACTACAAAACTACCTGTAATAGATCTAACGCTTAAAAAATTCATTAAAAATACCACTACAGGGCCCACGTATTTAGCAGAATATCAAAAAATTAAGGATAAGTATAGTAATAGAAAACAATTCTATACAGATGGTTCTAAACTAAATAATAATGTAGGTTGTTCTTTCGTATCTGACTCCAGGATTGCCAAGTATAAACTTCCTTCACTGACCAGCAACTTCACTGCCGAATGTTACGCGATCTGCGCGGCACTCTATTATATCATGCAATGCGAGGAAGAAAACTTCGTACTGTACACGGACTCCCTATCTGCTCTAATGGCGCTAAAAAACATTTATAGTAAAGATCATCTTGTAAGGAAGGCACAGATTTATGCATCAATGGTAAAAGATCTGAATAAGAACATATCCCTAGTTTGGATTCCATCACACGTGGGGATTAAAGGTAACGAAGCAGCAGATCGGGCTGCCAAGGAAGCAGCATTGTCATCGATTGATGTTACAAGTATCTACACCTCAGCCGACATTTGCCATTTTCTAAAATATCAAGTTAAACTAGCCTGGGCCCAGCTCTGGGAAAACACTGAGGAACTAAATAAGCTTAAAACTGTAAAACGGGGACTAAAAATATGGAAAAGTTCCAACCGTGGTAACAGAAGGGAAGAGGTAGTTATAACTAGACTCAGAATAGGCCACACACGACTGACCCATGGTTAACTTATAACAAAAGACAGACCACCGAAGTGCACTACATGCAATAGCACACAATTAACAATTAGACACATACTGGAGGACTGTCCCCTCTATGATAGTTATTTTCAGGAAGCAGAATTACAAAGAAACCTCCCAACTATTCTTGGTGATAATAATAAGAATATCGACACAATCTTAAGATTTCTCAAAAAATATAATTTCTTTAATAAAATTTAAAAAATGGTCAAAAATATAAAGAATAAATAAAATATAAAATGAAAGACGGACACTAAAGACCCTTGATGTTGAGTGTCCATAAGCAATTCAACCTAACCTAACCTGTATAATATGAATCGTGATGGGTGTTTCTTATACGAGGCAATTGGAACACTTCGTTGATTCCTAAAAATGTAGTTAATATTTAAAATCTCAACAACATATCATCGAGCTAATCTGAGAATGGAAGAACATATAGTTATTCTCTGGAAATATAATATATTTATTATATCGTTAATGGTATTCCGTAGTTATTAATGTGCTTTCGCTTCATTTTACTGAAAAAAGTTAATTGTTTCGTTCATTGAACTGTGTTATATATCCATTGATGAATCCAAAAGAACTGAAACAAGATGGAGGATACACTGAAAATGAAATAGCAAAATAATGTGAAAGCATAGTTTTATAAATCACTCATTTCTAAAGATATAGCTGCCCAACTAGCCCAGATTGGCTAGACAAAGCAAAGGAGGAACTGCGAAGACAAATTATCGCCAAAAATAAAGGAAATGGGTTGACTGCCTTTGATCTGCAATGCTGCCTATAATAGCAACTCCATCTGTCATGGTCTGCCCCATCTGGTTGGATGGCCTTCCTATGGCCATTCCTATCTTTCCAGAACTCAGCCGATGCATCAAATCATGGAAGCCTTTCTAGATGTGCTAAGAAAATTTAATGCAATCCAGGTTTCAGATTATTTATTTTTCAATGCATTAAAATATTTAACAGGTTACATTAAAAACCTTAAACATTACTTATATGAATAAAAACTGTGTAATCGTGTCTTTCCAGAGTAACAACACGTGTTTATTGTATTTATTATACACCTGTACATTTAAAAAAAAAAAAAATTAACTCGAAAGAGTCTTCAAACATGTTTTAATGGTTTTATAGACTATATTTTATATTTAATTATTATTTTTCCATTTTGTTTGAGATTTTCTATCTAGAACAAGACCAACCGAAAACGCAATCTAGTGCCATCATTTGGGTTTTTTAAAAAATGTAAGAAATTTAATATAGTTTATTGTATTACAAGGAATTTTCTTTTTAATTTTTCTTTTTTTTTTTTTTTATATAGAAATGGGATTTTTTTTCATTTGGGATCAAAAAGCTTAGAATTTATTTCAGGTTTTTGTTTTATTATTTTTCGAGGGGACTAGGTTACTACTTGGGTTCAGCATTCAAAGAATTAAACAAGGAAATGAATTCATAAAACTTCTAGTTGAATTCAGTCATTTTCCTCATAGCGATTTGAATATACGTTGAAGTAATGTTTTTGAAATAAGTGAACAAACCTGCAATTTTGTTTATAAGAATAAATATATTTGTTTCACTTATTTTTAAAAATTTTTCCTCATTGTAATTATAATTATTATTTTTTAAATTTCTTTACTTCGTTTTGTTGATAGTGTATTTTGTTAAAATCAATAGAAATTCAACATAGTTTAACACAGAATCATTACTTCTGATCTAATAAAATTATTCTCTCCCCAGATTTTCATAATGTATTTATTCATTTATTTTCAAAAATATTCATTCTATTAAGCCTTTGTGCCCTTAAAATTAAGCTAATTTTTTAACCCCTTCTCAGTAAGGGGAATATGAAGCTAAATGCTTTATTTGTTGGAAATGTAAAGCTGGTACATAACATCCTCCAGGAAAAGACGAGTCAGGTGGAGCGAAGCCAACATTGATTGGCACCCTCTGTGGGAAATGCAGATGGATTTCCTTAAACAAGCTCTGTCTTCTCGCTTACAGTATTATCCATTCCTCCGTAGCCTACACCTGTCTATTTGTTGTTCTGTTTAAAAGAAAACGATAACGATAGTAGCACTTGTTGAAGTGAAGATCACTAGGTAGACTTTTTTTTCGTTATTTGTCGATTTGATCGGTCTCTTCATATCATTAGATTATTCCTATATACATAAGAATCAAATTGAATAAGGTTAATAATATTTTTACACTTACTTTGTTTTTATGTAATCAAAAACTTTTCGTGGGATAAAGATATACGAATAGAATTTCAACGGACCTCTACCTGTTTTTTTCTATTACTTTTTATCTATAATTATTGTTTACCAGTTAATTATTCTTATACAAATTATTATAACATATATTAGGAATTCTGAAGCTTTGAAACTTATGTTTGGTTATTTATTATTTATTTACTACTTTGACTTTCATAATTTAACTGATGATTTAAAAAAAAAAAAATGTCGATATAACTAAACATATTAGTGTATTATACCAGGCATTATAATTGAGCCGTGGAATTCCAAATCCAGCCTAGTCCATTTTTAAAAATGTTTTACAGCTGGTCGATAATGGTAAAGGACTTACTGGATTAGTTTCCAATGTTGTAAGGGGTCTAAAATTTTGTTGTCCATATCCACATGGAATTTTTAAATAAATTTAAGAAAACTTAACTTGTTTAATAACTTGAAATTAATTAAATAATGAAAGATGTTTGCATATACATTTGAATTAAATGTTTATATTCATTTCATTGTGTTTAGTATGCAAATATATTTTATTTAGTTTTTAGTTTTTATTTATGTGATTGTAATAGAGAATGGTGTAAGTTATATTGGACAACAGCTGAAGAAATTTTAATTTGTGAGGTTAAATGAATTATATTTAAAAAAAAGTATTTTAATGTAATTTCAATCAATTATAAATAAAGCTTGTTAAAAATTCATTTATTCAATAAATTTAGTTGGTAATACATAGAATAGAGGAGGAGTGGGAGAGACAGTTTTTGGAGGGAACAGGAAGTGTATATGCACATGTGGGCATCAGATAGTTTGGTGATTGTGATGTGCTGAAATCTTGGGATTTCGAAACCTTCTGAAGGTGTGATCCAGAAATAATTATCAAGAGGAAAGGCTGAAGAGAATAGTGGATCATTTTAAAAAGATAATTTAAACTATGACTGGCAAGGTTATCATATGAAGTTTGTTTTGTTTTGTTTTTTACTAATTTGAGGTAGGTTTAGTTTGTTCATTTTGTAATAAATTGTTTTAATGTTAATATATTAAACAGTTGTTTTAATTTAAGCTGCATTTTTTTTTTATATTGATTAGTGATTTTGGTTGGAGGTGTATTTGCAATATTGGGATGTACAACACCATATTTCATTCAATTTAACTCATAGGCGCCCGGATTAACTGTAAATACTTTTTACTTTCACATTGTTTACTTTACTTATGTAAGATTTTTATCAAGAGATCTATTAATTGACCCTTCCTATATAAAATAAATAAAAAAATTGCAATGTGATTTAACTTCGTTTGGTAGAAAACCTTCCACCTGTCGAAATCTAGATATCTAGTAGAAAAACTATTTAAAAAATCTGGAAATGGGACTTGGCTGGTTTTAGAACTCTACGCCTCAATTTTTCCACTCAATTGGTATAAAGACCTAACTGTTAAACCAATTCTTTTTCCAGCGGAAGAATGAGTTACGCCACCATTTTGTGTTAAAATATAGAAGGAAGATTTATTCTGAATTTCTTATTTATCACCTTCCTCTATTATCACCGGCATATATAATTTAAAGATTAGATGACAATGTTATTTACCTGCTAAAGGTTATACGAGACGCTACAGTCTTTTTTCCACTTGCACTCGTAGTATAACCTACTACCTACAGAACTTATGATCAAGGTTTTACCTACGCGTTTTTCCGGGTACACGTGCCGGATCAATGGACATTCTCTCAGGCACAACACGTACATTGCATTAGCAGAAGAAATGTTAGTTAATCAAACCAGGTCTATAAGAAATAAGTTCTCCACCTGAACCCTATATATAATATTTAACTAATTACAGGTGAAATATATAAATTTCCGCTTGCTAAAAGAAACTAGAAAAGAAGAGGGGATATAATATGAATTAAAAGCTAAATAGGAATTTGGTTCATAGATAATAATAGTATTTAAAAATAACTAGAGGATGGGACTAACATTTTTTAATGCATTTATGCCTCATGTATACCTCAACACTATAAACTATAAGCTTTTTGGAATATTTTAAGATGAATTATTAAATGTCCTTAATCCTCTTTGAAATATGTAACATAATAAAACTATAAACAATATTATACCATCTCACGGATCCTAATTACACTCATGTCAACATTGACTACGTTAAAAAAAATAAAAAACAACTAATCTAGGTTCCTCAAAAATATATGAAAAAAGGTTAGCTCCCATATAAAAAATAGGACAAAAAAAAAACAAAAAAACAAGAATATTATAAAATAGGAATAATATTTTATAAGCTATTTATAAAATATATATGTAAAAGTAAATCTAAAATCGTGGGCGTTGGCTTGCTACTCTAAAGAAAGTAGTAATATATTATAAAAATTCCTCAAAATATTCTAAGGTACAATCACCTGAACTTTGTGCCAAAAATACCTAAGCCTCTGCCAAATTGGGTGTCTTGTGAAAGTTAACAGATTGTGATGAAGAGGAAGATAAAAATCATATAATATTATGTATGAGTATCAAACGAACTCATGAACTATTTAGTAGTCATACGCAATTAAAAATTTATAAAATTTAGTGATCTTAACATTTTTGGATAATGCCATAATTGTTTTGTATTCGTATTTAACAGAATTTGTGCGTATTTTCTTAAAATTTCTTCATTTAATCCAGCAATCAAATCTTATTATTTTTCTTATCTGGCTAGGGTTAGTGCTTATTCATAGTTTTTCATCGAAACTTTGTACTAATTTACCAAATATTGTATCAATTTAATATATAAATTGAGCTAAAATTACAATCTTAACTCGCAAGCTTTTTTTTTTAATTAGAACACTTATCTACTTTAGTAATTTATCCTATGGTTCATATCCTCAATGAATATATTAATTATCTAACTTATCGCAGCTTACTGTCACCAATCTCACTCTTCAGACAGTGCACAGTGGGGCCGAATGGCTATAAAATTGGAAATCTGTACCTTTTTTACTAATGATCCTATCGACTTACAGTTAGTCTCATTCAATTAAAAATAAATAATTACATTGGAATTTTATTGAACAAAGACTTTGGTAAAAAAACCACAAAAAATAATTTTTTTTTTTATTTAATTGAAATTTACAACAGTACATACAATATATTATAAATCAAATAAATACGATGATAATGATAAAAAATAATAATAAAATGAAAAAAAAGTAAATCTATAGGATAATAACTCTGAAATCATAATTTTATTGTAATTTCTATTATGCGTTTGATTGTGTATATTTCAGTTAACCAGACATTATAAAAAAAATTGTTGAGATTTAGCTAAAAATAATTAATTTATTAGAAACAAAATTCAAACTAAGAACAAACACAAATAATAGAACAAAGAAACTTAAATAGCAAATTAACGAATATATCATTAAACGTAAGATAATAGATCAAATTAAATTATATTTTATGCAATTTTTAAATTAAATAAAATTGTATTATTTTGAATGCATACTTTTTTTTTAAATCAACAACTCTATGGCTTCTGCACTAATTGGAATGTTTTTTCCTTAGTTGGGGTCACATTCTAAATAGCGAAAATATGTGGTATGTGTGACATGATTCTAAATTTTCTATAATAATAGTGCAAAGTTTAACAAAAAACTACAATAACATTTATTAAAAATGCAGATGAATTTATTTGGATATTGTTTCCGATACGTTCCAATATTAATACAATAAACGCCAACTCAACGAGGGTCAACGCGTGATCTATAATATTGCTTTAACTTTATTTTTCAGTTTATTAGGTTTTCTGATTTTTAATAGTCTATATTCGCATGCAATTGTATATGTACACAAAGGTGATAAAATATTAAACAACAGCAGGTATTAAATTATATTTTAAAAAAGATGTAAATTAAATTGACGGAGGAAAATTTCTGTATTTTCAGCTTTTAAAAAAAAATTCTTTTTGGTTAGGAAATAGGTTTTTAAATTTTAAGAAAATAAGTTTAATATTCAATCGCAATAAAAATAAACTCGAATGTTGGATTTAGTAATTTTTTTCCTCCTCTGCCCCAATGTGTGGCGTTACGAAAAAAATGTTTTTGCATTAGGACCATTTAAAGAGACAACAAAATGCAAAAATATGCCGATGAATATATTATATGGTTATTCTTTCCGATATATTCCAATATTCATACAATAAACGCAAACTTACCGAGGGCTAACGCGTGTTCTATTTTGCTTTAAATTTATTTTTCAGTTCATTAGAATTTCTGTTTTTCAATGGTTTATATTCAGCGGCAATTAAAATATATGTCAACTTCTACATGTTTACATAAAAGATATAAAATAATAAACAACAAGTATAAAAATATATAAAAACATATAAAGATACTTAAGAAATTTAAAAAATAGCACAGAATATATAAATATATATTTATATTTATATATGAGTGGTTTAGATGCAAAGGGGTACAAGTGGCAAATTTTAAAAAAATGGAATAAGTGTTCCAGATATTCTTATAATTATGTAAACAGCTATTAATTCTTTCGTTGACTAATTTATTTTGTATTATTATTTTTTTCTTGTTTCTTTTTCATTTTTAAATTATTTTTATTATTTTTTTTTTTAAATGTTTGTATCATCTTAGTCACATCCAATTTTTGTTATTTTAGCCCTTATGAAGACCTGCAAAGCAGGTCGAAACGTCGGCACGCCAAAATATAAGTTTTTCATGTAAAAACATGACTTGTTTATTTATTTCATTTTATTTTTTTTTATATTTACACGCTTATGTTTCTGGTGCTTACTTTGAAAGCTTTTTGTATATCGTCGTTTTTTTAAATAAAATAATTGGTGTAAATCATTATTTTGCAATCTGGGATTTAAGAAACTTGATATAGTTGTTAATGAAAGACAAAAATCTATAATCTTTCAAGTTAGAACAAACTTTAAATAAAAAACAAAAGAGGGTTCCTAGAAGAGGATATGACTAAATCCAATTTTTGTTATTTTACCCCTGATGAAGACCTGCAAGGCAGGTCTAAAGGTCGGCACGCCAAAATATAAGTTTTTCATTTAAAAACTTGACGTGTTTGTTTATTTATCCTGACTGCACCCCTGACCATTTCATCACCTCAATTACAACTCACAGTCA
Organism: Euschistus heros; assembly: GCA_003667255.2. Taxonomy (NCBI): domain Eukaryota; kingdom Metazoa; phylum Arthropoda; class Insecta; order Hemiptera; family Pentatomidae; genus Euschistus; species Euschistus heros. Next base: position 360,693 of record RCWM02000003.1, read on the forward strand.
ACAATACAATCATCATCATAAAAAATAAATAATTTGAAACTGTAGAGAGTTCATTTATTACAGGAAAACAAATTATTTACAGAAATTGCAATCATACCGGCAATATCAAAGTTTCCTTATTTGGGAACATTTTACCCACACCTCTTCCCGAGTGTCTTCAGAAAACTTTACATCACAAAAGATGCAAGTTGTGATCTCTAACAAGAGATATGTCGAAGTTCCCAGGAAAATGGGGGTCCATAATTACACCAAGAAATTGTGCCCATATTTACACCAACACCACCTAAGAAAGATGGTCACTATATCATATATCATAAAAGCGTGCGTGACTAAGAGTGAGCTTCATTAAGTAGCTTAAGATTTACACTTTCAAGATATCATTGTGAAATTATTTTTAAATGAACATAAGAATATGAAACGAATACTATTGAACATGTCCCTCAAACGTTTACAGTCCAGAATGAACACAAATTAGCACAATAACTCAAGCTGCATCCACACTAGTTGAAAGAATGGTTCCAACTGCTTTATTATATTAGCATATGGCCTCCATAAACAGTCCTCGCCACCAGTCTTTAATATCTCCCTTAGCTAGTAGGGTGGGGTGACCATATTTACACCAGTGCTCGGTTTTGCACCTTCTCTGCGGTTATGCATACCTCAAGTAAATCAATATACTTAGTTTCCGAATGGAAAAAGAAATGCTTTGTACATTAAAAACGTCCTTTCCCAAGAAAGGTAAAACATAAAGAGTATAATTACTAAACATTTCCTTAAAATTTTCTTGTTGCACTCTGCTGGGTAACAAATACACCAAATACGTTTAAACAAACGATAATAAAATTCAGAAATTTTATTATTTATAAATCATAACTGCGTTTATTTTATCTAACAACGAATAACATTCAGTTCATCAAAAAGCTATATATTGTTTATTCTTAGGTAGAGCTAATTAGATTATCATCTGAGGCATATACTTAGTCACTGGTAGCCATTGAAACTCAATACCAAATTTTCTGTCAGAATTAATTATTTCTTATGAAATTCATAGGAATGAGTCACTCGTAAATCAAGACATCAAAGGCGGCTTAGGTTTGAATTTAGAACCTCGTTTATGTCAGAGTTCTCTAAGGCCTCAATACCACTACCAATTAGCTAAGAATGTTTTTCTATTTAGGATTTTCGCCTTAACGTAGATTTGCTAAGTTGTCTTCATAAGCGCAAAACTATCATTGTATCTATAATATTTTCCAATAAAAAAATAATAGTGTTTTTTAATTGCACCTCAGTTTGCATTCAAATCTTAGGACGTGCTTACATCTGAACAATTTTTTGTATATTTAAAAACAATGGTACTAGAACATACTGAACAACGTACAGATATAACACAAATAAAGGCGACTAACAATGATGAGTGAGGATGTATCTGCTGGTATAATATAAAAGTTATATCAAAATAGGAAGGACTTTAAATTTCTATAAGTGAGGAATTTCGAAATTATGGATCTTAACTCCTTATGTTCTTGTGAGCTTAATGGTTTTATTTATCCCTTACAGTTTTCCATTACAGAATCCAATTTTGTGCTGACCATATAAATAGTGCCATTCAGCTTTAAAAAATAATTTAATTAATAATAAACTAGTGATGATTTAGTAGAACTTATTTAATTGTTTATTTTTTTCATAGCCCTTTTTTCATTGTAAATCTTATATAAAATTTTGCATACTCTCCACTTACTGCTTTTTATAATTTTAAGTAGTCAATATTTTATTCATCATAATTTTTTTTAATTTATTAATATACTTTAATTAATAATTGGGTGATGAGGCTCACCGTTGTTTTTTTTATTTTATTTTATGCCTGTACCAGCCATTTCTATATATTATTACTAATTTGAATATTTCATATTTAAATAAATTCATCGAATGCATATAACGTATGGACGTTGAAACTATTTTAATGTTCAAAACCCATACTTTGTTTTCTTATTGTTTTAAAATTATAGTATGGGATCGATGGCCCAGCGATGGCTCTGAACAACTTCGGACCTACGAAATGAATCTTGACTTTTCCATCCTGGCTTAAACAGGGTGGTAACTTGTAGGATAACCCGTCCTAGTTAGAGTACAAAAGAACATTAAGTCCCTACAATAATAGTATTTGATAAACTCGACGAATTGCAGTTAATTCAATGAAGTTTTCTACTATGGAACCTCAAATTCATACTTTTATGGAACGTTGTATTTATAATTTTATCATATAATAATTTCTATAATTCATTTAAGTTTTTCGCCTTCTACAGAAAAAAAGAATGGTTTAAAGTAAATTATATTTTCACAGTTTTATTGATATTATTTATTGGTAGTACATTTTATTCTGTTGATTCAAGATCCAATATTTTTATAGGAAACCTTGACAGATCACTTATAATTCACTAATCGTCTGTCAAGCGTGATGATTCCATTTTGTGACAGCTATATTCAGATGGAAGTCATTCCTCAGGACATTTTCTTCTCCGGTTGGGAGCTGTACAACTCTTTTTGTTGACATTCAGCTGTCAAAACAGGTCCCCACAGTTGGAAAGTTAATGCATAGTAGTTTTCTATTTCTATATATTCCACAGCGCAGTTAGCACAAGCGTGAATTTTATACGAAACCTTTTGTTCCAACGTCTGAGACTCTCTGAGGATTCAGTTTATAAACCGTACATAAACATAAAGTTTATATTTCACAGCTCGTTAAAGTCATCAAGGCAAACAATGCTTTGTTTATTATTTTGTAGTGCACACCAAAAAGTGGAATTTTCTCTTTATTTTTAAGAGCTTATGAATTTAAAAGCTAAATTAAATAACCTCTGGCACAATCTATGAGTAATAATTTGCCATTAATTGTATGCTTTATATATTTAACTTTTTTTGCTATTAATCATTGGTTTATCGTAGGATAAAGGGTAATATTGGCATAACTCCTATCATTTGCCAATTAATATTGCATATGAAATTAAATAATAATCACAACATATGAAATTTCCTATAGTAATGTAATTTTTGCTTTCCTCAAGTCAGATACCTGCCTATATTTGCCTCACCATGCCTTATTTGCAACTATAATTAACTTGTAATTATTAAAATATTTAGTTACTTGACTAAAAGTCACACTACTCTATGAGGTACACGGCACCTAAACTTGTAATTAAATAAATAAATAAATGTATTTGTAACGTAACATCAACGATTTCCATGTTATAATATAAATTATTTATATAGTTATAAAAACATTTTGGGTAGCTCTATGAAAATATAATGGATTCAAACATAATTCAAAACAATATTTATAATAGAAAAATTAACACCTATAGTTACCTATAGTATATTATTACAGTAAACAATAAGAGGAAAACAATAATCATCTATTTTGTTATACTAATGCTATTACTTAATTTAAACTGCCAAGAAAATGCAAATAAAATAATATTCGTATCATAAGATGTACACAAGATATATCATAAGATAACTAACAAACAGAGACCCTAGGTTTAGTTTGCATCTAACGATTAGCTATTTTTTTTTTCTGAAATATCAGCCAATTCTTGTTCTGATTACTCTTGTTATAGGAACGTTTAATTCGTCATTCGAAAACAATCGTTTAAGGAAGTTGAGGGATCATATAAGCATGGCTGTTCCAGGTAGAGCAATTGATTGATTTAAAATAGCACTCTCAAATAGAAACATTAGTAGCTTCAAAACTTCAAGTAAAAACGTAATAACTCAGTTACCATTAGTATTTCACTAAAATACCATACTAAATTTTGTTTATTGATAAAAAAAAAAAATAAAATGGTCTTCTAGCTCCAAAGACGTCTGGTCTGTAAACTCAAAAATAAAAATATATCAAGATTGATAAAAATAATGCTTATGGGTTAACGACTTTTGCAAACTTTTATTATAGTATGACTATATTGAAAATTAATAAGAAAAATATTAAAATAATAATTAATAGGAATAATCTTTTCAGTTAATAGGTTAATCTCCGGATATAGAATTTGAATTTCATAATAAATTTATTCAAATTTTAAACTCATTGAAATCCGTAGCCTTATGCAACTGATCTAATTACAATCAACAATTATAACGCTTAGGCTTAACTTTTTTTTAAGTTTTCTTTATTAGGTTTATGTTTTTTATTTCTTTTATTCTAAAATAAAAAATATTAAAATATAATATGATTTATCCCGATCTAGTTTAGATTTATTTTAGTCCACACAGGAATAAGGAAAGTTTTGGTGTATGTTTGATTTTCGGGTCTATATAGTTTTTTTGGGGTTCTGAACACGAATCTAGAAACGAAGAAAGAAACCCTGCAAAAAAAAGGCGTTTTTCTGTTGTTGGTTTTTGTTTTAAAATAACTCAAAAACTTCTATTCGAAAATAAGCTATATACTAATTTCAAATGGATGAAATTTCCAACTTTTTTTGCATGTAACAATTTTTTTACCGTTCAGCAGTTTACCCACTAGAGCTCTAAGAAAATGGGCATCGAAACACAAAAACTCAATTTAATACAAGTTAATGTAGCCATAAATTGGTATATGTATGTATTGAGTGTAGGGTTGTATACAGTCAACCGGCTCATTTTTTGGATGTTAGTACAGAGAAATTAGTATCGAACATTAAACTCCAAAAATAAAAAGGTCTGATTACTGTAAATTGTTCATCGCCATCAGGTCTAAATGGAGTAAGAAGTCTTCCTCGAAAAAGCGTCAGATTTGGGCAGGGAAAGGGTTTGAAATTGTATGTTTTTAGCTATTTGATTAAATAACTCGGAAACCGTTACTTTAACACATTATGTGTAATATACATTACATTATTATTAAACAATAATAATAATGTAATGTATATTAAATAAGTAATAATAATAATTAAAGTAAAGGTGAATTGCAACGAATTCGATTTTATTCATTTTTTGTTAGATCAACAGTTTTACAGCTGTGGGGAAGGGAAAAAAGTCGCACATCTTCGCGAAAACACGTGTGTCTGCACTCTTGGCTATAACTCCAAAACCATTTATCTGATCCAAATCATGTTTCTTTTTCATCTGTAAGCCGGTTGAAATTACTATCAGAATTTACATGTCAAATTTTAATCAAGTTCATTAGAACATCCTAGCCAGCATGCTGAGAACCCCGTGCTGTTGTGAATTCCTCGGTTTCCAGCACATTTCCTGCAATAAATCCGAAATTATTTTTCCGATCCCAATTTCTTTTATCCATTTCGAAGCTTATTAAATGTTCTACCAGATCCTATACATGAAATTTTAATTAAATCCCGTTAAATACCCCTGCCGCCACGCTAAAACCCGCTTACTATTGTGAAATCCAAGTTTTATTGGCACATAACTGCAAAAGAATTAGTTTGATCCTCAAGTCTATTTTTCGTCTTAAAGCTGATAAAATTCTCTATTAGGTTCTACATATTAACATTCGATTTAATCCAGAAATACAAATGCCTGCACGCTAAATGTGTATGTTTTTGCAAAATATGGTAATTTTGATATGTTCAATGGGCTGGCGTGGAACTTTTATGGGATTTAATCAAATATTCATATATAGGGCCTAATAGGTAACAACCAGCCTTGAGATGAAAAAAAAGCTGATAGAACATTTTGAAACAAGTTTTAGAAACTATTATATTGTCTGTAACAAATTTCCTTTTGGTCCTGAAGAAGATTTAAATTAAATGACTAATAATATACAATAATTGTAAAGATAATATAAAATAATAATATACAAACAAGTTATTACTTTCATTAGAGGCTCATATTAAAATAATAAATCTATTTACATTTTTTTACCGTTTGTTACATTCTTCATAAATGCATAAAGCTATTATAAAAAGTTGATCATTTGGTTTTTTATTCTTTCAACATAACCCTAATAAAGTATTTATTGGTTATTATTTTTTATTACGTATTTATGGGAATATAAATAACCGATTGTATGGTATTTTTAAGTTTCAAGAGTCATAATGCAAATTTACAATATATTTGTATAGATTTGAAAACTCATTCTTAGTATATTAAAAGATAAATGCAAAATCTATACATAAATCACTATTAATTATTACCCTTAATCGTTACAGATTGTAATACTGGTGAAAAAAAAAATTAATAAAATGTTTTTTGGAATAACTTCTTTAGATTTTTGCAAAAAAATACTGGAACTTTTTCTATTGATACCAATAACAATCAATATCGAAAAAAATAGTTATTGTTCAACAAAAGTGCATAATTCTAATTAATCATGAAGTAATCATTTATAATATGGATAAACTGAATATATCCATATTATTACTGATTATTTTTATAGATATAGTCTTTATATTATATCTTTGATTTGTCTATAAATAATAGACAAATTTGTTCTTTAAGCACTATAACATTTGCCGTTCATTGTGGCAGTTATTAATAGTAAATATAATAATTTATTTAAAAGATAATTTCGGTAAAATTTGTATTTGGTTATGAGCTTGTTGTAAAAGTCATTTAGCATCCTTGAAAAGTCGAATAAACCTAGAAATTATACGTAACCAATTTAGTTATACCCTTTCCATGAAAATAGGAAACAATAATTAATTTAAGAGCACAATTTCATTTGTAAAATTTCTTTTCAAATCTGAGGTAGAAGCGCTTTCTCGAGACAGTTTCTTGAATCAGGGAAGATGAGAGTTCGTTGAAAAATCACTAGGTTGCAGCACTAAGCCTATTTGTTCAAAAATATTTTATTCTGTTATTTTTTTAATTTAAGTTTTTTTCATTCCGAATAAATTATAATAAACAGTTATCAATTGGCATCTAAATAATCGTTTACTTTGTTATATATTAAAAATAATAAAATGTATTATTTTCATTACGAAACTTATTTTGTGAAATTTTAAGTAAGTAATATTTGTATATAAAATTAAAATATTGATATGTATTTACTTAATTCCCCATCATTTGGTGTAATTCCATACATTATTTACATTATTCTGAAAGATTGCAGAGTGCTAAATCATTTAATATTTAATGAAAATTAAACTTATTTGAATTTAATTATTAATTATTAATAATAAATTAATATATCTGATTATGTCTACGATATATCTATTCCACCATCAACATTTGGTAGTTTTTATTTTATTTTTTCAAATATAAACTAGTCTTCAATACAAAATAAAAAAAATACTACTATATGATGGAATAATACTTTATAATCGAATGACTACATACAAATACGAAAACAACTATAAATATGAAATTATGAAATTTAGTTTTCATTTTCTTTTTCTCAAAGTAATAAATAATTATTTCTAAAATTAAAAAAAAAAACCATTAAAAAAAAAACGATAATACAAAACGAAGCACAGGATATATTTCTGTAAAATATTTAAAGTTTCCTTATTCGATAACAGATAGAAAGGAAAATACCACGCTTCGAGATTTGCCAGAATGGGACGGGCCCACATATCTAAAAATAAAATGTAAATTCAGTCTGTGTAAATAGATCCGTTCCTTATAAAAATTTAAATGAATTTATTTCTTATATAATAAATATTGAATCATTCTATTTCTTCGCTAATCTTTACAATCATAATTTGTGATATTTTAGTGTTTAAATAAATCCATTATAAATTCATTTCAAAAGGGTAGTAAAATTGAGTATATTTTTCAGTGAAAATTCATATAAGATTTTACTTAAATACAATCAAAACATGTAAATTTATAAATGAAAAGCAAATCGAACAATAAACATTAATTCATGTACAAATTTGCATTACCCATAAAAAATTAAAGTTCTCAGCTAACTTTAATTGCTATATTATAATCCTTAAAATCATGGACACCAATCATCTGTGCTACATTTAATAGTAATATTTCAAATAATTATGATTTGACATTGCAGTCTCAAAAACGAACTATGTCGCTATTATTAGAGTAATTTTAAAATACAGTAATTTTTAGATAATGATTAGAGAACGCCTTCAGTAACGTTTAGCATTATCGTTTATTCCAAAATAAAAACAGATTTAACAACAAAATATTTGCTTTCAACTATTTTTAATATTTAAAATGAAGTATTTCAAATATTTGCTATTATTTCTGATCACATGCTCATTTAATACAGTTGGTTAAGTATGATGAAATGACAAGCTGGGGGCTGTTTCTAAGAGGATATTTCGTTTGTTTCAACAATTTTTTAAAAATCTTTTCCCAGTTTTTATGTTTTGATATCAGTTATAAGAATTATAGATTTATTTTTTCCCACCTTTTTTTAAAATTTTGCATTGAATCAAGAGTCATATTGAATACTTTTTTAATGGAAAAAGACTGCAGTGAAAAACGAAAATCGCTTTATGATAAATTAGTTTGCCTTTTCAATATTTTTTAATGATATGTAACTTAAATATTATTTTAAATTGTCTCTTTTCTAGGATTTCAATGGAATTATTTGACATTGGTTCCATTGCTCCAAACAATACTTCAACCCATTTTATGTTATGATCTTTGATTATTGTTTTAGATCTATATTTATATATATATATATATATATATATATATATATATATATATATATATATATATATATATATATATATATATATATCATTCTATAAGAACTCAAATAATTGAAATTTAATTATTCATTTACCCCATCGTTTCTACAATTTAAAAGTAGGTGTCTTGAATAATTCAAATATATTAAATTATTCTGTATTCCCTAATAGCTCTTTCTGATTAAACTTAAAAATACATTCAAATTATATTACATGTATTTCAGGAATTAAAATACCGTTTTAAATTAGTTGATGTATTAAATTGTGTATTGAAAATATTTTTTCGGGGGAAGGGAGAGGAGGGTATCAAACATAATTGGATGAACATATTCTTTTGCAAGTTAATATTATATACTCTGGGAAAGGCCTACCCTATATTATCAGTGACTTTTTCTTCAAATCTAGAGTCGAATTCTAAGTCCCCATGGCCTCGAGCTCTCTAAACTGAGAGTAGACTCCAACTCTGCGATCTTCGGTAAATCGAAAATTTGTGCATAAGTCAGTTTGGGTTCCTTGATCAATGTCTTCAGGCATTTAGAATTTTTCTGATTGGATATAGCAAACGTAGCGTAGCTAGCTCTCATAGCTTGTAGTATCATGACATTGTTACCCCTAAATGTTTTATTTAACGTTGAGGTATGTAACAAAAATGTTACTGAATGAACCTACTGTTCCTGTTTTCAAATGCTTAACAGTTTATATTCCGTAATTTGCATGAGTAGGATAGCCATCAGAGAGAGCTACTTATTATTTATATTTATATTGGCATTCAGAGAGAGCTACTTATTATTTATATTTATATTGGCATTTTTGACCAGGGGGCCATATACAACAAAAATCCACCATCGGCAACATATACACATAACTTAACCACAAAAGATCTCCTTCAAAGGGGCTCAAAATCTATATGCAGCGTTAATTTGGTTCTTGTTCGTAAATCTTAATCAAATAGAGTCAAGAGCTTATGAACATGATCGCACTCCAAGCACGATTTTAGTTTGTCACCAGATTGCGTTGAACCAAAGGTATAGATTTTATGACAATCTACAAGAACATAAGTGATGTTAAGAATTCCAAAAATCAATACTTGAACCTGTTTTGTTTTCTTGATTAATGTGTTTAAAAATTTCAACTCCTCCCCTCTCTAATCCCAATTGCAATTCTAGTTATTTACATGAATGCGTTGACCAGAGTTGTGGATTTCATAGTGAAAAATCAGCTCAAGAACACGGATGATGTAAAAGTTAATATTTAACCTGCGGAACAAGGCATAGAAAATGTAAGCTGATTTTTAACCGAAAATTTGAACTGTACCCTGAAAAAAAGAGAGAAACAACTTTGTGGAGACTGTTATCTTACGCTTTTTACGTAGCTTAAGAAGTAGAATACCATTATCAAATAGCATTAGTCTCCCGATACCTCACACCCTGTTCATTACAACTATTAATCCTATTCAGTTTTGTTTCTGCCTGTTAAATATAAATGTCGAAGCACCTGGTGAAAACTAGTACTATTAATATAATATTATATACTTAAACATCTTTTGTATAATTGCGTATTCTTTTGTATAATTGCTGTTAAAATATTGGGAATAATGATATTTTATATTCTATATTAGCTCCAAATTAAAGCTCTTGTTCTGATGCCTGTAATACCTTCATTATAATTTAAATGTATTTTTAAGTGCATTTCATCAATTTTCATTTAAAAGTTAATAATACCGTCCTCTCCACGTCCGCTTATGACGCAATAGGGTTTCACTAAATAATGATCCCTTCATTGCCTGCCAAACACTCCAATCCCATATCATAAACCTCCAAAAATGGTGTTGAAATAAGAGAATTAAGGTAAATTCCCCAAAAAACGCATCAAATAATCTTTACCTTTCGTCGTAAACCTACTACTTCATGTTGTATTGATATATTTATTTTCTGTTGATTCGACGGTAACTAGACTTTGAGATCGGGAGACCCTCCTGGGGTACACCTAGCCTCTTTAAACTGGGACCCTTAATTGGGAAAAATAATGTGGCGTTTGAGCGTTATTTAGGCCTAATCAACTCCTACATTCTTACCTGTGTACATCCTTACCAAGGCATCATGTCTAGTAATAGGTTGCAGTGGTTCAGGTTTATTTTTTTGTTTTGTTTTTTTAGTGGATCCAACAAAATCAAATTTATTAGTTATTTTAATGTGAATCAGTTTAGGTTAAGACGTTTACAAAAGTATATATTTTAATCCTGTTTTCTGAAACGTTCAATGTGATCTGGGATTAAATTCTAGATCAGAATACTGCAGCTATATAGAGAGAGAAAAAAAAAACTTTTTAGAAAGAGAGGTAGGATGGACGACCCAAGGTCATAGTTGGCTTAGGAGCACAAGTATTAATTTCCCTAAAAGTTATTTTTAGACGGAGAAAAAACTTATTTGATTCGTTGCATCGCTTCCAAAAGCTGTTGCCGACTGACAGACAAACGGCCATAACTCCCTATAAATCGTATCGGAATAGTTCCCTCCCTCCATCCCCCATTTAGTTGACAACTGAACTCGGTATCAGTGCCGGGCCTTTGAATATATGTCAGCGCTGTGGCCGGCTAAACATACTCCGTTGAGTCATTGCACTTGGATATAAATACTTCCCCGGCAGGTGCTGCCATCCCGGTGGAGATATTCTCAACCAATCGGCGACCTCTTTCCCGTATCTGACGTCACTAATTCACGTGTACCTCAACCACACGTGGCTAATACACATTATTTATTTCTCAAGGAAACTTGACGAAATATAAGTACAAACAGTTAAGGTATTTATATAATACAAAAATTAATTTCTCCCGAAACCAATTCATTGCTATTCACAGCCATTAATCCCAGTTCATTAATTAAACGATTATTTGATCCTCAGCGTTATATATTTATATATTTTGGTAGAATTATTTATATAATTATTAATATAAACAAAATATATATATATATATATATATATATATATATATATATATATATATATATATATATATATATATATATATATATTTAAATTGCAATGAATAAATAAATTCAAAAATAAAGGACATGAATCCCATTTTTATCAGTCCTCATCTTTATTAAATCATTAAAATTCGGTCACTACAAATGTCGTACTAAAAAGCAATTTGCCACATCGACTCGTGGCTTTTTTAAGTCTCAAGATTTTTTTCCTATATATACATCAAATAATTTCTTTTAAGCTTCTCATTAATAATGAGTTAACTTTAAATAATGTGATCAAATTTTAGATTATCGTAAATTAGTGAATATTAAAATGTATAACAGTGAATTGTTTCAATTATACTGTCTTCAAAAAATAAATAATATTATCTCCATTAGGATTATTAGTAAGCTGCCTTCTTTAATTAAAATTGTGTAATGAAACTAGTAATAAAACTGCAAACCACATTTTTTTAATATATCTAGTAAATTTTTTTTTTTTTTTACTATAAATCAACTCTGAAATCTATCTGTTTGATTTATAGACATGTTTAAATTTAATGGTGTTCTATGAAATGTCAAAAAAGATGTACCGAATTTACTTTAAATATCACCTGATACATCTCACTGAAACGATGTTCAAAAAATTATGTATGTATGTATATATATTAAATAATTTGGATATAATAAAATTATAACCATAAAAAATTATATCCTTATAGTTTTACCAGAAAAATATTCAATTGCAACTGTAGGAGTCAATAATAAATAAATAATACATAAAAACTGCGCAAGGACCACTAGAATAGTAACAGTGGGGTTTCTACAACTGAGCTAGGGGACAAAAATAGAGGCGATATATACATCTTTTTTTATTCGCTCTTAACCTAAATTTACCTCAAGCTTTCAAAGATGGTAGTAGGGCCGTATCGTGAAAGTTTCAAATATTTTCTCCTCTTTAATACACCTATATTTATTTTTATCATTCTCCTAGCCACAGATCAAAGGAATACTTTGTTTTATAACTTGTCGTTCATATTTCACTCCTCCTGAGCAAGTGGAAGTCTACAGTTTTCAAATTTGCAATAACCATCAGTGAGTAAAACGTTCTTACAAATATCTTAGTAATATTTTACTGTTCCTGTCTGGGTCCTAACACCCCAGGATGTAGGTCACCGCTGCGGTTCATCGTTTCGAGCTAATTTTCTCCATTTGACATCTGTTAAATATAAATTCATTTAAAATTATTTTTTAATAATAAAAAACCTGTAGGCTTTTAGCGAACGGAAAAGGAAGTTATCCAATACTTAATTTAGGTAAGAAAATTTGCTTCAATTAGGGGTTACAATATACATTTTTTACATAAATGTTTATATTTCTGGCATAACATACCAGACTTAAAATATAAGAAACTGCTCATCGTTTCCGACTACTACTACATTTACAACGATTTACTACTACAAGTAAAGCGTTCAAAGCTCCCAATAAATTACAAATGATTTTTTCCTTAAAAAAAAAAAAAAAAAAAGAGGAAAAGTTGTGGAGCCAGTCATCTTCCACTTTACGTAACTTACAGAAGTAGAATACCGTTATCAACTAACATTTAGTCTCCCGATACTCAATACATTACATTAATTAGACCCATTTGGAAATATATAGTTGAGCTTTGGGGCTCCACTAAACCTTCGAATTCGTTTCGTATGCAACCCTTACAATCCTTCGTAAAATCCTCCATGCTCTTTGTAATGTCACAAACAAACTTGTCTATAAATAAATGTTTATCTATAACATTACAACTTATCTATACATTTATAAAGATCTTAATATTTCAATGTCGCTGATTTGGTCTAGACCAAATACCTGTCTTTACCAGCTCGAACCCACTAGTCTCCTAACTTGCCTCACACTCAATTCCCGATAATCCTCCAAAGCGTCTGGAAATGGCCAAGAGACCTTTCAATGTTGCACTGTTTTTCTGCTTCTAGTGAGTAGTTCTTTACACGTTAATGATATGGCATTGTAATCATTTTCCTCAAATTGGTTTGAAACTTAACAGTTGTAAATATCAATAAACAGTTTTTAAAAAATAAATAATACATATTTTTAGTGACAATTTACTACTAAAGTCGTTACTTAAACGGAGCTGATTTTTCTTACAATATAGAACAACTATCATCTATCCAAAATGTATTCTCTAGCAAAAAATCTATTCTACGATTATAGAGCTGCAAAGTTTAGCCTATTGCTAGTTGTAGTCGTTATTACTTTCCACTTATTAAACCTCATATTGATCAATACCTCTCCAGTCCACCTTAACATATTATTCGAATTTCTGAAGAAGGTTATAGTTTGAAGTGGCCTGACAGTCATATAATAAATTATTAAACAAAAATAAATAGATTTTAATTTCACTTGAGATACGCGTGATGTTATATAAGGATCAATAAAATACATCAAAGGGTTGATCAATTAATTCCCACTTCTATTGGAATTATTTTAATTTGAAAACAAGTTTCGAATATTAAACATTCGTCATCGGTTCTAAAAACATACAAAAAATTTTAAAACCTCAGCATTTTGTTACATAGATTATATAAACTTTTTTTTTTTTAATGTAAGACAACCAATCAAATATATTGGTACTTAACTAAAGAGGCAAAATGATAAGGGCGTCTGAAAGATTGCAGGTAGATAGGATGGTTAAACCTTTCCTTTTTCCCTTTGACCGGTTGGTTTTTTTCCACTCATACTGGGTCTGTTTAAAATCCATTTATAATTGGACTATAATATTTATCTGGTGATTTAAATAAAGATTTGAATTGGTTTTGAATGATTCTATTATATCTAATGATTCATAAATATTTAATTTAAGACTATTTAGTACTATTACTGGCTATTTCTTGATGTCTTAGTTTTACTCCCGAGTCTTGGTTGAATTAATGGTTATTTACATTTAAATGGATAGCAGTGTTGGAATTTTGGGTTAGATTATTGCAAGCTCTTATATGTTTTTTTCGTCGTTGATTTATTGATCGTCCAGTTTAGGTTAATTTTCCTTATTAAATTTCAATTTAATTGAATACAATATATTATATCAAGCAACAAGGTAAAAAAAAAGTGTATACAAATAAAAACAAATAACAAAGATTATATGAACTGAAAATATTATATTCTTATTTCCTATAATAAATCATATACCCTAAAATAAACTAATAACACAGAAGACGGAATCGATTTTTAATTAAAAGTACCAAAAACATTGGTATTAATTAGTCCAATGATAACTTGGACTGTGAGAAACTTTACAGATACAATTTTTCTTACCTATATAAGTGAACATCTTGATCAGTTGATACCTTGGACTGTCGAAATTTATTAAATGAATTGTTTTTTAAAAAACATTTTATTCTGTGCCTATTTGTTTTTGTAAATCGTCATTATATCAGAGAATAACAAAAAGAAAATATGTATATACTTATTTTTCATTTCAATCCTTAAAAATTACATATATCACTAACTTAAACTAGTACCTCATTTTCCAAAGCAGAATTTCGTATCACATAAATTGGATAGTCATTTTCCAAAGTTATTTATAACTAAGTAAACAGTAACTACAAATACAGCAATCAGCATGCTCTAAATACCACTAATTGATATTTTTAATATTAAAATCTCGGAAAACCCATAATGATGACAAACCAATTATTCTTAATACACATCAACTGGTAAAAAAGAAAAAGAGAGAAATTGATAACGCATGAGTAAAAACGGCACTTAACACTAGGAATACCAACGGAAAATAACCCTCTAACTTTTTTGTAAACTATGTACTTTTTTTTTCTATTTTGAACCATTTCGAAGAGGTAAAAAATACCTCAAAAAACTTAATATCTTTCAGTCAAAAATTAAACTACGTAAAAAATAAAAAGGTTTCTGAAATGAAATAAAAAGTAATTAATAATACCATCTTTTGGGATAAACATTTTTACCTGATTAATTGTTAAAACTAATAATTTAATTGAAATAATTGATTTTAAATAAATAAGAGGGGAAAATAAGATTAGACAATATTTATAAATCAGGATTCCTGTATTTATAGGAAAATGTCACTCAGAATAGATTAGTTGAGTTTATTTTCAGCGACCCAATGAATGTAGACAGGACCACTCAGTTATAATAACATACACCGGCCACTCTGGTAGTTCATTCTTCTTTCAACAGTGGATTATAGACAATAGATGTCCCAAAATCCTCTTTTCTACACCAAATCAAAACATCTAAAAAGAACTGAGCCTAACCGAAGCCATATTATTTGTGTAGTAGTGCGGTCTGCTAAGGTGACCATAGTCCTTGATCTATTTACTATTTTATTTCCCTTTGAAGCTGATCCGTAACTTGTTTAATAGTTAATTTATAGTAATCAGTAGTGACAAAATTTAGGTTCTTATGTGGTTTGTACATTTCATTTCATTTTATTTACTTTGACACCAGGGCGTTGTATCTATTAGTTAAGTTGTTGCGAATAAAATTGATAGAATAAGTATTGCGAATAGAAATAATTTAATATTAACTGTCACGTTCATAAAAAAAATTAATAAAGTTATTGTCCAAAAAATATTATATTAGTTAAATTTTGGATAATATTGGCAAGAATACTTTACAATCTATTTTTAAAAATTGGTGGTATTATCTCTCTATATAATTAAAGTGTACCAGTATAACACACGTCTCGAGTAGTGCCTATCAGGAACGAAAATGTTTTTTTTATAAGTTTTTACAAAAATCCTTGTTCATGAGCAGAACCCTGAATTTCAACTCTTATACTCAGGCCTATAAGAATGTTTTTGTTCCTAATATTTATGGCAATGATTACTACTGCCAATTATTTGATTTCTTCTCATTAGGCTTTATGGGGTTATTCACATTTTTAAAATACACGTGAAAAAAAACAGGTGAATAAAAAACCAGAGCATGTAAGGATAATTTATTCATGAACAAACTATCGCATCTTTGTTCGCGGGGATCAGCTTCGGAAAAATGCGATGTTTTTGGTGGAATTTTGAATTAATATAATGATCACTTCTACCTTCTACGATGGAGTTTTTCCAAATATGTCTCCATAAGAAATATCCTAATTTGATTTTCATAACTTTACTCAAATGATGACATCTGTTCATGAAAACGTTAATACCGTTCATGTTTTTATACATATGCTATATGCCATAGACAAACTATGTTGTAGTTACTAAAAAATAACTACTAAATATTATTAGCAAAAGAAATTAACTGGGAAATAAAGTAAAAGTGGAAGTATTTTATGGAAACCAAAAATAAAATAAAGTTAACAAATCATTATTTTATTATGAAGACATTTTGGCCACAACATTGCTGGCCATTTAGAAGAAAATTTAAAGTTAAAAGAAAATCTAAAATCTAAAGCGGAAGATTATTGTATTAGTAGGATAGAAAAAAAAAATTAAAACATTAACTTCCAATATGTTTATTTCGATTAATAATGTATGAGAACATTATTCCCTATAATTGCATTAAAAGTAATACATTACTCCATTTTTGTAATCTCTTTTCATTGACAAAAAAGTTTGAAATAACCCAATGAAATAAAAAAAAATCTTGAATATACAATCAGTCCTGAAAAGGAGGTAGGGGATATCAGGAAGGCGGACATATTTCCAATATCGAATTTATTCCTATAGTAATTATTTGTTCTATCAAATCAATGAAATTATAATTTTACCTCCCTCTTAGTCGGTCATTCAGCTAGTTCCTTTGCATATGCCACTCTCTGACCCCAGCTAATTTCTTTTCTTTTCTCACCTTAACCAAATCTGCATCTGCGATAGATCCAATTCAGGTATTGTGGATGCGGATTCCTAAATCAATGCTGACAAGCAACATCCCTATTTCAGAGCTGACAGTCGATATATAATTAGCCATTGTCCTATTAACCGGCTAACGGAAACGCATGGCTAGTTCGTTCTTATCTTTTTTGAATATCAGACAAGAGATAAACAATATTTAAGTTCGAAGGACGAGACTATGACAAGATAATTCTTTATTTAATTTGTCACGACTAAATAGTTCGTTAAGGAAATATGTCCATCATTCAATTAGGTTAGGTGAGGAAATGAACAACAGGATCCAAGTATGGACGTCCTTCAGAAGATGAAGTCAACTGGCGTTAAAAACATCCTAGCGTCTCTGTCATCTAGTCATCCAGATTATTCGAAAGACAGTCAATCGGTTGCATGTCACGGTTTAAGGACACTGCACATATTACGCAGTTCGATATTCTCGAGCGATTTCTTCAGTACACGCTGTTAGGCATAAGGACCGATGGGTGCACTGGAAATAGGTTCGTCCAAAACGATGAAAGCTACTCTAGCAAGATGATTTTTCGGTTTTATCCATGGTTCCAACAATACTCGACATGCATGAAAATAATTCATTTGTTGATTGCGCTTTTCGTTCAGTCGAAATTTGTAAACAAGCCGTTATAAAAATCTGTAAAAACGTCGATTTGTTCCAGTTGTCATAAGTTTAAATAAAGAAGGCGTTGTGGAATTATAAGCTAAAACCTATCCAAATATTTTTTAATGAAGTAAATATGAAACGTACAGGAATTTGGTTTTGTGTAATGTTGAACTGTATAGTGTTTTATTTCAAATTGTGGTTCCATAATTTAAAAAAATATAGGTTCTCACAGAACAAGGAATCCTCACAAAACACGATATTAGTGGTGATTTTTTTTTTTCACTTAAGAGAATCAGGCTAAATAATTAGGTCTTTTTAGGCATTTTTAATCTAAATTTCTTTTTTTACTTTTACAAAATAATGTGCAACAAATTGGTAGTATGTAGTACATATAGATGAGTACCGACAACAGGTACCGAATGGTGGGGCCGTACGAGCTCTATATTTGGTCCGGCAACAGAAATAACATGGAGCCCGCCCTTGGGGTCGTCCAAGCCTACCCTAAATATCCAAACGTTCAAGTGCAGTCTCTACCATCACTTTAATCCGATAACTTCATGTGACCATTTCTTAATGAGAGGTGTTAATAGTTATGACATTAGAATTCTGAACTAACAAGGAAATCACCTTCAACAATCAAAGGCAGTTGGTTCAACACAATCAATTAGTTTATTGAGCTCAGTTTAGTTTATTTGAATCACTTTTAACTGCCAACCTATCTATAGAACAGGAAAGAAACCAGTTTTCGTTTTCATTCAGTATCGATCATTCAACTTTTAATTTAAAGTTACAATATTTAAAATAAAAATGAATGAGTGTAGTTATATCATAAAAATTCGTATCAAAGATACATTAATGGTATTTCAAGTTATGTGGCTATATGATTCAATACTATATAATAAAGAACTAAATTTACGTAGTCATATCAAAATAAAAATATCAACTATTTTCAACATATACAACAATCTAAAAAAAAAACTGCGTTTTGGTATTTACCGTTTATTTCTTTTTTAGAATCTCAAAAAATCATTACTTACAAATGCTTAAAACTTCAGATATCGAATGTTAATAATACTAGGATATAACGATTAATAAAAATACAGTGGCATGATAATGTTTTAATATTAAACAGAATATATTATAATTTCCAGTTCTTCTGGAAGCAATGCGTAGAATACATACATAGATTCCACGGAACCGCTGATTGACAAAACACTATGGAAGGGAACTGTGAGCCACTTGATAGACCTATATCAAATATTTTTCCACCAACCAGCTATTTTCGGAAGCTGACATCAGTTTGGTAAAGTTATCGACAGTCGGAAGAGGCCTGCTAACCTTCTCTTTGTAGCAGAAAGCGGAAAAAGATGAATAAAACATGCTTTGCGCTTACACCTACCGTCGGACATACCGAGCATTTCTTAGTAACTTCCAGTCTATATCTGTAAAGGAAGGCTTGATACCATGCAAAGTCAGCTGCAGGATGATGCAATAATCAACCACCTTATGTCCCTTTTATCCCCTCTAAGGGTTAGATATGAGGGACCATTCATTGTGTCCATATTTTGCTGGATTCATGATCCCGGCGATATTACCTTGATATAATGGTTTTCTTTTCTCTCATTGGGCTTGAAAATGCGGGCATCTCAACGGTCGCTTCCTATTCTAAGCGACCAGCCCCTTGCTTTCGTATCATACGGTGTGAGTGATTACGATTAACATTAGCAGCCAGTGTATGTACGGGGGTCTATGTTTGGGACCTGTATAGATAGTTTAGTGGTCACTCTAGCAACTTTTTCTGACATCTGTCTAAAATTACCTTTTCTTACCTAGTCCAAGAAAGGTAGTTTTTTACCACTTTTGGCCACAGATACTCTTAGTGCCAAAATGTTAGACAGACCTCAAAAATTGTTATTCCTTCCCTTTATCAATTAAATCAACTCAAATGAGCCCTTAATATTTACTAAAACAAGCTGTCAATCACCTAATGGCAATTACTGTCTAGCTTTCATGTTTGTTCTCAAAACAAAATAATGTTTTTTTTTTACTTTATAAATTCAAGTTTAACCTCGTCAAAATGTTAAACACATTTCCTGAAGGATAAATTAAACTACACTTTAATATTAGGTGGGCTTTCCACCACCTCTTATAAATTCAAACATTTTATTTAATAACAAATCGTACATTGTTTTTATTGTTTCTTGAATTAATTCCTCCCATGAAGCCAGAATGGTAGCTTTCAATTCCTTGACTGTTCTAAAATGTTTTGAATCCTTTCACAACCTTCTGGAAAGAATTCCCTTAACACACAACTAGAATTGATGAATTAATTGCCACTTCTATTGGGATTATGTTTATTTGAAAACTAGTTTCGAATGTTAAACATTCAACTTCAGTTCGAAAAACATCTGCACTTTTTATCATAGATTATATGTATTAAACTTTTTTAAAAATGTAAGACAAGAAATCAAATATGCTGGTACTCACTTTAGGAGGCAAAATGAGTAACATCATATTACTTGTCTTACATTATCAATAATGCTTAATATATATAATCTATTCAACAAAGTGCTGATGTTTTGAAATATTTGTTTTTTATAACTGATGGTGAATGTTTTACATTCGAAACTAGTTTTCAAATAAAAAAAATCCCAATACAAGCGGTAATTAATTCATCAATCCTAAATCTGTTATTTTGGAAATTAAACTAGACTAAATTTTCAACATTACAAGCAGACAATAATCTGTGTGGCTTAAACGGGGATAGAGATACAGGCTTTCAAGTTGTTAAAATTTTCACAAACAATGGCAAAAAATTGTTTGTTTTTTTTTTGTTTTGTTTTTTGACATGGATAAGTCTTTTGGCTCGGGGTCTATACATTATTTGTGTACCTTTTTTTCACAGTCAGAAATGTAAAAAATTGACAAGCCCTAGCTCTGTCGGTGTTGCGCGAGTAAAAAATGTATCGATAGTTTTCCTATTAGAAACTAAAAGGAGAATATGTTTAGTTATATAACGTTTGTCGCTATGACCTAACGTTTAGGAGCTATATCAGTTTGAACAAAAACAGTCCCTTTTTGCCTAAGTTTTGGGTACTCTCTTGCGGCTCTCTTTCTGTAAGTGTTGCTTGGATCGAACATTTGCCGACAGTTTCCTAACTGTTAAAAATTCAATTTACTTATATTTATATTATATACAGTGTTACTTATATTTATATCTTAATATATTTACAGCAAAATGTTCATGATAAAGTTTTCTCTATATTTTAGATCTTCTAAATGCATACAGTTGTCTACCTTTTGTATGAATGGCCTAAGTACTGTTTTTATTTTTTGACATTTTTTAATACAATTAATGGAATACATTTTTTTAAAATTTAATAAATACTAAGAGTGAAAACAAAAACAATGATCTCAGTCTCATATAATGATGTCAAATAACCTAGTAAAAACTAAGTCCACAAGATCGAATTAATAAAGACTAAAAATGCATAGAGGTAACGTTTTCTGTTTATAAACGTTGTAAACCTAATTTATTGATTGTAATTTCTTTTTATTCCTATATTGTATTTTTGGAAGCTATGGTAGCTCAGTTGTGAGGAATAGAATTCCAGTACCAGAGCTGTAGGAGGAAATTTATTTTCTGTTATTTCAGACTCTGATTGACTACAGTGTTGGAAGACACTCCTGTGGCATACCTATCCTCTATAAATTGGATGCCTTTAATTTAGCTAAAAACCAGGCGGCTGGGAGTGATTTTGGCCAAGTCTTCCTCTTTCACAACCGTTGGAAAAGAAACCGTTCTTCCTTACCTAAGTCTTTTACCCAATACTCTTCATGCGTTGTAATATTCATGGAAAATATCATTTTCCTTTTTATTTCAAAATAACCTTTTAATACATTTAACCTTTAAGTTTAATCCATTAAGTTTTCAATTATGATTCTCAATTTCAATATTATTAAATGTCCGAAAATATGCAATTATTTCATTCCATCCGTGAAAAATGAAAGATATAAAAATTGTCTTTATTCTTTGAATGCTAGAATTTTTTTAATAATATAATTACATTTGTTTCATGAATTATATTTTTTATCAATGTTTATAAAGGATTATTTTGTTTTATTTCTTTCTGATTTTCTAAATTATTTATCTTCCTCTTCGTCTCATATGAAGTCGATTTTGTAGTTATTTTTCCTTATCTTATTTACATAAATAAATGCAAATCTGAAGAAGTGTAATACGTACCACAAGAGTATTTTGCACTATTCCTTATGATGCAGTTGTGTGCTGTAGCTAACATACCACCGATCGACCTTATGGCGAATGCACGCGTCCGGATCTACCATCGAAAAAGAATGGAACTAGGTGCTTATTGGCCCGCAGTCGCAAGGGCAGAGAGGAATGCTACTAAACAAAGATGGTAACGGCGCTGTGATGTTTCATCTTCTGGAAGATGGACCCTTCGTTTGACACCAGATATTGCGACATGGATAAGAGAGAAGAAGAATAGAGAAGTGGTTTTTAGTGAATATAAAAACTTACACTATTGTGGAGTTTGAAACAAATTAAAATAAAACAACATACACGCGCACACCCAAACAATTTTTCCACTTTTCATGCGATTAAATTATTTCTAATAAGAAGACTCGATGGACGAGCGAGCTGGGGCGAGGATCTCAGCGTGCTCAGTACAACAGGTCATGAATTCGAATCCTACCTGAGCAGATTATAATTTATTTCTTGGTAGACCCATGGTATGAATCTTGACCTCCCCACCCTAGCTAGAATAGTTTGATAACCTATAGGAAAACCTTCTTGCCCTGGTTTGAGGACATTAGGACGTTGAGTCCAAATAGAAAAAATATATTTCTGATGATTTTCGTTTTTTCCTCTTGGTTTAAAAATTTTAAAAAAAAAAAGTTTAAATCTGTTTTGCATATATATTTTATTTAAATTTTTATGTTACAGTTAGGAAATGAAAGAATGTCACAAGTGCCTCTGAAAACATTTTTCAGCAAAACATTCCAGTGAAAGCCAAAATAGCTCTATGCAGTTCTGAAATAGGATTGTCCAAGCTACAGCCTCTTTCCAGCTTCCTTCTTTATCCTGCTATGCTATTTATACTAACCAGAAGTATTATGTAACATAAAACCAATTCAAAAAATAATTATTGTTTAAAAATGGCAATTACTGTTGGAATACAGAGGATGTCTTTCTTTTGTTATTTATCTAATTAAAATTATTTTCTTATAATATTTCAGTATCATGGCTCGAAAGATTTTAAAAATTAAATTAAATTAAATTAAATTTAAAAAGAATTTAAAGTTTGAAAGAAGCGAGAATATTTAAGTTCTTTTACAAAAATAATATTTTGGAATAATAAAAAGATAAAAATGTCAAATCTACAATTCAATATTAATGAGAGAGATATCAATCAAAAAGACTTAAAACTCTAGCCCCTTCGAAATAAATTAAAATGTATCAAACTATACAACTTAATACATAAAATAAATATTTTTTTTTATTCATATCTTCACTATCTTTGGTTATTAGTTTGTAGTTCATCAAGAAAATTAATATTATGCGAAGATAAGATGAAATAAGATTCTTCTCGAAATCGGGAAGGTCACAACATTTTTTTATATAAAAGAGGGAGCAACTATTACTTATATGAAAAAGGATAGAAACAAAAAGGTTGGAAACCACCAGGTTAAACAGTTTGGCTTATGTAGTGATTATGAATAATATTGTCAGGATGTCTCGTTTATATGATTTATGATATAAATAACAGCTATAAAAACTGAGTCAAAAAAGAATCAGATTGGTAAAAATATGCATTTTTGTATAACATTCACATAAGTGTTTAATAAAACCTGCTGTGCACCCTTTTCACTTAAATATTTCACTTTGAAACAGATTTCAGATAAACTTTTAGTAAACTATTTTTTTTCTTTTTCTCTTTGAGACAAAATTAAACGTCATTTGTAGATATGGGCGAATAGTCGGCAAAAAGCGCCGACAACTCGGTCAATTTGAATTCCATAAGCACTATATTTTTTTCGGCATGATTGAATTCTAATTTTCACAATTAACTATCTAATTAACAATTAACTCAGCAAGTAAAGTAAAGTTCTTAATTTTTATTTATATACCAAAATGTGAATTTCTCTCAAAGTGGGAAAGACAATAGATCATGTATATCCATTTATATAGAATAGGTTTGTCTGATTACCTTTTGAACCCATTAGTCTTTATATTATATCCAAATCAACTGTTAGTTACATTTCAAAATCGTTCTCATCTATTTCAATTCCTACGCTATTCCTTCTTTTGATCAATTTACATTTTAGAATTAAAACGATCAAATTACATAAATAGATAACTTAAATAAATTAACGAATAATGATTATACGAAATAAACAAAGTTAAAAGAAAATAGGAGTTTCAAACGTGATATATTTCATTCTAACCAGTTCCTAAACGGTAGGTCCTAGCGGCAAATGTAATAAAATGACAAATGATTTCCATTAAATTTCAATTAGGAAACTGTAGTCAAATATTAAATCTGAGCAACACCAACTGAGCCAGAATGTCATATTTTTGAGGGCAAATAAAACCTTACAAAAAAATACTATAGATCTCCACCTAAAGACATATCAATATCAAAACTATTAGATAAACAAAAACCTGTAGATACAAGCTATAAACGAGCTCGTCGAACATTGCTGATGTCGCCCGAATTCCAACAGAATCTATCGGCCTATTTGTATCGATCTGAAAAGGAACAAGCAAAAGGAAAGGCTTTTAAGGTATTTTACGTTTACTTGTAGAATTTTACCTCAGGCTCTGATTCCCAAACCCCACCCCTCCCGCCAACCTCCAAGTCAACACCTATCTCATAATCAACTACCCCTACGGGTAAAACTACCATCTGAGACTCAACATCCAGTTCATTCCCAAACGTCCTTTCCAACATACCCAACCTCCAAAGACCAAACAACCCTGGGATCCCTCCCCAGCCAACACTTCCGGGCCAACAAATCCTTCACATCCTACTCCAACCCAAAATCCAAGTGATATCAACTCCATCCTCTCATCGTTCTTGACAGAACTGAAAGGAACTATAACACCTCTCATTTCCCTTCTCACAAGAGTCCTTTCTGAAGTCCCATTCAACATCCCAAAATGAGCAAAAAGCCTCTTTCTGTCATTTTATGGAACGCAAATGGACTAAAAAATCACCGAGACAAACTCGACATATTTCTTCACGACAATCAAATCGATATTGCCCTAATGACTGAAACTCACTTTACTCAACAGATACATTTTTACATACGTGACTACATCACTTACAGATCTGATCACCCAGACAACACCTCCCATGGTGGATCCTGCATCCTTATCCATAAATCAATACCACATTCCTATGTCCCTTCTACTTCAATTGACGCCATTCAATCCACCTCTGTATCCATTTCAACTCGTCCTTTCCATCTAACATTTTCAGCTGTATACTGCTCTCCTGGAAATTCCCTTTCTCATAACCTCCTTGATTCCTTTTTCCGATCCCTCGAACCGCGCTTTATTGCAGGAGGAGATTACAACGCCAAACACCAGCGATGGGGTTGTCGAACATCCAACTTCCGTGGCAGTATCTTATCCCGTATTTCAACCTCCAACTGTTATTCAGTCCTCTCACCATTAAACCCTACCTACTGGCCTACATCGCCCAAAAAAAATCCCGATATCCTCGATATATTCATTGCTTCTTAATTTTCCACCTCTCATACCTGTGTCAAATCCCTGTATGACCTTTCATCAGACCATAGCCCTGTTCTGCTTCTCTTGCATTCAAATCCTGTCCCTAAACCCTCTCATCCTAGACTGGTTACGGGACGAGTAGACTGGGACAAATTTTGTTACCATCTAGAAAACAAATTAGACTTGAAAATTTCACTCAAAACAAAACATGGCATCGACACCGCCATAGATAAACTTACCACATCAATATCCAACAGCATTAATGATAACACCTCACACAGAACAAATTTTAATTCTCTTCAGACTAACTTGCCACATCATATACGCGACTTACTAAGAGAAAAGCGTAGAGCGCGAGCAAAGTGGCATAGGACCAGATATCCTTCAGATAAAAATAATTACTGTAAACTAACAAACAAACTTAAGACAGAAATTAAAAAATACAAAATTCAAAAATTACAAGACTCTACAGAAAACCTTAATACCACTGGGAATACCACCAAAAAACTTCTTAACTTCAAAAATCACAGTCATCCTCTGCTAACCGAATCCCAAACCTGGTCAAAATCTGATGAAGAAAAATCACTCATTTTTGGCCGGCACCTTTTCCAAACTTTTAACCCACATACTGATATTGTTAATCCTACTCACTTAAAAATATAGAAGCAGAACTAAATATTCCACTCCAAATGTCTCCTCCCCCAAAGCATTCCATCCTTCTGAAATATCAAACATCATCCAAAGGCTACCTTCAAACAAAGCCCCTGGACATGACCTAATTACATCCCATATCCTAAAACTCCTTCCTCGGAAAGCCATCCTATTCCTAACATACCTACATAATGCTGTGCTCCGTACCACATATTTTCCTGATTCCTGGAAATTATCCATAGTTAAGATGATTCCAAAACCCAAAAAGCCACCAGAGCTCCCATCCTCATACCGTCCTATTTCCCTTTTGCCAATCATGGGCAAAATCCTTGAAAAGCTAATTTTAAAACGCATGTATCCCATCCTGGATTCCCATCATGTAATCCCATATCACCAGTTTGGATTCCGAACATCACACTCCACCATTCAGCAATGGTGGTGGACGTTGTCTCCTCCGCATTGGAGCGCGGAATGTACTGCACGGGAGCCTTTCTCGACGTGGAACAGTCCTTTGACCGAGTCTGGCACCCAGGACTGCTTTACAAGCTCCACAAATTCCTTTCTTCAACATACTTCCTAATTATTCGTTCCTATCTGAGTGATAGAACTTTCAAAGTAAACCATAAATATTCCTATTCTCCCCTCTTTACCCAATCTGCCGGCGTTCCTCAAGGTAGTATTCTAGGCCCCACCCTCTACACGGTGTATACAGCTGACATTCCAACTCATCCTACCACTGTCCTCACCCACATGTGTGTTATCAGTAAACAATGATCCCTTTATTGCCTCCCAAACACTCCAATCCCATGTCCTAACCCTTCAAGAATGGTGTCGAAAATGGAGAATCAAAATAAATCCAAAAAAATCTCACCAAATAACCTTTACCCTTCGTCGTAAGCCCACGACTTCCTGTCCTACAGTATTCTTTAATGATATTCCACTAATCCCTGTTGAACAAATCCGCTACCTTGGACTCCACTTGGACAAACGTCTTACTTGGAATCCACATACAAGACTAAAAAGACAAGAAACTGCCCGTCGTTACAGATTACTTTAACATTTATTAGACAACCGTTCAAAGCTCCCAATTAATTACAAAAGACTAATATACATGACTGTGATTAGACCTATCTGGGCGTACGTAGTTGAGCTTTGGGGCTCCACTAAACCATCAAATTCATCTCGTATCCAATCCTTACAATCCAAAATCCTTCGAAATATCCTCAACGCACCCTACTTTGTCACCAATAAACTTATCCATAAAGATCTTAATGTTCCATATGTTGCAGATTTAGCCCAAACCAGATATCTATCCTTTCATAGTAAGCTCCATAACCACTCAAATCCCCTAATTTCTCAACTTGCTTCCCACACTATTCCTGATATATCCTCCGAGGCGTCTGAAAAGAAGATGGCCCAGAGACCTTCTAGTGTAGAATTTTTATTAAAGTTCTACTGATGGGTAGTACTTTTCATGTTTTGTCACGTTATTCTAATAGTTAACAGCACATTTACTTGATGTATAAATTTTGTACAGTTGTAAATTTCAATAAATTGTTATTAAAAAAAAAAAACTTGTAGAATTTTAGTTTTTTTTTTGAAACTATAACTTGTGATCATTAATAATTGGAAGTTAGTCTAGTATGAGAAGAAAAAAATTACAGTAGGCAAAATATGATAATTACTACCGTAAAATAGGGTCACATTAGTACGGTGGAGTAAAATTGGTATACAATTATTTCTGTGGTGATTCTGGCAGGTTGTTGTGTCGACTTTACCAAATGAGAGCGCATGAATGAGTCGTTTCGTAGGCTCTTATTTCGTAAAAGTTGACACAACAACCTGTCAGAAGGAAATCACCACAGAAACAATTGTGTACCAATTTTACCTCACCGTACTAATGTGACCCCATTTTACGGTATTCATCTCAAAAATTCCAGATTTCATAAGATTTAAACGTATTTTAATAAATTTAGTAAAATTTATTTATTTAACTAATCACTAGCCTAAACAAAGAATAATATTTAAAAAAAAAAACATTTGTCGTTATGAAATACTAGAATATGCTGAGATATAAGAGGGAAGAAACTGAAATGACCGCAACTGATGCTATTGTCAGATGACAAAATGATCGAAATCAATTATATTTGATGAAGAGGAAAAAGTTTGCAATAGTGATTAATATATTTTGTGAAGGGGCAGAAATAAAGATAAACATGTTGTGGAGGAAGAAAGTAAAGGAAAATTAGAATGTCTTAACTAATAAAAATGAAACCAGAACTGTGCAACGTTGCTGTTGAAATTAAAAACCATAGTGATGAACTTCATAAATGAATGAAAAAATGCTTTATTATAAAAAAAAAAAAAAATTCTGTTCCATAAGTAAGTGATGCTGATGTAATATGTAATAGGATTTGATTATGAATGTCCTTCAAACTTTGCAACGAACGAATACTTAATTTCCCATTAATAAAAAAAATAAATAAAAAATCTGTACCTCTAAACATAAGGAGGGTCTTGGGCCCAGTACTTTGTTAAGGGCGTACTGTTACTAGGTCTAAATTCGTGAAAGATTAGGCCGAAACCACGCTCAACCGCCAGACTTTTTCACCAGTCAATGGTATCTACTTTGTAGAGCATAGGTGTGCCTCGGAAGTGTCTCCCAACTATAATATCGGTCTACGGCTGAAGTAACAGGAAATACATTTTTTGCCTTCTATTGGAATCGAACTCGGGCCTATACCAAAGCAAGGATAAAAAATAATAAAAAAAACTGAAATCTCCAATCATGGTTAAAGAAATAGTTGAAACAACTTTAGCTGTATCAGATATACAAATAAAGTACTGGTATAGAGATCGCATACTAAAAATAGGTAAAGAAGAAAACATACAAATGAATTATAATTATCTTGATTGTTTTCCTTCAATAGTTGATCCTATCCATAATCATTCTACGGAGTTCCCAGTTCCGTTGAGGGATTTCTGCTTGATCATGATACTGTTTCAATTCTATGGTTAAAAACCATAATAAGCGCCAAATATAGTTGTAATAAATCCATTATTGTTAAAGTATTCATAATGACGTATTGAAATAAATTATAAAATACCTCAGTGTAAACATTAGTCAATTAAAATAATTCTTGTAATTGCTTGAATACCTCAGGATAAGTGGTAGCATAGTTAGGCCAAATAATTATAACTTGATTCGATTTCCCAGAAAGTAAAAGTTTTAGATCAATCCCATTGATAAAAGTAACTACATTTCACAAAGTAATGGGTGTATAGCGACCAACTTTTATTAACTTTAAATAACTATGGCATATAAAGAAGTGCTGAGAACTACAGCTTAGCTTGCATTTGTAGGCAACAAGCTTGCAAGCTAAGCTTGGTCAAATTATTTAGGATGAGTGAAAACGTACTACATGATTTGGAAATACATTTTAATTTCACCTTAGAAAAACTCGTATTTTTGTTTAGATTTCTATAGTTATTTTTTGTAGTTAAATATTGAATCAATGGATATATTTATTACTTATTATAACTATATGCGATATGTTGTAATATTTGGTCATAAAAATAATTTTACTAAAAAAAAACTTTTTTATTAAAATTTTTTTTTAATCGAACATAGCTGGCAGATTAAGTAATTTGAATTTTGATGTTATATCGATGGATTTGATATCATATATATACTACTATAAATACACAACCTTGAGAAATCTGAAACCGAGCTTTTTTTATAACGAATAGTTTCTAGGAAAAGATTTTACTTCTACTTTTCTATTTTCCACTTTCATGTTTAAAAACTTCAGAACTACAAATAAATATATTTTTATACTTTAGCTAAATAATTATTTTCAAGATTACCTAAATAAATGATTGCCAGAAAAATCTTAATCCTGTAATGATCACTAATTACAAGAAATATATTTCACAGAATTTCTATAAAAATATATTTTATTTTCTAGTGACACGTGTGTTTGTACTGACAAATAATTAATTATGTAAATACGGATATATGAAGTGAGAGTCATCAGGAGGAACATATCCCAGTTGCATCTCCTCCTCTTTTAATTTAATCTTCTCTAAAGTTGTCCAGAGTTCTTCTTCCAGCTGAAAGATCAGCGCTGGGATCACTTAAGACCTGACCTGCCCCTCTGTTGGGGAGACAAGTTTAGTTTGTAAATCCCGAGACTGAGTGTGTATTTTTTATATAGGATATACTTGTATCTTTAACTTTTAATTTAATATTATTTTTATTTTAACTGCTATATTTGTTTGTTAGTTTATTACAATTTTTATATATTGTCTAGTTTGAGATTCTTTATATATTTTTTTTCTCTTCTTTTCATGTCTGGTTGTGCGGATGGATCCATAAAGACATCCACATTACTTATTGTCTTATTTGAGTTATTGTAATACTTACTCAATAAAAATTTTAAATTAAAAAAAAATATTGAAGAGCTTGTTTAGAATAATTTAGAGTGCAGTATCATTTTCAAATATGTTACTGTTAAAATGCCTGATTTAATTTATGCGTGTATATGATGCACAGTATTGGAACGAGCATTGAGCCTTGTCTTAAATCAGAATTGAGAATCTAGTAGATTATATTCTCTTCTGTGTGCAATTTATATCTAATAAAGTGATTAAGTGCAAAACAGACGTGAATTAGATTTATATTTCACGGGTTATACATGGCATTAAAGAATACTTCCGTTCCGGTAGATCTCTAATGAATTCAAAGCTTGATATATACAAAAAGTGGTATGCTTAGAAAAATGTAATATTTGAATAGTGGATATACGATGTACCGAACAAACAAACCAACAACATGAAGTCTTGAATGAAGCATCCATCGTGATAAGGATAAACGGGTGTGTACTCTGTCTAGCTAGGTGTTTCAACCCCTTGACTCGCTTTCATTGTTTGATATTTTGAATGTAGCATATTCTCGAAATTGCAAAGCAATCAAGAAGTTATGAACTTCTGAAAATTAATAATTTTGAATAATCGAAAAAGAACTTTTTGTTTATAATTTTTGTCATGGATATGTCTTCTGGCTGGAGTATATAGTTTTTTTTGTAACGTCAAGCATCACTATGGCAACCTTTACGGTTTTGCCAACCTCAAAAATGTTACATCGTGAGACTCTCTTGCTCTGTTGGTGTTGCTAAGATCGGAAACTTTATAATTCCCTTGCCAGAAATTTAACGGATGATAATTTTGTAATATAAAATATGTTGTTATGACCCACCATTTGAGAGTTATATCGGTTTGAATAAAAAAAAGTCACGTTGAAGGTCTTTTTCACCTTTAAATATGTAATGTTTTTTATGTAATGTTACTTTAAAAAGTAACGTTTTGACACGCTCCAGCTTTGTTGGTTTAGCTCGGATCAAAAAATTCTAAATTTTCTTTTCTTTTTTTTTTTTTTTTTTTATTTAAGGAAAGTATTACAATCTGCCTCAATGTGGGCAATAAGTAATATGGATGGTTCAATGGATCCATTCACACAATATGTACAATATGAAATAAAAACAAAGAAAGTGAACAATAAATAAAAGTGAATAATAAATAAAAATAAGTACAGAATCACATAATATGTACTACAAAAAAAAAAAAAAAATTAAATAAACAAAGTACCTCAAACTATACAATACATAAAGTGAAATAAAAATGAAAATAAAAATAAATAAATAAATAAAAAATAATAATAAAAAAATATAATAATAAAAAATAATAATAAAAAAATAATAATAATAATAAAAAAAGAGAAAATATTTTTTTTTAAATTAAAATTAAATTAAATCTTAAAAATACATTCATACTTTATTTACAATATAGCTAAATAAAAGGTTCGCGGGACTGAGTTTTTAAAAAGAGATTTTATTGAGAAGTACATACATAAGATAACACCAGTGGAGGCTGAGTGAGAGCGCTGAACTACCCGAGGCCAGAGTAGAGCATGAGTGAGAGAAGCTGGCCATTGCCAGGACTCCATGTCGAACTTTATAATAGATCACGAGGCCACTGCCTTTTTAACCTGCGAGAAGGATTATAGGGGTGAGTGGAGCTGGATAGGGATTGTGCTAATGGATTAGGATGATGCGTAAGTTTTTGATGAAATTTTGAAAATTTGACAGGTATGGATTCTAGGACAAAAGGTATATTAAGATCGTTATGTAAGATTTTGTTTGAGACATAATATGGGGCGTTGGTTATGGTTCTCAGGAATTTGGATTGAAAGGATTGGATACGTTTGATGTTCGAGTGTTTTGCTGTTCCCCAAATTTCTAGTCCGTAGGTCCAGATAGGCTTTAGGATTGTCTTGTAAATTAAAAGCTTGTTGTCTATTGTAAGTTTTGAAGTTTTGCATAGTATGGGGTATAGTTGGCCGAATCTTCTGTTAAGTTCTTGTCTTTTAAGTCTAGTATGTGGGTTCCAAGTGAGTCTTTTGTCCAAGATGAAACCAAGATATCGCACAGTATCAGATCTGGGTAATGGGATCTTATTGAATAGAAGAGTTGGGCAGGAACTACGACGTAGAGTAAAAGTCACGTGGGTGC
The DNA here is from genome assembly GCA_003667255.2 of Euschistus heros. Taxonomy (NCBI): domain Eukaryota; kingdom Metazoa; phylum Arthropoda; class Insecta; order Hemiptera; family Pentatomidae; genus Euschistus; species Euschistus heros. The sequence continues at coordinate 393,724 of RCWM02000003.1, forward strand.
ATTTGGATTCATTGACTTTTATTCTCCATCTGTTGCACCATAGTTCAATCTTTGAGAGGTGATTTTGTAGGTTAGAAGAGGCTATTTTGGGATAATTATGTGATGATAGTATCGCTGTATCATCAGCGAAGGTTGCAAGGAACGTGCCAGGAGTGGTAGGAACGTCAGCTGTGAAGAGAATGTAAAGGACAGGACCCAAAACGCTGCCTTGAGGAACTCCGGCTCGGATAGGATAGCAGTCGGAAAATTCAGAGCCGCATCGGACTCGGAAGGAGCGATTTGTAAGATAGGAATGAAGGATGAGGTAGAGGGTTTGTGGTAGTAGGTTCTTAAGTTTAAAAAGCAGTCCGGTGTGCCAAACCCGGTCAAAAGCTTGAGCAATGTCCAGAAAGGCACCCGAGCAGTATTGCTTTCTTTCCAGAGCAGAGGACACATGGTCAACAAGACGGAGGCCTTGTTGAACTGTTGAGTGCTTTGGACGGAATCCAAATTTATGGGAGGGGAAACTGGATGTATCAAGTATGGATAGGATACGCTTAAGCAGGATTTTTTCGAATATTTTAGATAGGATAGGAAGTAGGCTAATTGGTCTATATGAAGAAGTGTTGTTAGGAGGTTTCCCTGGTTTTAGGAAAGTTATTATGACGGAGTGTTTCCACAAGACAGGAAAGTGGGTTGTGCGTAGGATGCAATTATAGATGTAGGTGAGGAACATTATTGCTTTATCTGGAAGTTGGCGGAGGATTTGAGGAGTAAGGTGGTCATAGCCAGGAGATTTTCTTTTGTTTAGTTTTTGAAGTAGGAATTTGACCTCGGAGGGGTTCACTGCTCTGGGAGGTAAAGAGAGTGGAATGGGAGAAGATAAGAACTCTTCAGTTGAACTGGATTGATCGGGATAAGGTCCAGGATTTGGAGTAAATGTTTGGGAAAGGTGATTGGCTAGTTCCTCTGCTTTTTCCATGTCTGATGCGGCCCATGAGCCATCACCTCTCCGGAGGGGATGGGAGATGGACTTGGAGGGTATTATCATGAGTGGAAAGGGATGAGAGGTAGGTACTGAATGACTGGTATCTAAAGGCATCCAATTCACGCTAAACTAGTTTCGTGTAGTAATTATAGGTGCAACGATCGGATGGATGCCTTCTGCGTTGCCACATTGTTCTATAATGGCGCTTGGCATGGATGAGGTCTAAAAGGTTTTGGGGTAATGGGTTTTTTTGGAGGGTTTTAGGGGTATTATTCGGTAAAGATGCTGTCCAAGCGGCTTGCTGGATTTTGGTAGTGAAGGAGTCAACATCATCATTCAGGTTTTCCTGGGTTTTTAAGGGAACTCTGAGGTCAATTTGGTCGGTCAGGATTTGTTGGAAGAGTTTCCAGTTTACTGGACCTCTGATAAATGGGGGAAAGGGTGATTTAGGAATTGGTAATACGGATAGGTTTAAAATTAATGGGCTATGGTCTGATGATAGGTCGTCTAGGCGGGTAATGGAATGATTAAGTGGCCCTAGGCCTTTGTGGATAAAAAAATCAAGGAGATCGGGATTACGATTAGGATCGGTAGGCCAATATGTGGGAGAGCCGGGGGAGAGGATATTGCAAGGACAAGAATTTAGTGCAGACATCAGTGTTCGCCCGCGGGAGTTGGTTGTTCTGGCTCCCCATTGCTGATGTTTGGCATTTAGGTCTGCTCCTAAAATAAAGTTTTGTCCTAAGGAATTTAGAAAGGAAGAGTAGTGGGATTCGGAAATGGGTTTGTTTGGAAAGGAATATGCCGAGACGATAGTTATTGGAAAGAAAGGGGTTTGGATTTTTACAGCAGTGGATTGAAGGAAATCATGAACTGGTAAGGGGAATAGGTAGTGAGCGAGGGATTGGTGTATGATGACAGCGGATCCAGCATGAGCTGTTCCATCTGGGTGGTCAATCCGATATGTTTCGTACTGAGGTATGTTAAATAGTCGTTGTTGGTTAGTCTTATTTCGGTAATCAAGGCTACGTCGATTTGTCTGTCTTGTAATAAAGTAGTTAGTTCGTTAGTGTGACTGCGAACACCATTAGCGTTCCATAGGAGGATCGAAAGTGACTTAAATGATGACATTTAGGGATTTCTGGGTAGTGGGATTACAAAATGTGATAGAGCAGTGGAAAGGAGGGTTATGAGAGGGTAACGATAGATTTGAACTCTGAGAGGAAAGACGATAGTATGTTGGTGAGGTCAGAGGAATTCGGAGGAGGAGGGATGTATGGAGTACAATTTGGTTTGGTGGCATATGTGTTTTGCATTGGATGAGCGACGGAAGGATGTGGAATTTGGGATTGGTGAGAGGCAGGTTCAACTTGCTGCAGTGCCTGAGGATGTGATATTGGTTCTGGGCCTCTTAACATTTCAGAAAAGCTCACTGCTTGGTTAACTTGTTTGGATGGCTGTCTTGGTCTGGATGGCTCTTCCCTTCTAGAGGTTGTCTGGATTCTTGATTTTATAGTTTTATATGTCTGACACCCCTTATAATTGGCTGGGTGCCCTTGGTGGCATAATGCACAAACTGCAGTTGTTTGTCTAGATTTATTGCACTCTTCAGATTTGTGCTGTTCACCACACTTTACACAGCGTGGTACGTGATGGCAATACCTTTTTGTGTGTCCATACGCCTGACAGTTGTGGCACTGGTCTATTTCCCGCTAAGGGTATGGCTTTTCTATGGCTAATCTTGTGTAGTAAATTTCTTCAACCCCAGGTATTCTGTCGAGGTCGACGAAAAATAGAGGCAAGGCTATTTCGTTTGATGCGCCCGACTGGTCTTTATTTTCCCTTTGGACAATTATAACTTGCCTGACCCTAAAACCCATGGCAGTCAGTTCTTGTTCGATGACATCGGCTGGTGTTGATGAGTGCAAATGCCGGATTACCACTCTAAGTGCTCTCTCCTGTTGAAGTTGGTAGGTGTGGAAATCTGCCTTGGTATCTGACAGGTACTTCACAATTTTTCTGTACGTTTCTGGCGAGTCTAGCATAATCTTTGTATCATTTGTCCGGCTATGAAATGTATATTTTCCAGTGCCTACTATTTGATTTAATTGCACGGAAAGGAGCTCAATTTTTTTTTATATTTCTTACAAAGATGGGCGGGGGCTTAATTTCTTTTTGGGTGGTATTAGTCTCTATTGTCTCTGATGTATTTGATAAAACGTGGTAAGGGTTAGGTGTAAAGAATGGCGACTCATCAGTAAACACTTGGGTTGAAGGGCCTGGTAGTGATTCCATGTCTGTTGTGTTTTCTGGTGTGACTGGAGGAGTTATTGTACTAGAGCGTTTTGGTTTCTGTTTTGCTGGGGAGTTCCTGGGTGTGTTTCCTAAACTTCTAGATCTTTGTTCGTCTTTTTACTGGACATTACCATATGGAAATATCGCATGCTATTATAGTGCTCATATAATTATTATAAGAGAAAAAAAAAAAAAAAATAAATAAAATATATATATATATATATATATATATATATAGATGTATAGGTATACGTATAACAATACGTAATAATCTGAGGAAAGTGCCAGTAGCACCTCCTCCGACAGCGACTGGCAAAGTACTGGCTTAGCCTGGTGGGGGTACTGCTAGATAAGATGGCCACAGTACACGCCAGTCTCATGCCACTCGTAAACACAAATGTCTGTTATATAGTTTATAAACAAGCTGTTTACTCACGTTAGTACGCTGTAATAAACAGAAATCTTAATAGATTGTTTTTTTTTTTACATGCTGTTTTATTCTAAAACACTGGTTAAAAGGACACTTAACACAGATAGATCTAACGTGCTACCGTACGATACAGGCGCGTGCGCAGAACTCCTCTAAAATTTAAATAAGGAAAAACAGTAGATTAAAGATGGACATTATAAATCTATCTTCCCAGTCAGGGAGAAATTTTGTTTTATTAAATACAGATCGACTAATAATTGAAGGAATTTGTGTCTCGAAAATAATTCCATAATTCACTAAAATTTCATTGATAGCTTAATTTGCTGAAAGGTAACTAGTCTTATTCAATAATTTAAATTTGTTAAATGGGTTTAATGAATAGAGGAAGTTGCCTAATATAAACATATTCCTATGACTTTTGCTGCACATTTTTTGTTTTTCATCGCTGATGATATATTCAGCTACCCTATTCATCTTTGTCTGAGTTCTTCTGGAAGATTATCATTATTGAAGTGATCTTATGTTCGTACAGTTTTCTGGAGATAAAGTTTATATTTCATTTCACTGAGATCTCGAATAAGATTTCTTAACTCAAACGGTTCAGTGAGAAAGAAAAACAAGGATCCCTTGGTGATCGACAACATTTATTATCTTTCACTAAAACTTTGTTCACAAATATTGATTGAAGTAAACACTAAACCAGTGTTAATTTCAAAAGCACGTATATACATTGGGAAAGCTAGAGATCCCTAGAAATAAGAACCGATTGCAAAGACTAGATAGTAAATAGTTTTAAAAACAACAGTATTGCACTTTGCAGTAAGACGGCCCAAAACATGGAGGTAAGGAAGTAAAATAGAGTGTTTTATAACCTTACAATTGCAACATGAATTTTAGCAAAGGTTGTTTATAGCTACATTATTTTTAATAAATTTAATTTGATTTAAGGTAATATTTTGGATAATCAGAATTTTTAAAAGTACCTATCATAACTTATAAAGTGTCTTTATTACCGTAATTATATACTGTTATTCTTCTTTTTGTCGAATGAAGCAACGAATCAAAGGAATTGTGGTCTTAATCACTACTTATTCAAATGAATTTTACAACTATTTTCTATTTTTTCTTGTACATCTTCATCTGAAAACTACTTAAACCTCTAGAATGGTGGACAACAAAATCTAATATGAAATACAGTGAAATTTTTTAATCCTTGGTCCTCCAAACTCTTGTATGTTTTGTCACCAACAATACCCTACACATTGATTTCAACTTACATTTCGTCCTCGACCTTATACTTAATTTTTTTGAAATTCCATTAAAACCTCACAATTGAAAGATGGTGGATAAAGGGTTATGTCACTTTAAAAAAAAAATATTATCTAATTAACTGGATGAAGAATTTATGAGCAGAAATGTTAGGTAGCAAAATCTGAATATTTCAAAATAACTAAAAAAAGAAATATAAAGAATATGAAGGTGATATGTAAGATTTTCCTGCTAAAGGAAAATGTAAAAAAAAACAACAACTGTAAATTACTCAAAACTGTGTTTTGCTATATGCCCCCTTCATCCACCAAACCCTTATTACATTATCCTAACCCATTTACATTTTCTCATATTTCTATAACCCTCTTTGTATTTTAAAACGGCGGAGTTTCAGAGATATTTTGTTAATACGTCAGCTAGAGTCCTGGCAATGGCCATTTCTCTACTTAAGTCCTAAACATCAGCAGTATTATCGCTTTAATCGCATCACACCAATTCGCAGTTGAGAAATCAACACTAATAGGAGCTTTCTGTACACCCCATTAGTAGAGAGACTGGATTGAATTGAAGTTCCCAATACTAGGTGTCTATACAAGCGTTTATAATGTTTTTTTTATTATAAATTTAATTTCCATCATTTATTTATTTTATTATTTCTACTTTATATATATGGATATATATTTTTAGATATTCTAGGCGTCACTTACTTATTTATATACTTTCTTTTGTATATTTTGTGTGAATAGGTATATATTCATTCATATTATGAACTTTTCGATCACTGTTGCATGTAGATCCTATATGTCTCCAATATTTTAATCGAACTACTAACTTATGATGATAATTATTGAATTATTAAAAGTACCTCATCCAGAGCAGTAACAAGTTTTGGTAGATTTCACCCCAAATATTTCCCCAAGAACTAATATTTTACAGTTAACTCTATGCGTGTGACCGAAATAAAACATTCCCATTACAAAAAAAAAAAAAAAAAAAAAAAAAAAAAAAAAAAAAAAAAAAGAATGTTCAGATGACAGAAACATAAATAAGCGAGTCAAGGCACATTTTGAGTCTATTTTCCTTCCGTTCATTGGTTGCCAGATCGGGTTGAGCATAGTCTCAGACTCGCTGGCTAGAATTCATTTAATTTTAGCTTGTTCCTTTTGAGTATTAATTTAGATGGCATGTGTGTTCGTTTCCCCTCTGTGCCAATGGCTGCTTGTTTACATCATATAATGTCCTTCGCCATTCTATCACTGTATGCCTACAAATTCCAAAACATACTGTAATAAATGTGTTTCTATTAATCTGAGTTTCGTCGTGCATTTATATCTAGTTCGTGATAAACTCAAAAACTTCTGTTTAGCAAGTAATATTTTTTTTTAGTTGTAACATAAGGAAGGAATTGTGAGCGTTATGGCTTCGTAAGCTCTTGCCATACTTCTTTTGAATGACGATCAGAGGATATTTAAATATAATACCTATACCATTCGAATTTAGCTCCAGTCTTAGCGCAACTGAATAGACTAAATAAGTTTCAATTTTTGTTGAGTTCCTCAGAATAGAAAATTGTATTTTTAAACCACCCTGGGACCATTGATACTACAAATACGTGTTGTTTTTTTTCAAGGTCTTTAAAAGTGACCGAAGCTAGAACAATACGTCACCAGTCTGAGAAGAATTTACGTAATCGAAAACCTAAGTACGTAATAGCTTAGAAGATTAGTGAGCTCTTTGTGTTGATACTCTTTGCCAAACGCTAGAAAGGAAAACGTTAGCTTCTTCCAATATCTAAATAAACTGTTTCAGTAAGGTTTTTTTAACTAGCATTCCCCGTCGCGGCTTCGTCCCCTCTTATAAATGAAGAACTTATATAATTTAAAATAATAATTGAAGTTTTATTTAATTATCAATAAAAATCTTCTATTGTAGAGAGTATGCAAAAAGGGAAAAAATAAATTAAAAAATTTTATTTTATATCCATTTATTGAAATTAAAAAAGAAACTAAATTTCATGAATGATTTGTTTGTCAGGATTTTCAGTTCTGGAAAACCCTACATATTATTGACATTGAGAGAAACAGTCAGTTGGAAGATCTACCACAACGTTTTGCAAATCTAGCCTTGCGATTTGTTAATTGTAATGGAATCTTTAATTGTAAATTTTAGTAGTAATCATTAGGATTCTAGGTATAAATTCGATTTCACCTGTCGCTGTTCCAATGAGAATAATTGCTTTAATGGCGTATTCACGCATAGAAGTATTTTTTTAACCTTGAACCATTGCACAAAATAGGTGGTTTAAAGTCACTTAAAAACATGCAATTTTAATGTTAATGTATGAGTTTATCATCTAGATGGACAGATTTGCTATATTATCACCGATATATTGGTCCACTTGTCGCACCTCCTATTTACCTCTTTTTAATAACGATTTAATTGAAAATAAGTAAATTTTATAATTAATGTTAGTCTCTAGAGAATACTATAACACTGTAATCTGTCTTAAAAAGTAGAGGTCAAAACGTTCGATTTTCAAGGTTCACTGTAGTCTTCAAAATTATCGTATTTTCAATAAAAATTTAGTATAAAATCTGTAAATTGTATTATTTCTAAACCATACTTAAGTTGTGAAGATGGTATGGTTTAAATTTAGAAGTGATTGGTTCAGTATTTTTCAACGAAAAAAGGCTGGTTCTTTTATATAGCAGCATAGATATCCACGCCTTCTTTACTTTAGATGAATTAATAATGGTGGATTGCCGTAATTTATTCAAATGCACCCCAAAAAATAAATTCTATATAACATTCGCTTAAATGATTCTATATTTTTGAAATTATGCAACTTGTAGCTCTGAAATTTTTGAAAGAATTAAAATTTATGATATTGTCAAATAATCCGTTTGCAACTATTCAAATATTATTGAATTAGGCCAATAGTTGAAAATGTCGATGAAATTTCCAAAAATGTTAGGCTACATCGACATATTTCATCTCGCAACATCGCTCCGGAACTAAACATGGACCAGAAATAAGGATTCAATAAGAATAATAGTGAAAATATAATAGGCATTGTTTCTACTTGCGAATCGCTGTTCAAAAGAAGCGAAATTGAGCAATTTTCGAACGAATGATTACGGGTAATAAAAAATGTATAACGTCCGACAATAATGTGCGAAAAAGACCTGGAACGATTGGCATTAAGGAAGATGATGTTGAAGGTTTGTTGGGGCTCAAGAGGAATCGTACATCATAAGCTGCTCAGATCCGGTCAAACCATTTATACCATTATAATATCTAAACCATTTATTCGACTCTACTGTCAAGTACCTAGTAATGTGATTGAAGCAGGTGATTCAAGAAAAACGAGCAGGATTGATAGAAGAGGCTTGTCTTCCACCGCTACAACGCTGCTCACATCTTTAGTGACTCGGCAAAAATTAAGAGAGCTGTTAAGTTTTGATGAATGCAATGTATAGCCCTGATCTTTCCAGGGTTAATAATACCATTTTTTGCATGGGCTTGGGGGAAAACATATAACTCTGATCTTTTTTTTACTTATAATTGTGTATTTTTGTTTGAACACATTGAACTTATGAATAAAAAAACTAATTTTTTTTTAAAAATAGTAACCCATATGGACATAAGCCACACAAATATCCGGAACTGCAAAAAATACGCACCTTAAAAAAATACAAATATTCCAATTAAAAATACTCAGGCTAATCATGAAATCACCTTATTGCATTTCTAACCACACATTTCACTCTTATTTAGAAGTACACATATACATAACATTTATAGACGATTTAACGACAGACTTCATAGACATAAAAACATACTAATTAATGACATGGCCACGACTGACATACCTGGAAATACTCTCAGAAGGCTTCAAAAAAGATGGATATGAGATTTGCTCAAATAAATCTTCTTTTTAATCTTTGCCAGGATAGTGTGCATTAGGTACTATTGAGTGCATCTCCCACATGCCTATAAGGACTGTATTATTACAATATCAGCTTAGTAGTAATGAAAAAAATGGATTTCCTTGTGATTTGGGAAATATGATTATTCTAAAAAAGATGTTGATTAAAAGTTACTCTAAGGTTTTTAATGGTATTTTGGGAATGAATTAGACGGATTTTGAGGGAAAGCAGTGGGAAGTAGGGAAAAACACTTAGGTGTGGTTTTGACCCAACGAGGATTGCCTTTGTTTTTTCTTTTGTTTTTTTCAGACTCTTATTCTCTACTGCCCATAGGTTGATGATATCAATGCCTTTCTGGAGCTTACGAATCGCCTCTAGCATGCCTAAGGGATGAAAGGAAGAATATATTTGCAAGTAATCAGCATTAAGATAATATTGAGAGAACTGGATGCGAATCGGCAAGTCATTAATATAAATAAAAATAGAGTAGATGAAAGAGAAGATCCCTGGGGGACTCCTCGTCAGTGTGGTAGTGAAGATGAGTGAGATTTTCCAGGTATAATCACTATTTGGGAACGTTGTGATAAAAATGAATAAAACCAGCTTAATGCATTAGATATAGAGAGGTTATGATGTTTGGAGAGGAGGGTTGTATGGTTAACAGAATCAAAGGCCTTGGAAAAATCAAAGAATATAAGGGTCATAATATCCGGAGTATCGGAGTATCCGGAGCGGAAGTCTGATTGGAAAGAATTAAGGGAGGCTTTACATTGAAGGAAGGAAATGAATTGGGGATGTGCTAATCTGTCTAATGGTTGAGATAAATCAGATAGGATTATACACATAATATTGTGTGTAAGATGGATAGGAATATCGAAAAATATTTTAAAATTATGAGAGTTACAGACTACTTCAACATTTACTAGACAAACGTTCAAAGCTCCCAATTAATTACAAAAGACTCATTTACGGAGTTGAGCTTTGGGGATCTACTAAACCATCCAATTCATCTCGTATCCAATCATTACAATCCAAAATCCTTCACAAAATCCTCAATGCTCCTTACTATGTGACCAATAAACTTATCCATAAAGATCTTAATGTCCCATATGTTTCTGATTTAGCCCAAACCAGATACCTATCCTTCCATAGTAAGCTCCATGACCACTCCAATCCACTAGTCTCCCAACTTGCTTCCTCCTCCATCCCTGATAATCCTCCGAGGCGTCTGAAAAGAAGATGGCCTAGAGACCATTTAGTGTAGATTTTATTGAAGTGCTACTAGTGAGTAGTTCTTCACAAGTTATTCTTAGGTAATTGGTGAGGAGTCAGGAAGCTACTAAAAGTCTCACCTCGTCACCAACAGATCAGCTCCATTGGAAAAATGAAAACATGTTACTTAATCTTAGAGGTTTTTAATCAATCTTTTGTTACGAAAGTAAAACAATCTGTCTCAAGGTAGGAAATAAGTAATATGTGGCAAAAAGTTATCAATAAAAATTGCTCAGATATCTCTTATAGGAGTTAAAAATTTATGAACATTTTAGCTTTGAAAAACATGAAAAAACTAAATTAAATTCCGTTTAACCCAATATTACAATAATGCATTCCTTCTGAATTATCTTTAGTTTGTCTAATGTATTTGTTAGTTTTCATTTAGTAACAGAATAAAAATACGAAATTATTTATTTTACTGAAGAGCCCAAAGTAAAACGGTGAATATTAACATTATTTTTATTATTATACATATAATTATTATTATTAATATTATTACTATATTTCTTATAGATTGTTAAATATGCCATGTTTCTAGAAACTCGATACGATAAAAATGTTTTTTTCTAAATTTTATATTGATAGACACATTTAAATTTAGTGTATGTTTAACACCTTGATTCTTCGTGTTGGTTTCAAAGTAATCTTTATAAAGCCAATTACAGTTAATTCATTGCATCAACTTATTTTGGCTCGCAAAATAGTTCTTTTCATTCTTCAATCATGACTAATCGTTTACAAGGCATGTTTTTATACATACATAGGAAGTTCAGAACATTCCGAAGAAAATATTCAATTCAGGATTGAGATCTTTGAGGAAAATACAAGAGATTTCTTGGAAAAATAGTGCGATCCATTTCTAGTTTCGTATATTTGTGTTAATCGATTTACTTGTAGTTCGTGGAAGTTTTCCGAGTGGTGTATTCTCGGAAGCAATTATCATACTATTTCGGTGACTTTCATTTATAATTGAATTTAGAAAAAAATTCATACGTTAGAGTTTAATTTATTACTTTTTGGCAGTTCAGGCCACTGGTATGAGTTTTCTATAGAAGCCTAGTCATAAAATAAGGTACTTTTCACTTGTTCCATATTTGTTCGTTTGACTTATTGTTTTCGAGTTTAAATTTCGATAATTTTTTACCTTCCAATTAATTTTTTTATTATTCCTAAGAAAACCCTCATCTATGATATTGACAGTGCGAACAACCACAAATATTGCTTATACTAAATTAAAAAAATTGAAAAAAAAATTATTTCCAAATTATTAAATGATTTTACGAATTTTCTATTTTATTTTATATTCTAAATAATTATAAATGGCCAATTACAACTGAAAAATATTTTAAAAAAAAAATATTCAGTCACTTAAATTCAGAGAAAAGTGAGCACTTCCCTACTACAGGATTTCTTAAGCTGCGTTTACACCAAAGTTGACAACAAAAACTTGCTCTTCTCAAATTTTGAGCAACAAGTGGAAAACTTATTGCCAAAGAATTGGCGCGAAAGGTTAAGAATAAGTGAGGAGTACATGTTTCGTTATTTTATGTATATCTTTTAAGTAATGTTTTATTATAATTACCGATTTCTCTGATAAGGGAATTTTCTAAAATTGTTGTTTTTCCAAAGTATATTTTTGTTTGATCGTAGACGTGAAGCATTGTTGATATTTTTATATACCGAGGGTAATAATTTATAATCCTCATACATAAATTTGTATCAGAGAAGAAGATGATCAGGGATGCAGTCAAAGAGGAACACCACGTCTAAGAAGAAATTCTTTAATACGTGCCAACGTTTCGACCTGCCTTGCAGGTCTTCTTCAGGGCCACCGAACCAGGAGAAGGAAGACGACTCTGATGATCGGTCATCGTCCTTCTCCTCACAAGAGTGGTTCGGTGGCCCTGAAGAAGACCTACAAAGGTCTTCTTTGATGTAGTCAGTCAATGCTCAACGATGAAAAGAAGTAATGGATTAACAAATAATTGAATTTTCTACCTAGAGGTATCGTCAGGAGAAAAGATTGGCTCGTATTAAAAAATTTCTTCTTAGGCGTGGTGTTCCTCTTTGACTGCATCCCTGATCATCTTCTTCTCCATTCATCATACCAGTCAACTATACTTTTATCATTACAAATTTGTATCCTTTCGTGTTTACGGTAGTTTGTTGTACAAGTTGAGCTCCACACTGCTGAGGCATATGTAATCTGGAATCGAATAACTGTTTTATATAATATAAGTTTATTTATAGGACCTAATTTAGATTTTTGTGTAAGTAAGGAAACATATTCTATATGATTTTTTATTTTATTGACTCAATTGTCAACTTTGGTGTAAACGCGGCTTTACAGACTATTCAAACACAGACTAAATACTATAATCAAATATATACATATGTCTCAATATCAGTAGTATTGTTTGTTTACTAAGAAGACTACTCTCGAAACGACCAGAGAACACTAAAAACCATATTCTTCGCACAGGTTACCCACTTGATAGACTTTATAGAACATTTTACGAAAAACTCCATGATTCTAATATCTACTCTAATAATTTTCCTTATTTCATATATTACATGGTTAAGAGAATTTAATAATAAATTGGAAATGAAAGAGCAAAAATATCTTCTTATATAAAAACTTTACTTTAAAATATGTATATTTATTATATTGGTAATATTTTCTTGCTAAGTCACATTTTTAATGCCTGAAATAATAATAATAATTCATAACAAAAAAAATGTTTTATGATGTTAAAATATGTAAACAATATTTTATACCAATATTCATTCAAATTCTATTACCTTTAATATATGTCCATCATATAAAAATAAACAATTAATGGAGAAGAAGATGATCAGGGATGCAGTCAAAATAACACCACGTCTAAGAAGGAATTCTTTAATACGTGCCAACGTTTCGACCTGCCTTGCAGGTCTTCTTCAGGGCTATAATGAACTGATCATCTTCTTCTCCATTCATCATACGAGTTCATTATAGCCCTGAAGAAAACCTGCAAGGCAGGTCGAAACGTTGGCACGTATTAAAGAGTTCCTTCTTAGACGTTGTGTTACTTTGACTGCATCCCTGATCATCTTTTTCTCCATTCATCATACCAGTCAACTATACTTTTATCATTATAAACAATTAATTATTCACTGCAAGATTTGTCAATCTGTTAAATTATTTTTTCTGAAAACAATAAAGTTATGTTGCAAAATTTATTAAATATCTATGGTACGTAGTGAGGTCCACAAGTTTCCGGCCTGTCCTGCTTCCCCTCCTTCAAGCGTACCGGGATCTGCACGCTTTTTTTTTTTTTTTTTTTTTTTTTTTCGCGGTTATTAAATTCTTTTTTCAAGAGGGTCTTACTCCTGCGCAAATTAAAGAGTGCTTGGATAGTGCATACGGGCAGTCCTCTCCATTGTATTCCACAGTGAATTATTCAAGTTAGGGAGAGAACGTCTAGAAGATGACCCGCCCCATTGGAAGCTATCCCTTCTGAAACAATCCAACTTGTGGAATCTGAATTGTGCGACTGAAAACCAAGTAAATAGCAGCGAGGTTGGGGCTTTCAAAAACAAGTGTTTTAAGGATCATCAAAGAACATTTGCATATGAACAAGGTTAGTGCAAGATGGGTTCCAAAAATTCATTCAGCTTCATTCATTCACTGCTGCAACGAATTTTAACGCGTTTTTTCCACGCAATTTTCCCAAGAAGCAGTGGAAGATTATTTTTTTAACAAAGAAGAAAATTATTTTTTTCATGGTTTATAAATGTTGCCAAAGCGTTGTATTAAGTGTGTTGAACTTAGAGGAGAATATATTGAAAAACACCAAGACCAGTTTTTCTCTTTCACCTTTCCTTCTATTCCAGGCCGAAAACTTTTGGACCTTACTTCGTATATTGTCAATTTATATAAACATCCTTTTAATAATGGATCCAGCTTTTAAAATAAAAACTTAAACTAAGGGGCTATTCACCTCAAATACGTATAAAGCTGATTCAAAAACAGGGGGAAAAAAAGAGTATATATATGGTACATGGTAGATATGGTAGAATAATATATTGTGTCTATTATTGTTAGAATGTGGGGTACCCATGAAATTTTGCCCGTGTAATAAATATAGACAGTTTCAAATAGTGTTTATATAAGAAGTATTTGATCTTTTTTTTTTCTGGTTCATTTCTTTCATGTCTTTTTTATACATTTAGTTATTTATTACTTTTAATACTTTGTTTATATAAATATAATTAAATATAAATTAAACTTTGTTTAATACTTCATTTATCATATTATCATAGCAGTGGGACATTGGACATGATTTTTTTAAAAACAATTTTTTTTTTAAATGCTTTTTTTCTGCTTCTTTATTATTACTATTGTTTATACTTTTATTTTTTATTTATTTTATAGAACTTCATAATGGCCACATTATGTATGCTTTCATTTCGCATTATTTTTCGATCATACTGTGATGCTCTGCAAATCCCCAAATCTGTTTAAATGATTAAATTTTCTCCCTTAATATCTTTATATCATCTACTTTTCATTTATTTTTGTACGTGTATTTCAATCGCTATGCAAATGAGAGGAAGGTGTAAAGGCCGTTCATCTTACACACTTCTCCTATTCGGAATCAATCACCGATTGGAAGACGCTAACGTAGAAAAAACCTATTATGAAAGGGGATCGGGGTCAGCGATGAGGACGATATATATAGCAGTAGAGACCCAATCAAAAGAGGCGGTGTTTGAAAGGGCACCAATGACAATGAGCAAGCCTGCGGTGACGTCAATGGTGTCCGTGAGCTCGCTCCAGATCCTGGCTACCTGTCTGCCACGGCCAGCTCGATCTCCACTCTTGATCTCTAGCTCCGCTCCCCCTCTCCCACCCTCCGATAATGAATTATCCACCATTTTTTGAACTTATAATTTATGTAAATATCAGTGCCGTGTTGGTACCAAACATTTTCGATTCACGATACCAATACTGGTACCAAAAATTCAATTCTTGATATTCGGTGCCGGTACCTGCGTTTAAAAATAAAATAGGTTTGCAAAGCATAATCCAATAATTAGAGCAAATTAGATGTATTGAATCCAATAATTATTCAAAAAATAAATTAATTAACACCAAATAGCATTTAACAGATAATACAACTTACATTTCAATGTACAAAAAATAGTTCATATTCTTATTAATTTTACAAATTCTTATTTCAGTTTTTAATCAAATTTTGGGGTAGCAAAAATCACAAAACGATGAAAAATTGGTCTGTTGTTAAAGAATTAAAGATAAAAAAATGGCCTTCATAACAGTTCATTTCTACATTCTTTCTTTAGAAAGTAGAATTGATATATAATAATTAAATAATTAGACATCACAAAACTATCAGATTTTCCGGTATCGATCAATTCCCAGACATTGACTTCATTTCTAATATCGATTCTTGATTGTTGGTATCAAGAATCGACATTAGAAATCGACACATCCCAAGTAAATATCAATATTTTATGTAAGTTTACAGTACTTTGAATATTGGAAACCAATCAGTTTGTCAAAATAATTTGAGGTCGAAGGACAAATTCATTTGGGAGTAAAAGTCTACATTTATGTTAAATTACGTTTTTCAATAAACAAAATAGTTTTATTCCTATATTTTTTAGGTCTGGGACAATGTATAAAATTTTAACATCACACCAAAGCGAAGGGCGCGCAAGATATTGCAGACAGACAGATTGCCCTCGGACAGAAAAACATTTAATAAACAACAACGAACTGAAAAGACAAATTGTGAACTTTAAACAGGCCAAATACGATTATTACTTATCTGGTATCACGACAAACGTCGGAAACTTGTGGAGACACACTCAAAAACTGTCAAAGCATCATGAGGTGACAAAGTCTCTCAGAATAGGAAAACCTGGCCTTTTATCGACTGTTTTTACACCACATACTGACTACCCAGACAATAAACATGAAAATTACCTACAACAAACTCTATAAGAATCCCATCAATTGACAATATCACCACCATCTTTCACTCCTTCTGACGTTTTACAAGTAATCATAAATCTACCACCAAAACAGACCATAGATTTGAATTAATCACCGCCGAGCTTCTCCAATGCATGCCTAGTAAAGCCATAGTCTTTCTCACTACACTTTACAACGAAATACTCAGGACCACAAAATTCCCAGAACAATATTGTCATATTACCACAATAAATACACCAAACAAAAACATCGATTCACCTTCTTCATGCCGACCAATAACTCTTCTTCCTTTGTGTTCTAAAGTTTTTTAAAAATTATTTTAGCAACGAATACTTGACATCCTAACTGATAAACATGTACTGCCTGCACATCAAATTGGATTTCGTTCATTTCACTCAACAGTTCATCAACTACACCGTTTTAGGGGTCAAACCTTGCCACCTCCCAGGCCTGCGAGGCGGAGCTACCTCTCTTAAGAGAGGGTTGGCGCAATGCTTCAGCCCGTCAAAGAATTGGCGATAGGTTTTCGCCCTAGCCTGCTTGATCCTGCTTTTCACGTGGGTGGTAAACGTCAGGAGCCGGTCAAAGTTGACCCCAAGATTTAGGAAGACGCTGGAGATAGGCTACTCCACGTTGTCCACCGTGAAGTGCTTTGGCAATCTTTGGGATTTCCTGTTTTTGGCAAAGAACATCGCGATAGCATTGGTCTTCTTAGGGTTAACCTTGATACCGCAGGTCTATAGAGCCTCAACTATAGTGGAGGTGGCCCTCTGAGCCATGTCGAGTGCTCGGCCAGGATTTAGGCTGGAGGCATAGACGGTGGCGTCATCTGTGTATGCAGTCACTACCGCCTCGGGGTGTTTGAGAGAGACTACTGGAGTCTTGAAGATATTGAACAGGATTAGTCCAAGTACTGATCCCTGTGGTACACCGCTGGTGGTAGGGACTGGTTGAGACAGGCTCTTACCGACTCGTACGACGAAGAATTTTCCGCTAAGATAGCTTCTGATCAGTCGTCATAGGGTGGTAGGAACATGTATTCTTCCAGTCGGTGGAGCAGCAGGGGATGTGAGACACAATAGAAGGCCTGTGTGCAATCCAGCGAGATGAGCGCGGTGGCTTTATTCCTATGCATCTGATTGATGGTATAGGCCTGTATTAGCAAGAGGATGTTCGCAGACGTCACCTCGCTGGAAGCCTGTTCTGGTACACTTAACCAAATTTTTTTATGTTATGTAATATCATGATATACGCAATTTACTTCAACTGGAGTTGTCTGAATAAACAGGCATTATTTTAAACAAGAATTTTGCGGTATGTTGCTTCAAAATCTGACGTCATAGTTGTCCGGAAAAATCAATCGGTTATATTCATGCTGTCATTTAAACATTTCTTATACATTTTTTAATAAAAAAATCAATTTTTTTTTAAACGCATTTTACATGAAATGGAAACGATTTAGTGAAAGAATCATAAGAATATCGTATTTTTAACACGAGATATAAAATACATATCTCATTGCTAAAATGAGTTTCACCAAGTTTTTTTTTTTTTTTTAAGCTCCTAAGGACGTTGGATGAAACGAAAAAATATGTATCGATCTTCTTTTGACTAAGGTTCAATAAAAATTTTTTTAAATAAATCCTCTGGTTAGTTCAACAGATACTTCTGCATGAATGTTTGTATTTTCCTTTTAATGAATTAGTTTTCATTTGTTCAAAGTTAATAATTAAGACAAAATAAAGCGTTATTATTATTTAAGCATGTATCCCAGATAGCTTATAAGTAAATTTATTACTCGATTAAAGGCGTATTTTTACAAGGAGCGTCTACTTTTTGTGATGAGTTCTTTTGCGACATTGTTCCATAATGCATTTATAAAAATTTAATGAAGTAATTTATATAGAAGTTGTTGCATAAGACGGAAGAAAATCTCAGCGAGCTAGAAAAGCTTTCTGATTATTTTTTTTTTTTAAATTAAATGTTTATTCACACTGAGAACACTAGGAATAGTTCAAAAACTGTTTGACGTTAAAGCAATCTATGAGGAATCAGAAAAATCCCAAAAGATCGTTAAAAATCTTCAGTTTATATTTGAAAATTAATATTTTCAAAATATTTCATGTTTAAGAATTAATATCTCAAAACGTTCCGAACCAAATTCGGGTGCCAATTCTCAATGAATTGAGTACTATTTTCATATACTATATTTCTTTTCGTTTTACTTTGTTTTTTTTCTTTTTTTATCAATATATATTTAATATCACATATCAACTAAAATATAAAATATGGATTGCTAATTCTTGAATAAGAATGAATTTATTTAATGGAGAGGATCAGTAAAATAATTCCACTATCAAACAGCAAACTGTTGTCATAGAAATTCCAAAAACATGTGGAATCAATGCTAAAGCGGCTTTATGAGGTAATTATGATGAGAGGATAACTAACAAAATATTACTTTTATTTTTACATGTTAAAATGATGAATTATAGAAATGTGAGAAAATGAAAGTCGTATAAACCAAAATCATTAGATATTAGTTATTCATTGTTACTGGTATAGTACATTAATATAAATGTATTGTAACATGATATAAATTGAGGTTTTCTTAAATATGTGAGTGTTGTTTTCCTAAAAATTGCAAAATACATTTTGGAATTGAGAAAAAATACATTGGAAGCCACGGTATATAAATATCAGATTCATCGTTGAAAAAAACAATAAAGTTAACATCATCTGGTGTCATCATAAAGAATGCGAAAGAAAAATTAAAACAAAGTAAAAGAAATCATCGACGGTTTGATATATTTTTTTTAACCTTAATTATTTGAGAAAAAAAGATAGTTGCTTAGGTATTTCTATATTTTTGCCTTTAATTTTTTTCATCTTTTGAAGAAAAGTTTTGCATTTCAGCTTATAATTACTTGGAATCATTGCCTTAAATTACTGAATGATGACCTTTAAGTACAGATGTTTCATTTTATAAAGGTTTTAGTTCAATGTTTAGGATTAATCCGTCTGTCTTTTGAGACATCCATCTATTTTTAACCTGGTGAGTTCCTTTTTCGTAATGCAGGGGCTATTTATAACCTTATCGTACTCCCCCGATGTTTACGGTCTAGATCGATTTCCCGACTTTTTCCTCTTCAGTTTAAGTGGTTGTTATTTATATTCACTACGACACGTCATCTGAACCATAAAACATAAACTGAGAAGGTTCAGGTATCTAAAAATATAAATAACATAACGTAGTTTAAGGCTAAAAAATAACGTTTGAAAAGCTTATCCATCACGGCCGATAGGGACCTTACATCTAAAACCAGCTAAGACGTCATAGCCTGTTAAAAATCGCCTTTTGAGGTCATAAATAGCATTTTACAAAAGCTTTTACTTTCTTTTTTTTTTTTTTTTTTTTTTTTTTATGGTACTCATTTTAAAAGAGGTATACAAATCGAACTAAAATCATTATGAGTTAATTTCCAATAACCGAAATATTTTTACATAAAAAATTACTTCAAGAACTTAAAATAAAATAAGTTTTGTCCTTGTATAAAATAGTGATTTGCTTTAGGATGTAATTCAGTAACTTATAACTGAATGACTCCAAACTAAGCATGTTTATTATATTTATTTACTTATAGGGAGGAAACCGGGATTCTATGATATCCCAACGCTACTTTCTCAACTGCGATTGTCAAAACTCCATTGTATGTGTCTGATAAAGGTTTCGAGGCAACTGCCATTCTGGAGGAATTCAAGGGGTTAGTGTAATTGAATAATGATTGAGTCGTAGAATTGAGATGTTAAGTAATGTTTTGATGATACTCTAAAACTTTAAATGATATAAGACCGAACATGAAAGTTATGCTTAGTTTCTTGGAGGATTACTGGGATGTGTAACTAGATAAAGGATGAGTCAGATCATTGGTATAGTCAGTTTAATATAGTTTTGATCGAATCTCGACATGTTGTCGGTATTATAAGATCGACGATAAAAGTAATGCTTAGTTTATTTATGTAGGTTGGAGTTTTGTAGATAATAAAATAAAATAAATAAAAAAAAAAAAAACTTTCTGGTTAACTTGCCACTAACAAGGGGAGGACACAGTCAGTCTCTCACGGAACTTGTAGGCAATTTTTTTCAGGGTTCCTAGTCAAAAAATATTTGACACGTATTTTTCCGTTCCGACCAATGGGCCCTAGAAGCCGAGAAAAAAAATAAAATAGCATTAAAATAATTTATTTTATTTCTCAGGTTTACAAAATGATATCGACATGATTATTGCACCAAGATAGTTTTTATTGCGAATTTAATGGAAAATACAGCCACTCCATAGATTTTGATTTAGGTTAATTGAATTCTAAAAGAATTATTAGATTTTCAAGCAAACTACTTCTATAGATTTTTTCACACAAAAATTGACGTCAGATTCTAATTCAGCATCCTAAAAAACATTGAAAAACGCTTATTCAACAAAATAAAAAAATATCATTTTTCTCACGATCTTCGAGGAAAATGAAATTTTTAAACCAATTATTGGTTACATACCTTTAAAACACCATTACTTTGTCATACAATTCACTGGTTGGTATCGCTGAAAAGAGGAGAGCCTCGGCTTTATTTTGATGTATATAAATGTAAAATTCAATGAACATAAACCTAGTAAAAAAATTGGAAAATCCGAAAAACATTTTGATTTTTAGCTTGAGTGTGAAACCAGATAGAATGATGAAACCGAAGACATTTCAAGCGTATTACCACCCTATATTTCGTGTAAAAAAATGAAGTTGATAAGTTTAACCGTCTAAACGTATTTCATGTTTTTGTCAATTTAAACAAAAGTTGCCTACCATTCGGTGTGGCAAATTTTGAAGCTTACGAATTTATATTTTTCTATTTGGATGAAATTCCGTATTTAAGGGTTCTTTGGAATGCTGAAATCGAATCCGATGTCGGTTCTTTGGAAAAAAATATATTGAATGCGTTCACTTGAAAATTTTTAGCTTTTACACTGTAAAATGTGATAGAAAATGTTTCCATTTCAGCACCCTCAAAACGTAGGTGACTTTTATTTAAATTGATAAAAACATCAATTACGCTAAGACGGTTTAACGTATCAACTTTATTTTTTTCCACAAAATATAGGGTGGTAATACGCATGAAATGTATTTGGTTTCATCATCCTATCAGGTTTCAAACTCAAGCTAAACACAAAATGATTTTCGGATTTTCCAATTTTTTTAATAGGTTTTTGTTCATCAAATTTTACATTTATATACATCAAAAGAAAGCTGAGACTCCCTTCTTTCCAGCGATACCAACCAGTGAATGGCGTGACAAAGGAATAGCGATTTAAAGGTATGTAACCAATAATCGGTTTAAAAATTTCATTTTCCTCGAAAAGCGTGAAAAAAATAATATTTTTTTATTTTGTTGAATAGGCGTTTTTCAATGTTTTTTAGGATGCTGAATTAAAATCTGACGTCAATTTTTGTGTGAAAAAATCTATAGAGGTAGTTTGCTTGAAAATCTAATAATTCTTTTAGAATTTAATTAACCTAAACAAAAATCTATGGAGTGGCTGTATATTTCCTTAATTTTCGCAATCAAAACTAAACATCTTGGTGCAAGAATCATGTCGATATCATTTTATAAACCTGAGATATAAAATAAATTATTTTAATGCTATTTTATTTTTTTTCTCGGCTTCTAGGGCCCATTGGTAGGAACGGCAAAATACATGTCTAATATTTTTTGACCAGGAACCTCCAAAAAAATTGCCATCAAGATCCGTGAGAGACTGAGTGTGTCCTTCCCTTGTAAGTAGAAGTTTTTATTAAATATTTTTGCAGAGGTTTACTGTTTATGTTTAATTATCCCTCCCGTACTATTTCATTTTTCGTATTTAATCATTTACTAAAGAACTGAAGTAGAGTGTACAAAAGTGTGATACCATCTAATTATATAAAAATTTATTTTCTTATATTATATTTGTATTACTTAATAAAAATCTTAATTCCAAATGTATTAGATATCGATCTAAAAGTACATTGTAGCATAAAGTTTCAAAACAAACAAAAAATCTTGAGTAAATAAACGAAAAAAACAAACAGTGTGATAATAATAAAAGGTTTTAATTTTTCAGAATCAATGTAGTGGCAAATAGATTTTCACATTACTTACTCAAGATACTTTTAAAACATTTCTTTGTAAAAATCATGATGATAATTCAATAGTTATTAATTAATTAGATTAACGGTTAGAGTCTCCAAAAATATCAATGAAAAAAAAAAAAAAAAAAAAAAGAGGTAATAATTCCTACACTTCGCGAATTAATTGTTCCTAATTTTGGTTTGAGAAAAAAATAACTATTGAAAAAAAAAACATTAAGATAAAAAGAATCAACGAAAGCGATGCACAATAATTCCAAATGCGGACAATATGAATATACAATATTAAGTTTGGTCGTTTCACTTTATTGTAGGGACTGTTACATCCTAAATTGGTGTAAAAACACTGATCAAATATTTCTGTCAACAGGGAGTCAATATGTCTTTATCGGAACGCTGCCTTTTGGTTTTCCTCATGTATGTGAGTTCTTGAGCATCTGTACTGAAATATTCTAATGGAATTTTTCTCATTCCTCGTTACATCTCCGCAACAAGGTTGGAACGAATTGATGAGAGTGGAGAAAATAGATTTTCTGATACAAGCTACAGCCGAGCTGATGGTATTTTTGTTGAAGCAGTCACTAACTAAGTAGGTACCTCTTTTTTTCCTAAAAACTCTTTACAAAGCTTCCTATATAGCTTCTCTTTCTTTCCTTAAAAACAAAAAGAAAAGAAATCGAAGGCAAAATACTATACGAGTTGACACATTTTAAGTCTAAAAGCATAGCTTTTTTGACTTTCGTATAACTTAATATAGGAAATTTTTTCTCAAGTACCTAAGAGCCTGGCCCTCCCGGTTCATGTTTTAACTAGATTTTTCCTTCCAAGAACATTGGATCCAAGAGTGGCTCAACTACTTCCTTTTTCTTAAAAATTTCGTGGAATCGTTTTCTATACTACTTAAAGATCCTGACATCACCTTGAATAGAAATGGAATCTAACAGTGTTTCTCCTTCTCTTTTGATAAGGAAGGGAAACCACTACGCTCCCATTGGTTGAATTCAATTCATCTGTTCCATCAAAATCAAGGACACCGGATGTTGAAAAACAGGCAATTCGGATTTTTTTCCTTTCCTATTTCTAAATCCTAATTTTAAGTTGAAATTTTTTATTAACAATCCTTCGTAGATATGGTCAATCATCAGTATGGTTAATAGAACTGAAAAAAAAAATGTCTATATAAAAAAAAAAAATAACTAACCGATAATTGTTTTATACATAAGGAGGGAATAAATAAAAATCAGTTATGTTTAAACCTAAAATATTTCCATTTTGAGTAGTGTAGTCAACCTTCCCAAAATATTTCAAAATGTATAATTCATTTCGAGGTTTCAGTAAAGAAAAGAAATTATTATGGATTTGGTTTGCGTATTCAATAGGTAATAGAGTTGGATTAATTAAGTTATCTTGACAGTGATATTTAAGCGGGGCACAAAAGTCTTTTGTTTCAAACTCCAATGTTTACTAAATATGAAATAAACACTTAACATTATCTAAATATAGAAGAGTGTCTTATATAATAATAATAATAAGAAGAAGAAGAAGAAATTTTTTTTTTCTCTCTTATATTTCGAAATCAACAGACCCTTAAACATCTATATCTACTCAATATTTATTCCAACAATGTTAATTCTGTTTTATTTTTCTATGATGAAATCTAACGCCATTTCATGTGAAATGAGAAATTCAGAGAAGAATGTAATTAATAAAAAAAAACTTTTATGTATATTTTTTAAATTTAAAAAGCATCAACATTTATGAAATCATTTTAATTGATCAAAACTGAATTCGCTTGAATTTGTTGGCATTCTGTCCTGGATTTATCTTCAAAATGAGATTAAATTTGTTCAAAACTATACGTTGCTTTGCCGATTAAAAACACGCCATCAAGTGGTGAATGTAAATTTATTGAATGGGAAAACGGGCTATTTTTAGTGTGTGACATAAGTGGATAACTAGGGTGTTGGAACCTTGAGTGACAACCAGGGTTCCAGGTTCAAAAACCCTTAAACCCCTAACATATATTACCTATAGGCTGCCACTAAATATAGAACGCCCTATTTTTACTGTGTTGAGGTGCCAAAGCTATTCTATAAATTCTGCTGGAAGCGTAGCCACTCCAAATTTATTTTGATAAGTCTCTGCACTCTCTTAAGAACTTTTACATTTACTACTAGTGTAACATTATTATTAATAAACCTTTCACCCTTGCTAAATGGACATTTATACTATAAATATTTCCTTGCGTTAATTTTTATTTTATTATTTTTTACGATACAATTTGTGTCTCATATTTGTTTACAGTTACAATATTGAAAAGATTTCAGAAAAAAATAGATAAGTGAAAAAAAAATTGAATTTCTTCTATATAGTTCATTTCTTCGGCATGAAAGAAATCTAAAAATATCCGAAATTTTTATCAGGATTTAGGATAATTGATGTTATATATCCTGTAATTGACCACCCTGTTATTTTTTTTTCTTTTATTAATAGAAATTTACAACTGTATTTAAAAACACATCAAGTAAATATGTGGTATATAAGAGACATAATGACATGAATAAAACTTGTAGAAGAACTACCCATTGGTAGTACTCTAACGAATATTTACAATAGAAGATCACGGGGCCATCTTCTTTTCAGACGCCTCGGAGGATTGCCTGGAATGGAATGGGAAGCAAGTTGTGCAACAAGTGGATTTGGATGAGCAGTGAGTTTATTATGAAAGGAGAGGTATCTGGTTCGTGCCAATTCAGCAACATATGGGATATTAAGGTCGTTGTGGATCAATTCATTTGTGACAAAGTAAGGAGCATCTAGGATTTTTCGAAGGATTTTGGATTGGAGTGATTGGATGCGGAAAGAATTCGATGGTTTGGTGGATCCCCATAACTCTATTCCGTAAGTCCAAATAGGTCTGATAATCGTTCATATAGATGAGATTTTTTGTAGTGTATCGGGAGATTTGAACGTTTGTCAAGTAGGTGTTGTAGTAGTCGAAATCGACGTGCAGCTTCTTGTCTTTTCAATCTTGTATGAGGGTTCCAGGTAAGTCTCTTGTCCAGATAAAATCCAAGGTATCTTATCTGTTCTACATTGTTTAATGGTACTCCATAAAAGGATACAGGAGGACAGGATGAGGTAGGTTTTCGACGTAGGGTAAAGGTTATTTGCTGGGATTTATCATAACTCTCTAGTTATGACACCATTCTTCAAGCGAAGTGATATGTGACCGGAGTGTCTGGGATACAGCAAATGAATCTTCATTGACTGATAACACGCTTGTGTCATCAGCATAGGTTGTGAGGATAGTATTAGGATGGGTTGGGATATCAGCTGTATACACTGTATAAAGGATGGGACCCAGGATACTACCTTGAGGAATACCAGCGGTCTGGGGAAAGGTGAGTGAGTATGTAGAATTATGGTTAATTTTAAATACTCTATCAGAAAGATAGGATCGGAGGATGAGGAAATATGTAGAAGGAAGGAATTGGCGAAGTTTATAAAGCAGACCTGGGTGCCATACTCGGTCAAAAGCATGTTCAACGTCAAGAAAGACACCCGTGCAGTACATCTTGCGCTCCAATGCAGATGAGATAACGTCCACCACACGATGGCATTGTTGGATAGTGGAATGGGACTGGCGAAATCCAAACTGGTGATCAGGAATAATGTGATTGGAATCAAGGATGGGATAAAGGCGTTTCAAAAGGAGCTTTTCAAGGATTTTGCCCATGATAGGTAGAAGAGAAATAGGTCGATACGAGGAAGGATTTTCGGGCGGTTTTTTACGTTTTGGGATCATTTTTATTATTGATGATTTCCAGGAATCGGGAAAATATGTTGTACGGAGGACAGCATTATAAACGTAAGTTAGGAATAATACTGCTTTCCTTGGAAGGTATTTGAGGATTCTTGAAGTGATAAGGTCGTGTCCAGCTTGTTGGATTTGTTATGGTTGTGGAGCTTTGTTGGAGGGCAATTTACGAATGATGGCTATTATTTCTGACGGGTGGAAGGCTTTAGGAGGAATGGTCATTGGAGAGGAATGGCCAGTTCTGCTTCAATAAATTCTACTGGTTAGGATTTAGGATATCTGGATGAGGTTTAAAAATATTGTGTAAGTGTTCACCAAATACCTGCAATTTCTCTAAATCAGATTTGGTCCAGGTTTGAGCTGGAGTAAGGAGAGGATGATTGAAGGTTTTGAATTTTAACAGTCTTTTGTTAGTGTTCCATAATGATTTATCGGAAACAGTTAGTTGTTCAGTTTGTTTTTGAAAATTTTCAAATTTTAGTTTTTTCAAGTTCTGATTTAAGTCTGTTAGTCAATTTGTTATAATATGTTTTGTTAGTTGGATATCGAGTTCTATGCCATTTGGCCCTAGTGCGACGTTTCTCTACTAATAAAATGCGAATATTCTGTGGTAAGATACTTTCTGAAGTTTTAAATATATTTTTTGAAGTGTTTTCTGTTATAAGGTTTGTATTGAATTTGTAAGATGTTCTATTGCCTTATCTATTTGTTTACATGTTTTTAGTGGAGTTTTTAAGTCAATTTGGTTTTCTAAAGCCGAACGGAATTCGTCCCAGTCTACTCGTCTAGTTATTAAGGATGGAGGAGAAGGTTTGATAATAGAAGTAGAATGTAATGTAAGCAAAACTGGGCTATGATCTGAGGAAAGGTCATCTAAGGAATCTACTGTGGTTTGGGAAGTAGGAATTTGAGAGGTGAAAATATGTCGAGAATATCTGAACGTTTTCTTAGGGATGTTGGCCAGTAGGTAGGACTGTTAGGATGGGGTAATTGTTTAAGGATGATACACGGGAAAGTATACTACCTCGGGAATTGGATGTTCTACAGCCCCATCGCTGGTGTTTAGCGTTGTAATCCCCACCTGCAATGAAGCGCCGCCCAAAGGATTGGAATAAGGATTGCAGAATATTTTGGGAAAGGCTATTTCCTGGAGGACAATATACAGCTGAAATAGTAAGGTTAAATGGAAGGGTGGATAGGATTAGTGAGGTAGACTGAATGGTGTCAAAAAGGAAGGAATCAAGGTGTGGGTTAGTGATCTATGGATAAGAATGGAAGTACCACCGTGGGCTGTTTTGTCGGGGTGGTCAGTTCTGTAAGTGATATAGTCTTTGATGTGGAAATTAGAGGTAGGTGTCAGGTGGGTCTCGGTAATTAGGGCAATGTGAATGTTATTGTCGTGTAAGAATACGTCTAGTTCATTTCTGTGATTGAGCAAACCATTTGCGTTCCATAAAAGAACTGCCAAGGAGTTTTGGATCATCGAGGAACAATGGACGTGATTTCTGACAGGGCTCTTGTGAGAAGGGTAACTAAGGGTCTGATAGTTTCTTGGAGTTCACGGAGGGAGGATGAAAGAATCGATGAGATATCACCAAGACTTTGGAAGGAAGTAGAATAGGGTACTGATGTTTGAAACGGATGATTACACTGTCTTGAGGACGGTACCTGGAATGGGATCTGGCTTGGATATTGTTGAGGAGATATGGTTTGCCCATGTGTTTGTACTGGAGGTTTGATCTGTTGGTTCACTTGTGGTGTCTGTTGACTAGTTGATGGGGAAGGATTGATTATTTTGGGAGGTCGGGACCCTGTTATTTAACTCGGAAAAATTAAACTAAAAGAACATAATATAATGGATATAGGACTACGGTTTATAAACTTTTAAGTAAACGATCATTCCATATTGGTAAATTCATTAATACAGTGGAGCGTCAATTATCCGAACAACAGTAATCGGAACGTTCAATTAACGGAACCTTTTTTTTGAAATGTAATTTTAATTAAATTGGTCATCTATTTACTTATTTGTATTGTTAAAATTATTTTTATTTAAAAATTAAATTAAATGTAAAAAAAAAAAAAAATAAGATTTTTCCATGAATGTCTATAAGAGATAAATTATCTATATTTATTTTTTACCAAAATTTTTTTTTTTACAGAGAACTGTGTACTTAGTTAAACCATTTCATTTGTTTCTCACAATATCTTCCTAATCATTTAGTTGGTAATAGATCTCACCTTAAGTCGTAAATAGTTCCTTGAAGTTATACATCGCCGTTGTAATTACTTTTTGTTTTAAAAACTACATGTAATCATCCATGCTAACAAAAAGGATACGAGAGCTATTTTCATTTAAATACAAAATGGAAATCATTACGTGGCTAAAAAAAAGAAGTAAATCTGATCAAAATTTGCTATCGATTTCAAGGTTGGTAAATCAACAATAACGAGAATCAAAAATATGTTTTAATCAATCATCACATACCCCATAATCTTTACAGTGAGACGGGCAGTTTGAGTTGTAAAACTTTGAAAAAAGTGAAAAGTGAAGTGTTGGAAGATGCTGTTAACACATAATAATTTTTTTTAATGAAATTCTATTATCCGAATCACCTCTGACAACATTAGTTCGAATAATCGACTCTCTACTGTACTCGTAATAAAGAAAAGGTATGAATACATTAAGGGCAATAAATGAGAGAAACAATGAGTATATCGATAATTTTCTAGCATCCCCGAATGTTAATTTAAACTAAATTATTAAAATTTTTATTTATCTATTTATTTATCCAACGCCCGTCTGTGGCAGTTTAGCCATCTGACGACGAATCTCCCAATATCGGTTTATAATGTCTTCTTCTGGGTAGATGAGAGCAGTGCAAACTCTCAGATGATCTCCGTCCATGCATCCGAGGTCGCATAACGGGCAAAAGTCACTGTCAGCAAGACCAATGCGGTGCAAGTGGGCTTGCAAGTAGTTGTGTCCTGTGATTAGTCGAAATCGTGCAACGGCTTCAGCTCTCTCGATGTTTCTTGGGATCGGTCCTACCGTGGCAAGCTCCTTCCATTTTTTGCCAGTGCTTGATGTCATCAGGGTCATTTTAGTTACGCTACTGGCCTTGGCGTCTATCAGATTTCTGGCTCTTTTTAAAGTGAGTGGCACGATAGGCTGTTCTAACTCTGCTCCCTGCTTAGCCTTGGCGTCAGCATACTCGTTACCACGTAGCCCCACGAGGCTGGGTACCCATTGTAGGAAATTTTTTTTTTTTTTTTTTTTTTTTTTTTTTTTTTTTTTTTTTTTTTTTTTTTTCTTTAAGACTTGTTAACACAAGTCCTGTATTACCAATGTAGTGCTATCAAATATTATACCCTGTTGAATTTTGTATGTGTTTCTCTATTATATGATAACTTTCGTTTCTGATAAAAAATTTTCTGTGACACTTGATTGTTTCAATGCAGTCCGTGGTGGTATTGCTGCTTATAGAGCTATTATTGCTGCCTGGGAATCGACGAGGAAGATGGCTAGGAGTTCGCTGGAGGCTTCGTGGACGGCCCTAACCTCGCCATCGTAGTTGCTGGCGTTTATTTCAACCGCGGCTGAGTTTTCGAATTGCTGGCAGTACCATCCAGCTCCTGCTGCTCTGGTCTCAGGGATGTAAGAGCCGTCTGTATAGATGTGAAGCCATTCGTTCGGAGGGTACCGCTGGTGAATGGTGTCAAGGGCACAAGCTTGGAGTTCCAGTAGGCTAGCTTCCACCTTATTTATATGTCAGGTTGATTAGATCTAGACATCTCTTTGCAAGGACGGATAACAAAGTATGATGGGATGGAAAGCAAAAGGAATTGATGCTGAATTACAAAAAAAAAAAAAAAAAAAAAAAAATAGAATCGATAATGAGTGCAAAAGTTTGTGTGAAATATACTACTTAAGTCACGTAACTGTCTCATATATTATAAGCAGGTACAGTTTAAGAAAGTTTTATGGTGCAAAACCTCATTCCGGCCCCCCAAACGTTCTTTCGGCTTTGGATGAATATTTAAAATTTCATGTTTAGCCTGTTAGCTATCATTTCTCAACCTAATTTTTTTTGGGGGGTGCCTCTATGTTCGATATAGTCCATTATCTTTTCAATAAACTTCAACTTCCTCACCCCAGAGGCCCCTACACACACCCAAACCATCACAGAAACTACTTCATATTTAAGTTCTTCAACATATTTTCCTGATCCTTGGAAATTATCCATAGTCAAAATGATACCCAAACCCAAAAAGCCACCGGAACACCCTTCCTCATATCGTCCTATTTCCCTCTTGCCAATTATG
Organism: Euschistus heros; assembly: GCA_003667255.2. NCBI lineage: Eukaryota > Metazoa > Arthropoda > Insecta > Hemiptera > Pentatomidae > Euschistus > Euschistus heros. The sequence continues at coordinate 424,210 of RCWM02000003.1, forward strand.
GGTAAAATCCTAGAAAAAACTCATCTTAAAACGATTGTATCCTATCCTAGATTCCAATCACATAATCCCAGATCACCAGTTTAGATTCCGAACATCTCATTCCACAATCCAGCAATGTCATCGTGTGGTGGACGTTGTCTCCTCCGCATTGGAGCGCGGAATGTACTGCACGGGAGCCTTCCTCGATGTAGAACAAGCATTTGACCGAGTCTGGCACCCAGGACTGCTTTACAAACTCCGTAAATTCTTACCTTCTACATATTTCCTTATTATCCGCTCCTATCTCAGTGATAGAACTTTTAAAGTTAATCATAACTTTTCCTATTCCTCTCTCTTTAACCAAGCAGCAGGTGTTCCTCAAGGAAGTATCCTAGGTCCAATCCTCTACACGGTGTATACAGCTGACATCCCTACGCATCCTAGCACCATCCTCACCACGTATGCTGATGACACTTGTGTGTTATCAGTAAACAATGATCCATTTATTGCCTCCCAGACACTCCAATCCCATATAATAAACCTTCAAGGATGGTGTTAAAGCTGGAGAATCAAAATAAATCCAAATAAATCCCATTAAATAACCTTTACCTTTCGTCGTAAACCTACGACTTCCTGTCCTACAGTATCGTTTAATGATGTTCCATTAATCCCCGTTGAACAGATCCGCTATCTAGGACTCCATCGGACAAACGTCTTACTTGGAATCCACACACAAGACTAAAAAGACAAGAAACTGCCCGTCGTTTTCGACTACTTCAGCATTTACTCGACAAACGTTCAAAGCTCTCAATTAATTACAAAAGACTAATATACATAACTGTGATTAGACCTATCTGGACGTACGGAGTTGAGCTTTGGGACTCCACTAAACCATCCAATTCATCTCGTATCCAATCCTTACAATCCAAAATCCTTAGAAAAATCTTAAATGCTCCTTACTTCGTCACAAACAAACTTATCCACAAAGATCTTAATATACCTTACGTTTCTGACTTAGCTCAAACCAGATATCTATCCTTTCATAGCAAACTCCACAATCATTCAAACCCATTAGTATCACAGCTTGCTTCTCACTCCATTCCAGATAACCCTCCGAGGCGTCTGAAAAGAAGATGGCCTCGAGACCTTCTAGTATAATGCTTCATTATATAAAACCTTTATAAGTGCTACCAATGGGTAGTTGCTTTAAAAACAAGTGACAAGTCATTTTTATCATTATCATCGTATTTACTTAATGTATAATATATTGTATATACAGTTGTAAATTTCTATTAACTAAATAAAAAAAAAAAAAAAAAATATTTAAGTTCTTGGATTTTATTCGCTCTCTTCTACACATTCTGGCAACCTGTTAGGCAAAAAAGATCTATTTTGCACTCGTCAGTTAATAACACCTACTCTCAAAATTCAATGGGGCGAATAACATTTTCTTTTATTTAATTTATTTTTATAATTCAGCAGGAATTCCTTTTGCTTTTCATCCCATCGTTAAAACGATGAATTACAGTTAACATATATAGGATCTGATAAGTGTCCCTAAGACCACTAGCCATAATTCTACTCACAGGACAGTGATAATTAGCAGTAATCCCCTTCTTTTGTATATCAATATCATAATGTTCCTATTCTTTTTGCGCTCGTCCGACAGGAATTTTCCGATATTAATATAATTGATTCTGATATGGTTGAAATGCGGTGATTTCTTGTATATATATTCAATCTAGAGTCTATCCCCGTTTTACTGATAACAGCTGTATACTCTACAGAAATTTATTCTGGTTAAAAAATGAGTAAAGCCAAAATTGTTGTTGGTGTTCCAATATTTTCTACACTAGCTTTATAGTTTTGTTGTGTTTTTATAATATAGAAAAAACAATATATCACAGAGTACGTATCGATATATTGAAAGAAAAAATATCGACACAAAAATATGGCATATTCGGAAAAAAAATACTGATATTTGGGTCTTTTCTACTTTTAGCACGCCAGTTACTTTTTATGAAGAACAATGATTAATTTAATACTATGTTATTGTTATTGAATAACATATGTTGTTTATCAATAATAGTATAATAAACAGCATTTAAACTCCTCTTTATTAAAAGTATAAACTAGTTACATGTTTCGGGAAACAAGGTCCCATCATCAGACTGAAAACAGTTTTTAACAATTTATTATAATCACACTATATTTTCAACATCTAAACAATACTATTCATATTTCTATCTATCACAATGTATATATTATAAATTACCTTTTATATACAATATGGTGCCCACTAAAATAATTAATAAAATGTGGCATAGGAATATAAATATTAAAAATGAAAAAAATAATGAAACTAATGGAAATAATAATAAACAAATATTAAGAAATGAAATAAAGAAAATAACCGAATATTATAATTCAATGAATAATGAAAATAAAATAAAAGTAATAGGTCAAAGGGTTAAAAATAATGAAAAAATAATAACAAATAATACAAACAATGCAATATACATTCAGAAATATAATAGATTACAATATATACCAAAATTAACTCAAAAAGTAGTCAAGAAATTGAAAAATGAAAATTTTAAAATAGATGTTGCACTATATAACACGAATAAAATAAAAAATATAATAACAAAGAACGAAATAGAACATATGAATAAAAAAGATGTAATATATAAGATAGACTGCTTGGATTGCAAAAAACATTATATAGGAGAAACTAAGCAGAATTTATATAAAAGAGTTAATCAGCATAAATATGACACCAAAAAAATTAGCAAATCAAACAGCAATAAAACAGCCCTTTTAGAACACGTACAAAAACTGAACCACAAATTCAATTTTAATAATGTTAAAATATTACAACACGAAACCAAAACACATAATAGAAAAATAAAAGAAGCCATATACAATAGTAAAACAATAAATAATGCAATAAACTACAAAACAGACACAGATAAAATAGGATCCATATATGCTGGTATAATTAATGAATTAATAATATAAGATTGGCCAACTTAGTACTAAAAACAACAGTAGAAATTAGGATTGACCCTTGTACCCATAAGGTAGATGAATTATTCTATTGACTATGTAAAAGAGAAACAGACACGGTGTGTTAACACCAAGAAATCATTTTAAAGGTAATTTATAATATATACATTGTGATAGATAGAAATATGAATAGTATTGTTTAGATGTTGAAAATATAGTGTGATTATAAGAAATTGTTAAAAACTGTTTTCAGTCTGATGATGGGACCTTGTTTCCCGAAACATGTCACTAGTTTATACTTTTAATAAAGAGGAGTTTAAATGTTGTTTATTATACTATTATTGATCAATTAAAGTAACTCCTTCATTGAAGAATTTATGAATTATATATATGTTGTTTATTTTAAAAAAAAAGAAAAAAATATATGAAACTCGCAAATAACCTTTATTTAAGAAAACAAACAGACAGTTACACTCCAAAGGGAGGGTTCCCAGGAGGCTACATTACAATATTTCATTTGGGTGGCTAATAATTTTTAATATACTTTAATAATTTAAGAACACCACTGAGAAGAGGACGTTTTGACTTGTAACTCACTGATTTGATATCCGATTTTGTGTTGGTAGTAGAGATCTATAATAGTGCAAAACTAGAGTTTTTGTTACCAATGAGCATTGGGATCTGAGAAAAAGAATAAAATATTATGAGTATGCACTATTATGGGTACCACCTACCCACACAAAATCCGGCATTCAAATCTGTGAATTACAAGTCAAAACGTCCCCTTTTGAGTTAAATTTATGATCAATGGGTTTAATTTTCGAATAAACTTAATTATTTAATAAGTTCGATTTAATATATAAATCATATGGAATAATAATAAATATTACCACAACAAGTGAACATATTATTATAAAAAGTAGCTTGCGTAGCTAAAATAGAAAAGACCATATATCGTGTATCGATACCCATCCCTGCTACGTATCCAATTCACGTATTTCCTTGAATAGGTTCTGATTTTTCATTGTTGGTTTGATAAAATATTTCGTTATAAACATATATTCTATTATAAACATTGTCATTTTAATTTTTTTATTTACTTACTTATTTCCCTTCAGTGAGGCAGGTTGCTATATTCTTCCAATAAAAGCTGTTTTTTTTTTTATTGCGTACCCGAAACAAGAAGAATCTGTAGTCTACTCTCTATTATATTACCATTAGTCAACACAATGGAACATGTACCATACTTTCGCCAACTTCTGATAGCATGATTGCAGAAGTAGCAGTGTTTAATGTTTCGCCAATAAAACCTATTGGCCTTGAGTTGATGCAGTAAATTATACCACAGAATGAAGGAATCGTGTTTTATATGGAGGAATAATTATCACCTTTCAATACTGAAGATTAGATAGTTGACCTTATGTTTATTATTATTACTTTTTACTGTCATTAGTACTTCCTATCATAAATTTTATTCATTTAATATGCTGTATCTTTAAAACTTAGTGAATCAATATGTATTTTAAAAAAAATTAATGTTGATGGTTTGTAAAGAATTAAAAAGTTTTGTCAATGTTTTGAAACGTAGAATCCGCCAAAATACCAAACTTTTGACAAATTTTTCACAGCTAGTCAAAAAACGTCTAGATCGGCCTGAAGCATAAACAGGCCTTATTTTTTGTATGACCGTTTTCTATGTGTGTAAACTACGTATGAGAGAAAATCTACCACTTAAAGATAATGTAGTAGAGGAACTTTGAAAAAAAATCTACGTCTTGTTTTAGAATTCTACGTCTCGTTTATAAGGAATAATATTTGAAAAATATTGTTATTTACAATAAAAAAATTTCTTCCAATTAAAACTGTGTTAAACAGAAAACATATCAGATATATTAATCACATATAAAGCAAACATTGTTTAAATTGGGATAGTAACAAAACCTAATGGTTGAATTCTGTTAAAGCTCTATGAAGCTGATCAAAATAAAAGAGTAATATGCATTATATGTATGGATATAAGGGTAATATAAGGATATTTCCTCAGTTTTAATTCCCAAATGATAATGATTTTTAATTTTTTAAAAATTTTTTTATTGACATTTAGTAAATATAAAACACATATTTAAGGCAATTAAATAAATTATTTGTACGTACTTAATTACTCCTTTAATAAAGTTCAGTGTCATCCAGATTAAATTCAAACTTGGCAAGAGGATTGTTTGTTAAAAATGTACAAAGGTCACCTGGACGGCTGCTATATTTTTCCGGAAATCAACAGACTTCACTTTCAGTGAAAATTCTATCTGAAATGTAGTATTTCTATATATATATATATATATATATATATATATATATATATATATATATATATATATATATATATATATATATACATTTATATCTTCATACAGTAATATCATAAATACTCATTTTATGGACTTATAGCAATAATCATAGCTTTAAATTGATCCCCACATCAAGTCTTTAAAATGACCACAGCTAAAGAAATTTTCCTCTGTTTCATTTTTAATTTGAAATTAATTAAAAATTCACATTTTTATTTCTGGTTTACTATACCAAAACAAAACTGTAAAATAAATATTGTAAGTTTAAATTTTCTAACTGAAATATCTTCACTTCTTCAAGAATATATTTAATGCAAAATTATGGTGGTATAAAATAGCCTCGGCAATGACATGAACTTTCAATTCCACTCTAGCAGTAATATTTATGAGGTTTAAATTTTTGAAGGTGATATATTTAAAAACAACAAAAATCTGTTTCACTAAGATAATAAAAAAATGCAGTTTGGATAGGATATATAACCTATGCCATTTGTTTTTTGTTTATTGGCATATTTTAATAATTGAAAAAAAAAATAGTAAATTAAAATTAAAATAAGTTGTTGACATAATTCAAATTCAGAAAATTAGTATGACGGTGGCAGTGAACCGTTTCTCCTGAAACTCCCCTCCTATTTATATCCTTAGTTGTTGGCTATTCAGTACACAGACTGGATTTAGGACGTCTCACAAACTCTCCCCATCTCCGAATTCCCTAGCGGTTTACTTCGTCCTACAGCAAGTCGCGAGCGATCCGAGCGATAGTTTTAAATAGAACTCGGACCCGCCAGGAGGAATGTACAATTTAAAAACAAAGCTGCCGCCAGAAATTTTGGCACGTTACTCAGCGCGGACCGTGGTAGGGGGCGGACAGACGGCAGTGGGGCGCGGATCGCGGAGCGAGATGTGTGGGCCCTAGCCGGGATTAGCGATGGACCCGGGTCCAAGCAGGTACCGGCGGAATTCATCGTCAATGGGGAAGCCGAGTCCTGGAAGCCCGAAGAAGAAAGGGCCAAAAAAGGAGCGATGGCTCCTTACTCGGAAGACATGGCGGTATATGGCCGATGCAGGGAGAAAATTGATTCCCGAAGGACACAACAAACCGGAGGATATTCCCAAAATTGAAGCCTACTTCCAAGAGGTATGCAACAAAGAGCCGAAATTCCTCCTTTGGAGGAAACAATCCTACCCTGGAGCAGTCGGCTTTCGTCGTGGACGATCAAGAGGTGGACGAAAAAAAGGAGGAAGTTGTAGAGATAGAACGAGCTCGGCAGATGAAGCAGAGGATCTGAAATCACCTTATTCTAGAGAATCTCCTCAACCCTCTACTTCTCGATTGGATATTCAAAAAATGAGAGAAGAATTTCTGTTTGGCAAACATCAGGAAGAATCTTCTGGAATATTAGGGACCTTAGAAAGATATTTGTCACAACCTGAACCAGGATCATTAGATACTGTGAAGCTGGTGGAAAAATTGAGAGAGCACCTAGCCAACATTGAACGAGAGGGGAGAGAGAGAACCAGGCATGTTGAATTTGAAGGTGACAGATCAGAAACATCACTCTTAGACACATTAAGGAGGTACTACAGTAAGTCTACTAATAGAGATAAAGTAATTAGTGACCTTTTAACAGATAGAAAAAAATTGGAAAGTTTATATTTCGATTTAAGAAAAGCTCGAGGGTTTTCAAGTCGCTGTGGTGGAGGAACCACATACACATTACCAAATAGATGGCTGGGTAGTAGCAGAGAATGGCGAAGACGGAACGAAGATGTAGAAGAGGAAGAGACTACTGAAGATACTGGGTCGACAAATCCTGGTTCTCCAACATTCATAATTGAAGCAGAAGAACCAGTGACTACCAGGGGTACACAGACAGAAACCATAACAACACAGTCATGGGTTGTGATTGCTGAACAAGTGAAAAAATTAAAAGAAATGAGAGAAGTAGAGCAAGAAAAAGAAATCAAAGCATCAGCTGCAGGGGCCCCAAGAAGGAGTAGTGTTGATAATGACGATGTCTCACCATCGGTAAGTGATACTATAAAGCGATATCTTCGAATGGCTCGTAAGAAAAGTGTTGACTCCGATAAAATTGATAGGTTTAAAAGGGTAAATTACGACCGGAATCTTAGGAATATCAAAGGGAAAGGTGAACCATCGATATCTGAAGATGACGGCCTTGATAAAAATGCACAAACTGATGAAGCATGGATCGAAGCACTCCGTGATTTGAAGATAGACACGCTAGAAGTAGAATCAGCAGTAAATAGCTCTAGGTCCAGTTTGGCAGAGGAACCAATTTCCCCAACATCTCCTACCACAAAATCCTTCCTTTCCTCAGGGCAATCTTTTCTTTCCAACTTACTTCATGGCTTACAAGATAGATCCGTGCCTACAGGTGGTATGCAGAAGTCGAAAAGTTCGACGAGTGTGGTCCAACAAGGGAGTCGCCTCGTCAGTAAGAAAATATGGAAATCCCGTTCCAAGAGTCAGTCCCGTGCTACTCCTTCAGCTACCTCAGTCTGGACTCCTAAGGTAAGACAAATTACCCAATACTCACTTAACAACTAATCCATAGGATATCTAAGGTGAGTTACAGAAATAATCAGGTTTCATTAACAGACTTTCAACAATCCTATTATATTACTTATTTCGTTATTTATCATTTTTTTAAAATATATCTTTGAATAGACGGTTGAATTAAATTAGTTTCTTATAAGAATAAGCCGAATTTGAAGATATTGTTTATGTATAATGTTATTTCTGAAACAATGCAATCTATAAATAAATAACAGTAAATAGTTTATAAATACATCAAAACATTTGAGGAAATTCTTAAGGTAGCGCCAGGCCTGATATCCAACTCGTTCCTAGGAAACAGTAGAGAATGGTAAACAAATCAGGCATACCGACGTAAGACAAATCTTTACAGCTACTGAAACATTTCATGAAATATTATGCTCCGTATGTATCATCACAATATCCCCAGCTGTTTTTTTTTTTTTCTATTTCGTATAGAATTAGGCAGATATTTTGAAAACAGCATCACAAAACATAGTCAACCTCTGTTTATTGCGCATTTATCTTACTTGTAATAATCACGTCAAATGAGATAATTTATTTAAGTGAAATTAAGCTTAATTTAATCGATATTAGTTTTTAAAATATTAAAAACTAATATAATATCATTTTTTATTTCGTTCATACAGTTACTGTGGAAAACATGTTTATATTTCAATACCATGTAAATGCTTCATAGTTATAACATATATTATGTATTATTCGTCTTGGAGGAAAAATTTTGTTGACAAAACAAAAAGATCCATGGGGCTAGGTATTTATTGTATTTTTGCTTATCAATCCTTATGTCATTCCTAAATCGGTTATTTCAGCACCTATTTCCAAATCACAGCTCGAAATTCGTAATCTTTATTTTTGAAAACCGTTTAGAAAATATTCAGAATATTGACTTTTTATTTTATTTATTAATAGCTATACCTTAAAACATCTAGTCGAATAAAGTAATTTTTTTATCAAATGCTTAAATTCTTAAGGTTTTTATGAATAGAATAAAAGTAACATTTAATCATTTCCTTTTTCTATCTCTATAAACGCATATCACTGATATTTTAAACAATTAAGCAATTGACTCAAGAAATTTTTCATTTTGAAATGAGAGATACTGTAATATTTTCTATGAATAAACACAATTTAAGCTTCAAATGCATAAGAGATCATCAAATACGAATAAACTAAGATAGGTTATTGAATTACTGTTTGTATTTTTTAACGTATTATTGTCTTCTCATGAAAAGGTTTATAATAATAAAATTATTCGAATTAATTATTCTTATAAGTAATTTTTTTCACCTAGTTAAGTAACATTATTATTCATGAAAAGTTTAGTTGATTTGATTTTTCATGCGCAGGACCGAATCACCACAAAAGTCTACAGTCATAATAAGTTACTTCATATTTTTCCTTGTAAAACACGTTTTACAAAACATAGAAACAGAAACTGTGACTAAATTAAAAAAAAAAATGTAATTGCTTTAGTTTCTACTTCATCGGGCCTTTTAAAGGAAGTCATTGTTATTCAACTGAAAGAATAGCAATGATTCCCTTTAAATTCCCAACGAACACTGAAAATTACAAACGTACTTCACTATCAATTGTTTGAATTGACGAGTATCAGTTGGTTCTACTGATTAATTTTTACCTCTGAAAAAAATTGTCTATTTTCCCAGCGGCTTGCCAAAAAATATTTTTCTATAATTTCATCCTCAACTGACATAAAATAAAGAAATCAATTGGCTTCGTACATTTTAATTTTATACTATATAAAAAGTTATTCTAGAACTGAAAGTTAAACCAAATTGTTATCACTTTTTTTTTAAACTTAGTTTTACCATTTTTAAACTATACTTAAAATATATAAAATAAAATAATTGTTATATATGACATTAATCCTAATTAATAATCCAATTTAAAAATATATCACTAATTTAATTTAAATTGATCAAATTTTTTGAATTTCGTTTAAAATTTATATATTAATCAACCATGAATAATTATGTAAATGTGTCAAAAATTAAAAAAGGAATTTTATGTTGAAAAACTGGAAATGTGGAAAAATGGTTTTGTAGTAGTAGGTCCCATAGACCTTTAATATTTCGTTTAGTAAATATGTAATTTTTTCTTTCTTTTTTTTTTTTAGCTTACCCACAAAGGAACCTTAAGTGTTTTTCGACTCTCTAGGGTTACTGTATTTTTTGTATGCAATTTGCCTCTGAGGAGATCAAAATAGAGATAGAAATACATTAAGACAAATTATTCAGTTTCCTACGTGATAATAATTTTTTATTTTAATTAAAATTGGCCTAAATGTTGAATAATAAAATAATTATTTTGTGCGAATTCTAAAATCAATTTAATTAATTAATAGCTAATATTTAATATCACGTTTCACGTTTAATATCACAACCATTACATACTATATAAAAATACTTTTTTGTCAACTGAAGATATTCGTCAATGAAAGTAACTGTTTTCACGTTGTACATTCTTTTAAACTCATTAAATTTATGTTATTAAATACATTCATTTAACAAATTAATTTTTTTGTCAGTTGAAAACGTATTTAGGTAGAATATGGTAGAAGAAAGCACAAAATTATTTTAATGAAATCTTAAAATTGAATTTCAGTATCGTTATTAGATTAAAATCTTTAGTGAAATTTAACCTTTTGTTTGTATTACCGATCAGTTAATAGATTAATTAAGTATCCAACAAATTTCATTTTAAATACTACTCCTGATAATGTTCTTAAAAATTTTAAAGTAGAAAAGCGCAGGGATTTGGAATTGCATCACCGGCCAGGGAACAGACACAGAAATAACTCTAACCTGATTGTCTATACACAATTCTGAAATAAAAATAACTAATCAGGTATTCCAACATTTTGTGAAATTAACTGATTACAAAATCAGTTATTTATTGATAAAGTAATGTAAGATAACTAAAACTGGTTAGTTTTCATCAATACTAAAAAATATTAATAATTAACAATAAATAATTTTCAAAGTCAAAAATATTTTGTGTAAACGTATTGATATCAATCAATCGACAAAATAATAGTCCCCCAAAGTAAATAGAAATATGTAAAAATATGTGAACAAATTTCAGTTTTACTTTTACTTTTAGTCCTAACAAATAAATAAATCATTACACTAATAATAAATTACTGACCAAAACAGAGCCTAACACATACAAATTTGCTGTCAAAATTACTGCTAACTGGTAATAACTTATACAGCAAAATTATAGTGTCTCCTAACGTAGATAGAAATATGTAAAAATATGTCCAGCTCAAATAAACATGCACTCCATCTAATAATAATTAAATAAATAAAAAATGTTTTAAATCCAAATTTTCTTAACTCATAAATTCCTTAAAATGTAATTGAGCGACAGTCAAAGAAAAAAGTAAAATATTAAATTCTAAAATCTAACAAATTAAAAAAAAAATGAAGGATTTTGGGGGAAAAAATAATAATAAATTAGTAGATTTCTAGAAGAGGAAAATATTGTCATTTTCAAAATTTAAATACACAACTAATTTGTTATTTATTAAATAAACACTCTTGAAATTCTAAACACAACTTGTCTTTGGTTGCAATAATCTCTTTAATCTTTGAATGAGCAAATATCTTGAATAGAGTGACATTTATAAGTAATGCAATTTTTATGTCGAAATTCTTTCCTTCATTTTCTTTAGTCGGAAATTAATTTGTTAGCAGCACCATTTACCATTTAATACATCTTAAGGTATGACATCTTAAAATTAATAATTTGCTTATTATCGTTCCAATTCCTTCACTCATATTTGTCCTTCCATCAGTAAAGACGGATTTATAATTAAGATAAAATGGTATTTTCTTCCATTTGAACAAATTAAATAAGATATCAATAACCACATCATGTTATATATTTTTTTAATTTCAAAACAGAGCAAATAAAACATAAGAAGAATCAGTATTTTTAGAATTCATGGAGCCAAATGCTTATTTATTATTAGTTATAAAAGATGTTTAGTGCTTAATGAAAATTGAGTAGTAGTACTGAAATATCAGTTTAAATCAGAACATTTGTCTTATGTAAAAAGAATATATTATTATCTCTATTTGATGAGTTTTGGAGTAAAGTAAGCAAAATATAAATTTATATTATTGCAAAACTAGATACCTACTTTATTTGTATTTACATAAAACTGTTAAGGTTGTAAACGAGACATATTCTTCACATTAAAACATCTTAACGAGTTTGGGAATTAGATTTTGAAGCTTGTTCTTTTTCTTTTTTGATTCCTCGTAATTCTAAACAGTGTACAAAAAATCTAACAAAATTCACTGATGTTTTATTTCTGTGATAAGCAGACTGGCGTAAAGAGAAACAAAAGTCACGAAAAGATCCAATATACATTTATTTAAAAAAAATAATGTTATACAAATTGGTACTAAACTCAAAAATTGGCTTACATTTTAAAGTTTAATGGATAACAAAAAAGGTTTATAAGAACTAAAAGGTGTGGGTAGTGACTAATGTTCGAGTGAGTTTCTGAATAATTGATTGCTTCAAAGGAAAACAGACGGACAGATTAAAATTACCTGAAAACCAAAACGGATTTCGCTGTCTGGAATCAACTGCACGAATTATTTACTACACACAAACAGAAAGTTATTTACTACACACACAATTCATTAAATCTTTATTATTTGCTATCTGAGGATGTCGTCGTCGCTCTTAAACATTTAGCTTTATACAATTACAATAAAATTCAAAATTTCATTTGAAAAAATACGAAAATAGTTATAATTTGTGTTTCATTTGTTAAGCACATTTGCGTGGTGAAATTACATGCTAGTGGAGAGTATAGAGGAAAACAAAATTTTAATCTAGGATCTAATGATTTTCGTTGATATTAATATTACAACTACCATAAGTGGAGGAACAGTAATGTTCCAACTATATATTTTACAGGAGATTGAACAAAGGTTTATATCCAAGAAACATTGCAAAATTGTAGATCTAGAGCTCTAAATACAATCTCAAAATAAGAATTTACACCCACTAGTTGGCAGTTTTTTAATATATTTAGTACAATGTATCATAAAATATTATCTTTACTTCCCTCCTTGATTTTTTTTTTTTTTTTTTTTTTTTTTTTGCAATATAGGTGGTTATCAGGGTCATTTTAAAATAAAATGGCAATTTAGCTTTCCATAACACCCAAAAATCCTCAAAAAAAAAAGTTAGTTTTTCATGTTCTGTTGCATACTATGATGTTGCCAAACTACTAGAGAATATATACCTGAGTTGGTTCGTCAAATTTTCGCTTCCTTGATTTTTAATGAATTTTTAAAAGAAATAATACCTTTATTAATTAATACGTAACCTGGTTTGTAACTTGTCATTATATTATGATTTTTATTCAGGTTTTGTTAAAGGATTCTAAAGGTTGCTAATTTAAAGTGGTTTCCAAGGAAGGCAATGGTAATAAATTTTGTGTGAAAAATATAATTTTTTTTTTTCCAAAACATTTAACGCACGTTACAAATTTTTTTTTTTTTCACTTTGTTAAAATTTTCATAGATTTTATTATTGCCCCCCAAAGGTTATTAACGTCTGTTAAGAATGTCTAGACCCTTTCAATAATCCTTCATCACCAAAAAATTATTATTAACTGATTAATTTATTTATTTTTAATTGTTGGTAACGTACGTCAAAAATATGTTCATACTTAATGGAGACTTGGAGAAACATGTAGAAAAATTGAATATTAAGAAAAAGTCTTTAAAAACAATATTAAAAGTATTTATTATATGTTTTAGTCGGTGTGAACCCCTGTAACAGCCAAAAAAAAAAAAAAAATCTTTTAGTCTGAGCGACATCAATAACATTACAAAATGCTGGTACCTAATTTTAATTTCTAGCTATCACAGACTTTTCCATTGTGTATATTTCCTCTTAAAAAATATTAAGAGGAAAAAACAAAAGCTTTACTTCATAATTCTTTCTTTTTTTTTACCATAAATATAACAAATGGAACCCCAGATTCAACGTACGTTACAAAAATTTTAACACACGTTACCATAACGGTAACGTATGTCAACAGTAACGTATGTCAAATTTTAGGAATTGTATTTAGAAAAAGATTATTTAACTACAATTTTTTTCAAATATAATGGGATCGAAAAATTTGTAATGTAGGAAACTACGAACCGTAAAAAGTTAGATTGGAAGTGGTGAATTCAATGTGAGAAAACAATGGTAACGTATGTCAAAATGAATTAAGGCACTCACTATGTTTTGAAAACCAATGTCGTCTTACTTTGGTTAATACAGCGACCTGGGCCCTTGGTTGGGTATGGTTACAATACATAGTCTGGAAGGTGTAAGGACGTTATCCCGACTCCCCTAGCTCCAGAACCCAATCTTCTACACCCGTTCATGTACATCAAATGAATAAATTCGGAAATTCTCGGACACAAAGAAAATCTTTTCTCAAGCCCCCAAAATTTCATATATTCAAAAGAAAGTTCTGTTTTCATTTAATATACACATAATTTAACAAGAAATAAGAAAAAGAATAAAATTAAAACAAATATCTATACTCTTTGTGAAGGTTAGAAGTTGAAAACTTAACCTTGTGGACAGTAACGTACGTCAAAATTTTTAACAATTAATTTTGTTTTTTTCTTTATCAAACATTTAAAATTGATGTTTTAATGCGTACATTAATTTAAACAAATGAACTTGACAAGATAAAATCAACAATAGTTAAATATTGGCTGTATGCCTTTTTTTTTGTAGCCATTCAAAGTGCTCGGACAGCAAATTGCCATTTTATTTGAAAACTACCCATAATTATTATTTTTTATATTTACATCTTTTAAGAAAAGACTTTCTTATCTATAGAAAAGAAAAAGTAATCAGGAAAATTTAATGCTCTCTTTCTCATTTTGAAACCTACCGATATCAAGTCTTGGCCTCCTGTACCAGCTTCCCCCAATTGTCTCGATCCTATGCTGCTACCATCCAATCCCTCTCACCCAACAAGGACTTATTAGCATAGCCATTCACACCACCGCTCTATCACTCTTCTGCGTCGTATTCCATGTGTCACTTCTGTGATTATTTTCTTCGGCTGGTCACCCTCAGATCCGTGCTACTTGCCCGGCCCTTATATCAATCCATACTTACTATTAGTTGCTATACTTCAACAATCTAAAAAAATGGAGTAGCCTTTGATCAATACCTATTCTAAAACATCTATATCGTCCAAATCACAAGAAAATTCACCATAACACTCAAGCAGATCTATACATTTCGCAATTCATTCCCCCGAAGTACCCGTCAACTCTTATTTTAACTCTCACTGTCCCTTACTTTGAATACAGGTTTATTGGTGAGCTCGAGATTGATAAGAATAACAAATTGTTTCATAAGATTCATATCGGGAGGCTGTAACGCTTTTCTTGGAGGTATTATAAAATAGGATGGATTTTTTTCTGATTTCCTACAGCAATAGTTGATCGGTACTTTTCTAATCATTAAAGACTATAACTTCCTCCACCCTCCTCTTAAATACAAGGTTCCAACATTTCAACCTGTATTCCCCTCCACATAACATCTTTCCCGCCTCCTAAGCCATCGGTCTTTTTAAAATATAAGGATAATCAGTATATATGTACATACGTTTTTTTCTCTATAATTTATGCCGTAATTACTGAAATAATGATTTATAATTGAATGGGTCCACCGAAAAACGTTCTAAGCGACAAATATAAAATTTGAGTAATCAGTGAAAGAAAATCGAAGTTATGTTGTGCATTATTCTTATTCTTAGCGGACAATATGTCCAAGAATAAAGTATTTTACATTCAATGAGACATAGTGCTATGTATCAAAACCATTTGTTTAGAAGGGTTATCTTTTTATTCTTACTGCCATAAAAGCTAAAAGTATGATATTTAAATAAATATTAAGTTTATATTAAGTGGTGCTCCTCAAATGGCTCAAAGTATTATTTTGCCTGAGCATCAACTCTATAGGCAGCTTTTATTCATCACCTTTTCGTAAAAGTACTGATATTTATCTTTTTATTTTTTTTTTTATTTATTTATTTTTTTTTTTTACTCTTGCAATGAACTGGATTTACTTGAGATTAATAAGAGTTCCCCCTTGCTGAAAGTTTCTGTTATGAAAACAAATATATATAAGGAAGCATGGTTTCTAAGCTGAAGAGTAATAATACTCCTGATTGGTATCCTTCTACCATTCATTGCTAACTCTCAAGCATTATTTACAATTTTTTGAGCTATTGTTGTTCCAGAGGTGAAGTGAGCTTCCACTCAGAGGTTCAATTTGATACAATATGATTAAATTGGTTTGACAATAAAAATTATCCAGAACGTTTATACATAATCCTTTTCGACTTTGATATTGAGCGTTTGGTTTTCAATGGTTGGAATAAAAATTTCCTTATGATCTTTTTTAAAAATTACCGCAAATACCGGGCAATGGGTAACTTTTTCCATCTAGTTGTAATCAGCGGAGTATTGTTAAGAACAATACGTAGCCACTATGTAAAACTAACGAATGTGAAAAAACGTATTTTTTTATTTCGTTCGTATACCACTGTATTATACAAGGCCTGCTTTGTAGTTAATTGCTGGAAATTCGTAAAAATTACATTGCTGATTTTGGTCTTCAAATTGCCGATCAGATTCAAAATTTTACCATAATACCTTGTAGAATACATCGGGTAACGAACGATATATATATATATAAAAAAAAAAAAAAAAAAAAAAAAAAAAAAAAAAAAAAAAAAAAGGATTTTTCATATTCGTTAGTTTTACATAGTGTCGACAAATAGATGGCCTACATTTTCCCGCCTACTATTGTACATAATGTGAGTTAAATATAGCTTATTGAATATTTCTTATTATTTTTCCAGATGTGTGAATAGAGTTATTAATTGCTAATACTTATGGACCTTAGAAGTTCATATTGATTAAGAATATTTAATTAGAATAAAGTTTAGTTAAAAAAAAAAAATGTTTCACTGATCCCCGCTGAACAGAACTAGGACTCCATAAGACAAACGGCTTACCTGGAATCTCATACGAGACTTTTTTGCTCTCGTTTTCAACTACTCCAACATTTACTTCACAGTTCTCCATTAATTACTAATGACCAATTTACTTGACAGTAATTAGAACCATTCGGACATACAGAGTTGAATCCATGGGAACCACTGAACCTTCCAACTCTTCTCGTATCCAATCCTTCTATTTGGATCGTATACAATCTAAACTCCTTCAAAAGAATCTTATCATGCCACGAATAAACTTATCCACAAAGATCTTAATGTTCCATATGTTGCTGATTTGGTCCAAACCAGATACCTGTCCTTTCATAGTAGGATCCATACCCACACGAATCCACTTACCTCCCAACTTGCTTCGTACTCAATTCGCGATAGTCCTCCGAGGCGTATAAAAAGAAGATGGCTGAGAAACCTTCTAATGTAGAAATTTTATTGAAGTGCTAACTAGTGAGTGGTTCTTTGCATGTTATTATAACTCTTTGTAATAACTCTCTGAATTTTACTTGCTGTTTATAATACAGTTGTAAATATCGATAAACAGTTCAAAAAAATTAAAACATGGAATACACACTAACCATGAAATGGACTCAAGGATCACAATTACAAATGCAAAACTTTTAGTGTCTAAAAAGAAATTTCACTAACAAGAAAAAGGACGGTGCATTCTGATTATTTCAAACGTAATAATTTTTAATTTTTTAAACACTTCTAAATTATTTATTTTTCATTAAGATGGGTGTTCTATACAAGTATCGACCGAGATTCGAGAAATCTGAGAATTGAAGGAGTCCCAAAAGAATCCTTACAATATCGAAATTAATAATCCCCGTGTACCGTGCATTCATTCAGAAGTGTTGATTTATATTAATAAAGATTAATTTTTCTGTTGCTTCCTTACGACCGTACAAATATTATGATAATTATATAGAACGCTTACAATAAAAAAAATGTATTAAAGAGATAGTAGGACTAAAGTTGTCCTGCAGACTAAAATTTCTCTTATACGATTCAAAAATAAGAAAGTTTTAGCTCATTAAATATAAATGAAGCTATTGAGGTTGCCTTGATTGACAGATTGGCAAGTGTCACTTCACTGAAGAGTTCTCCTTCGGTTACTAGAGCATTCCTGTTTGCTACTTCAGGTAGGGCGATAAATAGGTACGGTTAAGTAGAAGTTAACACGCGTTACATATTGTATTTCATAGGTCAATAATGAAATTAATTAGAAATATGCAGAACCTTTATCAAGATCGTTTTTACTTAGTTTATAGATTCCATATGTAATCCAAGTCCTCTTTGTATTATCCTGAAAGTATAAAATAATCAAACTATTTTTTAAAAAACGTGCTTGTGTATCCATTTTGCAAAAAAAAATATATTTTCTTCGTTATGAAATGAGTTAGCTGTTTTTTTAACACACCTAACCTAATCTTGAGTAAATTTATGGATGAAACAAATTCATTCCTAAATCATCAATAGGATGAAAACTATATTAGAGCATATAATGTATCATTAGTATAATTTTTTATCCGATTAACAAAACATTAAAAATTATACACAGCCTCTTTCCGGATCGTCAGAATAACAAACGGATTACAAAAAACTTTCAAAAGAATTAATAAATATTGGCAAAAATGGAAACTAAAAGTGAACACAAACAAATCAGAAGTCATTTTGACGAAACACAGACCACTCATTGACAATCACGTTATTTTTAACGGAGAAGACATTCCTTGTTCAAAATCAGTTAAACATCTTTCTTTATCACAGACTACAAAGCAATAAAATAGACAAAGCAAAAAAAATAGTATTTAAAAAGTTCCTTTTTTTCACAAAATATCAAAACTAAGTCCCAAAAAAAAAACTTATATTATACAAAACCGTTATCTGAGCTCAGATTATATATGCCTCACCCTAAAAAGACATACCCACAAAAGAACAATATATATACTCCTTCCATAAATCTGATAACAACTCTTCTTTGTTATTTATGAATATTTGTTTTAAACCTTACAAATTAGTTAGTTATTTTTATTTATTTATATACATTATATCTTTTTTCATTTTATTTATTAATTTTCTTTTTCCTACTGTTCAAAGAACTACATTAAAATGTAAAATTATTCATTATTGTATAAAACATTATAAATTATGTTGAGGATATGAATGACGCCGGAATATGAATTTTTAAATTTTAAATATGTAAATAAAGCTTTATAATATATTAGCATTAAAATAATTAATTGATAATTAACCAATTTAAGTATTTTAAAATCAATTCAGTTAACTTAGGTCTTGCCATTTCACTACCTAAATATTTTGTTGGGTTCGTACTCAAAATATTTAGAATTAAATTTATTAAATTAGCAATAGCATTTTTTTTTCTTTTCTAATCCGCCGGCTTTATTAACAAAGAAAAAAAATAATCAAGAAGAAGTGGATCTTCTTGGCATTTAAAAATGAAAATGTCTTATCAACTGCATTTAAAAGTTCAGGGATTTTTAAGTCACTGCGTAGGAATCCTCTTAAGGATCAGGTTTTGAAGTTCTGATTCACCTAGCCCAAAAACTCCTGTAAAGATTTTAACGAGTAGAATGATTTGTAATTTTATTGGTCTTATTGTGTTAACATTTTGGGATTCATCTTTTAGAAATCAGAAATAATTTTGGTCAGGATAGAATAAATTTGTCAGAAGATGTCCAATATATGAATTACCATAATGGTACATATTTAATAATTCAACTGAATCAGAATAAAAAAAAAAGGACACCCAAAAATAAAATATATTCAAAATATAAAAATTTCTCAATTCATAAGTTTTATGTTATATTATTACGATTCGGCTTGCATTGCCTTTGCTTCTTTATTCTGCTACAAAGTTACAAATAGATCTCTTCTATTTTTGCATTCCGAAACTATAGTTGATTATTATTTCTAGCCACTGTTCGGTTGTAGTTTTCCGGCAAGCTTTGTTAGGAGACGAGGGTTAAGATAAGCTCTATTTATATTATACTGTTTCAAAATAATGTAAGATTTTTCCTCTCTTCGACTCTTAAACACAGGCTCTATTAATAAACATTTTCATTATATTACTTAACCTTTTAAAACTAATTTGGTCCTCTTTCTATTTTTAAAAATCTATTTTAAGAGTTAACTTCTAATAATATATGATTTCTGTGTTGACCCAACGACTGGTTCGATGCATGTTTCGCAAATGATACGGTTAATTTCTTCCTTAAAGATTAGGTCGGGTATAAGTGTACCAGTTATAGGCAGGTCTTAAAACTTAAAATAATTAGAGTTCGGTACCACTAATATTTTTAAATTTCATTTCGTTGCTGAAATCCTTTAGAGATCGAGGAAAATCTGTTGACAAATCACCTCTGCCCGTGTGGAGTGTCATCTGAAGTTGTATTTTTATAACTTGCATGCTTATTTCACATTTTCTTCTATTTCAATTCATTTTATACTATTTTGTTTATAATTCAAAATTTATTTATATGTTTTGACTGTATTTGTGAATATCTAAGGAAGGATGACTATGTCGATAAGTGGAGCATGTTAACGTCTATTCACCTAGTTACTGGAAAAACTGTCAATAATTGAGAATTACTCATAAGTTTTCTTTTTGACTTTTGACATCCACTTCAAGCATATTTCAGTGAGTGAGACTTCTTTTCTTTTTTTTTTTAACTTAATTGAAACAGGTACTATTTGCCAGTCAACACTGAGGGTATCAATAACCGATGAATGTGGCTGTCAATAATTCTAAAATGAATTTTCTTATTATTGAAAACCACTGCCCAATATCATACATTAGCATATTTATTTTTATATAAAATTTAGGAAAAATATTTCGAATAAAAGAAGAAAATGTAAAAGTAATACTGTATTTTGGTGTAAAAAAAAGAAAGAAAAATAATGATATAAATCAAAGATTCATTTTCACCTATCTAGTCTAAAAATAATTTTTATAACAAGTGATACATATTTATGTATATGTATTTATCAAGGACTGACTTCTACATTACACGAGGAATCACAGGACATGCGGCGGTGAACGGTTACTTTTATAGATTCAAAAGAAGAGATTCATTCTCATGTCCTTGATATTTCGATAAAGAACAAAATATAAGCCACCTCATATATGAATGCAGACTACTCACTGCCAACAGAACTATACTGCAGACAAAAACAGAAGAGAAACGTCTAAAAAGAATAATTGATAAAACTATATGCGTTATAGCAAAATATCTTAAAGCATTTAATTTAAGTACCAATAAATGGTACTCTTGCCAAACGATTAGAGATGAAATTTACCTTCAGGAAGATTTAACTATAATAAAAAAAAAAAAATTAAAAAAAACTATTCCGATTACAACATTACAATTTCCCATTCTTAGTCATTTTAAAATTATATTTAATGATAAATCCAAGACTACCACCTACAAAATGATTCATTAGGGTCATTCCTCCTGGAAAGGGCCAACTGCAGGTATGAAATCTGCATACATTACCTAACGAAAAAAAATCATTCAGATTAATTTTTGACGTGTGAAATAGTATATATTTTATACTCGCAGCTCAGTTTTAAGCTAAGTACTTTAAATAAATGCATATGAAAGATATTGAAACGTTGAACACAAATTGTATTATTTCCGGTTTACCAATTAACGTAAAATATATTCAATAAATTAATTAAGAAATAACGTTTTTGAAATAGACCGATTGAAATGTAAATTATATCTCAATTTTTATTTACACCCGCCATACCAAATGAAATTTAATGAAAAATAAATAAATAACATTTGATTAGAATAGATAACACTGGAGGTAAAATTGAGAAACGGGATATAAGAGAATTTAAACATCAAAATGGCTAGTAGCTTTAAATTCAATCTGTTAAATTAAATTGTACCAGTTAGATTTCATTTTCTCACAGTTCAAGAGGTGAGGGAATGAAACAAATGCAGTTTTCTATAAAATAACATTATCTATCAAGTGTAAATCCAAAAGTATTAGTATTACAAAGCTGTAGCTGTCTCAAGGTTAAATGTGATACGAGTACACCGCGAAAAAAATTATAAAAATTCGCTTGTTAAATTGAGTGTGGAAAGAAACCACAATTAAAATACGGAGTCTTCTCAATACGAATGAAAACACGTATCATTTCTTAGGAAGTAGGGAAACCTATGGAGGGACGTCTTTAGTTACCATTGATACGTTGTATGCTTCAGCTAGAGTTAAAAATACAATTCTAACTTCGTAATGGTTAACAGTTTCAAAACATAGACCGGGACAGAGAGAGGGAATACAAATTTGATATTTGAAATTTTTTTTTCTCTAAAACGAATTAATTGTTGTTAACAGTTATTCTACTAATGCTCTCCTTATTCATAAGAAAAAAAAATCAAACGTATTCGATTGCCAGAGAAGCCCTAAAACTGATCGAAAAAGAACCCATATAATAAAATTTAATTTAGTTAAGGAAAAACTTCTGCAGAATTCAGCTCAGCCAAAGTGAAATGAGACGATTATACAAAAATTCAGCTTAAGGTTGTGGGTTCGAATTCCACCCGGGAGGGGGTTAAAATTTGTTTCGTGGCGGACCCACTAAATTAATCTTAACCTTCTCATCATGACTAGAATATGTTGGTAACCAATCGGATAGCCCGTTCTCCCTGCCCTAATTGGAAAACATGAGGACGTTAAGCACCAAATAAAAAATAATTTTTTGTTTTATAAAATATATAACTACATACATAAATTAATTAATTAATTATCCGGGTGCACGTGTCACATGATTTATTTATGATTTTTTGTTTGTTATATGATTGGGTTCCGTGTACTGCATCGTGACCATAGGTACTATTATCTGTTACCGAATTATCTGATTTTTTATTAAATAAGGTTAAAGAATTAAATAAATAAATAATAAATTAAAGAATGATCTTTTTACCTTTTAGGAATTTTAAAATACTGCAATGATTCTTTTGGAGGACTGTTTTTATATGATTGGGTTCCGTGTACTGCATCGTGATCATAGGTACTATTATCTGTTATCGAATTATCTGAGTTTTTATTAAATAAGGTTAAAGAATTAAATAAATAAATAATAAATTAAAGAATGATCTTGTTACCTTTTAGGAATTTTAAAATACTGCAATGATTCTTTTGGAGGACTGTTTTTATATGCCATGATTGCTGAATATGTTCTTTACTGAAAAAGAGGAGAACCTTGAGCACATTGGCTGTGATGCACCTTAGGCGCTCTTCTGCTTACTTTTTTGAAAGCGGTGTATCATAAGGCTTGTGTCTTAGTCTATTTCTCTGCAACATGGTAATCAACGACATTAGCAATGAACTGCCGGTTATAGTTTCACTTTTTACAGATGATATCTTGAGATATTTCAAATCATTAGATAAAGCTTTTAGTCAAGACGTTGCCTTGCAAAAATTAGAGACATAGGCAAACCTTTCTGGTTTTTCCTTAAGAAAATTGTCAGCCATTCATTTTTGCAAAATTAAAAAGTGTAACCAAGGCTTTTATTTATTACTTAATAAACAACAAGTAGGCAAAGTAAGTCATTTTCTAAAATTTTACACAAAGTAACTCAAAATTTATTTGTTATAAATAAAATTTTTAATTAATAAATCGTGTTATTAATTTTTTTTTACATTTTAGTTAATACTACACTCCATTGATGTAGTTTATTATTAAAAAATATTTTTACTATTGCTTAATAATTTCAAAAAAACTGTTTCACTTCCTACTTTAAAATTGCTTCATGTTCTATTTGATATTACTTATGAACGTTTTACCTCTCCTTCACCTAGCAGTTTTAACATACATTAATGTTAAAAATGTAAAATATTAAACTTGTATGATAAATTATCACCTTGGACGAAGCGTAGGATGAAATCCATATTTCATAGGCAGTTAAAAATATCAATTTATAACTGGCTGTTAGATCTATTTGAGGAGCTCCAGCCCTAACAAACAAAAATATGTATTCCTCCACACAAACAAATATAACGCTTACGATTGTATTATCGTAGTCATATATCACCAATATTTGTGTAATTTTTATTATTTATTTTCTCCAGTAGGTTTATTTTAAATCAATAGAATAAAAATAAGTTGAAATTAAAAATGTTAAATAAATATGTTAGCTTTAGTTTTTTTCTTTAAAATTAATAAAGTTTAATTTATTTTAAATGAGATATATTTATAAAAAGACAGTCGAACTTTTATCCAATGTAGTTCAGGAGTTAAAAAAGCTATAAATAAAAAAAAATAATCGACCCACAACAGCTAATTACTTAAATTCTGGGGATTCAAAAATCAAGAAAGAGAAAAGTGATATAACAAAACTGTAAAAAAGAACTATTTTTTTTTTCTCAACAGGATGGTTGTGGGACCTTTCACGATGGAACTTTCATTATAGCACTAAAATAGTTTTTGCTTTAGAGGTCATTGGCAAATCGTTATATTCATAATCACTCGCAATTACATGGTGTATAGTCAATAATTAATAATTAAAAAAAATTATTTGGTACAAAGCATAGTAGTTTACAAGTTTAAAATGATGTACTCGTTTACGCTTCCAAAACTTTCGATACTATCCCTTTTGGATAACAAAATTTTCGTTCCACGATGAAGCACAAATACAAAGCCTTTAAATCTCAGGATATTTTGAAGCTCTTGTGGTCGCTAGGAATATGATCTACCGATACATACCACACTTTTCTTTTTTTTTTAACCGAATTCTTCTCTACTTACTGTACTAATGTCATAATTTCTCTGAAATATTTGAGAATTTACTTGTTTCATTATTGGATAGTAATTCTTTTAATTTAATTTTTTTTTTTTTTTTTTATACCTTATCCTTTTGGTATCATCTTTTCATAGGTACGGCATTCGTATACTTCTTTCTTTTTTGGTCTGTACCACGACCACAGTTGCGATATTATGATTTCTATTACTATTATTACTATGATTTCATAATAGAAAATCATAGTAATAATAGTATTTTTTCATTTAGATTTATTTGTGAGTTCGTGAAACACAAACCATTATTTTGGGGTTAACATTGGTGGCATTCGTGAAGAATTACGTTTTCCGTATGATCAAGAGCGAAAAATCCTTTCTTTACATCGGCATAAAAGGTGCCTGTCACAATTTCTATACATTATGATTATTTGAAGAGAATTACAAAGATGCCTTTACATTCTTCACACTTTTGTTTGAGAATGTTACAAGCGGCAGCTTTAATCGAGCTTATTAACACTAATTACGTTAATGCTGGAATTAAGCAAAACAATATAAAAAAAACAAAAAACAACTGCATATAATGATATATAGTTCCAAGAAATTTCACTTCCATGAAACGAGCCAAAAAAAAAAAAAATTCTTATTTTAGCTGTACAATATTCGTAAAAATTGTGATACGAAATCGTCTACTCTATAAACATAAAATAATTTAATGTATTTAACGTATTACCTTAATGTAATGGGTCGTTTTCAAATAAAATGGCAATTTGTAGTCCCAGCAATGAGAAGGGCTGTAAAAAAAAAAAAAATTACCACCAATATTTCACTGCTATTGATCTTATCTTGTCGATTTCATTTGTTTATATTTATGTAGGTCTTAGAACTTCAATTTCAAATAGTTAAAAATAAAATTTAATAAAAAAAAAAAAATTAATTATTAAAAATGTTGACGTACGTTACTGCCCATAGCTCAAGTTGCCAACTTATAAATTAATTTGGCTGTTACAGGGGTCTCACCTACAAAAAAAAATTATATTAAATTATGTTAATATTTTTTTTTTTTTAAAGATATTCTTAAAATGAATTTTGTCTGTCTGTTTCTCTTAATCACCATTAAGTGTGAACATATTTTTAACTTAGGTTACCATCGATTAAAAATAAATAAAGTTAATTAATTAATATTAATTTTTTGTTAATGAAGGATTATTGAAAGGGTCTAGACATAATTAACAGATATTCATAACTTTTGAAGGGCAATAATAAAGTCCATGAACGTTTTAATAAAGTGAAAAAAAATTTGGTACCGTTAGTTGATTTATGTGGGAAAAAAATGCTTTAATTTCTCACACAAATTGTATTACTATTGCTCTGCACGGGAAATCACTTCAAATTAGCAATCTGAATAATCCTTTACTGAAACCTGAATAAAAGGTATAAAGGTATGAAACCGGTAGTCAAATCATTAAAGGGTTTTTTGTCTTAAAATTCAGTTAAAAATCAGGGAAGCGTAAATGTTTCGAACCAACTCAGGAATATATTCTCAAGTAGTGTGGTAACATTCTAGTATGCCAAAGAACATGAATAATAAGGGTTTTCTTTATGGATGCCTGGGTTTTCTGGTAAGCTAAATTGCCATTTTATTTGAAAATTACCCTAATATGTTTAATGGGTCCCAATTTATCATATTATGTATACATTTAGAACTGAATAGAAACAAAACTTTATTCTGGCGCAAAGTCCGTTAAGAAATAACATCACAATATACTTACTTATTACATCATGTCATATGAATTATTATATTTTAAAGTAAATCGGTTAGGTTTTTAGATCAAGTTATCTTTGAAGAACTTTTTGATCAAATAGGCTTAGTGTTTCTTTGACCTGCCAATCCAGGTCCAAGAAACACTGGGCGCTGGGGACTTGATGTAGAAGTATTTTCGGCACGAATATGGATGAATTTTTAGCATTTGTACCCATAATATTCCGGCGATAGTGGATTAAAAATAACTATTTTGCTGGTTTATCTTTCTCTAAGCAATTATGTTATTGTTATTTTTAATTCGAAAATAATATTTTTGTAAAAGCTACAAAATCGTCTTCCTTCCATTGATTGTCTCAAGCACCCTAAACGGAATACCCCCTATAGTTTGGAAACCATTGGCTTAATTTATAGTGTTAAGGCTTACTTTGAGGCTTTGAGATATATATTAACTCAAATGTTTGTTAATGAGCAAACATGTTTAATAATGAATGGTTTTTCATAAAGTTTTAAAAAAAATTAAAACATCTGTCTTTCTCTTAATATTTTTTAATTATTAAATATTAAAAGGTTGAAAATACAGCCGGCATCTAGTCTAAATAATGGAGGAAATTATATTGAGACAGAAGTATATTAAGACTCCTTTTATAGTAACCTTAAAGAAATTATAAAACAATGTAATTTGTGTACAACACTAGGTAACGACCCTGAAACTATTCACTATCATTCAAGCCGAAGGGTGGTCGCTCTACCTGCAACTCTTAACGAGCAATGAATTTTTTTTTTCACAAATAATA
Organism: Euschistus heros; assembly: GCA_003667255.2. Lineage (NCBI taxonomy): Eukaryota > Metazoa > Arthropoda > Insecta > Hemiptera > Pentatomidae > Euschistus > Euschistus heros. The sequence goes on from RCWM02000003.1 coordinate 451,545, forward strand.
ATCACTTGTGAAGTGAGCACCTAATGAAGATTTTTGTGAAAAATGCCTTATTTCTGAATCTACTCTGCTTAAAAAAATCTAACGTATAATCTGATAATTTTCGCACAAATATTTAGAATACATAACAAACCAAATAGAAACAAATAAATGATGGTGAAAGACTTTAGTGTTAAAAGAAATTTTAAAGAACATGTTGAAGAAGGGATTCAATCGTTGACCTAAAATAATAAAGTTATCATATTTTTATATGAAAGACGTATAGTACAAGTTGAAAAAAAAAGATGTGGAGGGTACGATTTGAAAATATTTCAAATAGTTACAATTATAACATTTCTTAGAAAATTATTATTTTATTTTAGAAATACATATCAATGAAAAAATTGATTTTTCACATCAAACATACAGTACTAATAATCGTTTTCCTTAGTTCCTGATCAAGTTGCGGTAGCTCAGTGGATAAACATCTGATCTTATTTATCCCAAAGTCCGAGTACTTACCTGTTCCGTTATATCAGCGAAGGATCGGTATTCCTGCTGCGTTCCTTAAAATGGGTTTTCATATTTGGGAAACAATATGAGAGTTCAGCGTGATTCTTTAGTGCGAACTGGACATTCATTAATATCTCCTCTTCTACTTTTCTTAGGGCAATGGTTTTTTTAAACCTAATATTGCACCCTAAAGCGTCACAATAACCTATTTGTGGTGGCTAATATAAATATAAGATCATTTTTTAATAATAATATCATTTGTATTTTAAAATTACATGTACTCACATTATAACACATTATTGTCGACTTCCACGTCATTAATGATGAATAGCTCTTGCACTTCAACCGGTATTCTCTCCAAACTAGCTTAGTCTAGAATTGGCCTCATGAAAGAAATCGATGGATCTTAATGCATTAGCAAAATACTGAGTATATCCCTGTTATTGGATTGTCTTGAAAATGACTCTCTGATGGAAATATTTATGATTCGCCTCTTGAGCATCCTCTGACAGTATTTTAAAGGGCACGATAGCATTTTTCATAATTTCTGAGCCGTGTATCAATAGTTAGTGAACTGTGACAGGCATACAATAACAGTCATGTAGGTAAATGTACATTTCTTGTTGCCGTTTCTTTTGCAAATCTTTGAAACTTCTCGATGTTCATTACATGTTCAGAAAATATTTCATGCAATATCTCTGAAAATCGTTTGGTTATACTCAAATCTATTCCAGTAATTGAAGCCGATGTCTGGAAACGCAAAGAACATTCGGGCAGTATTTCCATCATTTGATGTTCCTAATCCTTGTTTCAGATGATCAAGTAATAATCGAATGTCGTTAAACTGATTCAATATTTGCTCTCGGCGATCAAATTGTAATGAAAACGATAGGTCTGCTGTGTATTAGGAAATCGAGGCTCGTAGATATTTATACTGAAAATCTAGACTATTGTTTTTAATTCAACTACAAAATGAAAGGTCCAAATTTTTAAGATTTATTTTTCACGCCAATCTCTCAACATAAGAGTAACTCCAATCGCTCCACTGTGCGTCCAGCACAACCGTTGGTCAAGACAGTACAGTTTTACCTTCATGAATTGTAGTGACACAGGTTTTTGTTAGTTTTTGTTGCGTCGTAACCTATTCTTAAAAAAAGATGGAGATATATTATATTTATACTTCGGAAAACAAATGGCAAACATTTAATTTATGATCAAATTGGTGCCGTTTATTTTTTTTTCATGGGTGGATGGGGTAATTTTCATAAAATAAGTATTAGTGAGAAGAGGTCATGTAAATATTAAGTAGAAGTTTAACATAAATTAATCGGGAAGCTCCCGATTTTTTTTTTTTTTTTTAATAAATATTTATTTCTATTTACAAGTGTATACATTATATACAACAAGTAGATTTCAGGAATATGATTACAATGACGTGTCAATAACATGCAAAGAACTACTCACTAGTAGCACTTCAATAAAAATTCTATATTAGAAGGTCTCTTGGTCATCTTCTTTTCAGAAGTCTCGAAGGATTCTCGGGAATTGAGCGTGAGGCAAGTTGGAAAACTAGTAGGTTAGAGTGGGTATACAATTTACAATGAAATGATAGGTAACTGGTTTGGGAAAAATCAGCAACAGAAGGATTATTAAGATCTTTGTGGATAAGTTCGTTTGTAACATAATAAGAAACATCGAGAATTTTAGAATAGAATAGAAAGAAAACTTTATTCTGGGACAAAGTCCCTTAAGAATAACATTAAATAATACAAAGTAAGATCATAACTGGCTGATAAGCTGTTAAAAATAAAACATTGGTAAAATTAAATAGAAATATGTTCGAAAAAAAATACAGAGATAAACTAGAAAAAGAAAAAACTATTAATAAAAAGAGAGTGAAAAAATAAATGTACAAATAAAGAGGTTAATATTGTAAACAAAATTGCAGAAGAGAAAAAAAAAAAAAAAAAAAAAACAGTAAATTAAAGAAAAATAAAAGATAGAAAATCAAAAATTAGCATTACAAGAAATCAAAACAGTATCATTGTCAAACTATAATTTTGGCTAATGTTTTATGTCTGACGGTCTTAGTAAATAAATTAGACGATTACATACATAGTACATACATCCTTATAATTAGAGAGCGTCGGGTTGGAGGGAAAGAAGATGGTGAAAGAGTAGTGTTTTGAATGTTCCAAGGGAAGAAGCATTGCGGATACAGGGGGGGGGGGGGGGGAGGGAATTCCAGAGAGTAGAGGATCGGACAAGGAAGGAACGTTGGAATGCAGTACTTCTGTGGGATGGAGTATAGAGATCGGAAAGACGAGATCTTGTATGCAGTGATTTGATAACAGACTTGAATTTCAGGTTACTGTAAATAAAGGGAGGGTGACGGGTGTTGATAACTTGGAATAGGTAGGAGCCTAGGAAGTAGTTTCTACGGAAGGAGAGGAAAAGCCAATTTAAATCAGTGTAGAGATGCGAAACATGGGAACGTCTTGACGTTCCGAAGACAAACCTGATGAAGCAATTCATGATGCGTTTTAATCTGTCTTCAAGAACCGTCGAGAGCCCGCCATATATCACGCTACCATAGTCAAATTAGATAAGGGATAAGGGAAGATAAGGGAGGATACTAGAAGTTTGCGTGTGGGTAGGGGAAGGAGGTGACGGGAGCGGTGAAATAGTTTTAGGATACCGATTGACCTTCGGGAGATTTGTGCAATATGGGATATCCAGGAGAGGGTTTGATCAATGGTTAAGCCTAAATTTTTAACAGAGGATTAAGCCTAAATTTTTAACAGAGGAATGGAAAGTTATTGGATGACCATTAAGAAATAATGTGGGAAAGTTGGCATTTGAATTGAGAAGGGAATGTGATCCTATGGCAATTGCTTGAGTTTTAGCTGCGTTTAATGTTAATTTGTTCAGATTTGCCCAGGCACAGGTTTCGTCTAGGTCTTCCTGAATTTTGGCAAACGCAGTTGACATTTCGGATGGAGGAAAGGAGAAGTAAATTTGGAAGTCATCGGCATAAAGATGGTGGGAACAATGGTGAATTGAATGGGGCAGCAGATGGACTGTAGAGTGAGGAAAGAGGATAGGCCTTGGTTAGGAGTGGCAACTGCTTGGGTGCGGTGGGATAGAAAAGATTGAAACCAAAGGAGGGAGCTGTGGGAAAAGTTCAATGATTTCAATTTTTAAAAAAGGATATTATGGTATAAGGAATCGAATGCTTTAGAGAAATCAAGGAGGATCAGGATGGTCAGTTCTTATTTGTCCATCGCTGCTTGGATGTCAGTGATAATTTTAATGAGTGCGGATTGTGTTGAGAAGCCGGGACGGAAACCAGATTGGAAGGGATCAAGTACCTTGGAATCTTCTAGGAAATTGGAAATTTGGGATTGCACCAATCTTTCTAGGGGCTTAGAAAGGTTGGAAAGTATAACTATAGGGCGGTAGTCCTTTGGGGATATAGGGTTTGGGTTCTTGTTGATGGGATGAATTAAGACCTTTTTCCAGGAAGTGGGAAATACAGTGTTTTGGAGGGAAAAATTATATATTAAGAGGAGAGACGGGAGAATTTCAGGAAGGCATAATTTCAATAATTTAACAGGAATGCCGTCTATACCAGATGAGTTGGATTGAGACTTCATAATGGAGGTAATTAGATCGGAGGGAGTGATATAAGAAAAGTAAAAATTATTGTCGTTAAATGCTGGCGGAGGTAAGGGCAGGGAAGGTTAGGAAGGAGCAGATGAAGTGGAAGAAACGAAGTAGGAGTTTAACTCATCCGGAGTGACAGGAAAGACTCCCGAGGGAGAGGAACTAGGAGGATCACACAAGGAAAGTTTGCGGAGGAGCAGCCATTTGGATTTAAAATCGGGTGCAGATGAAAGGCCTTTGTGGAAGAAATTGGATTTAGTTCGCCGGATCGTGGAAGATTCGAATAATTGTGTTAAATTTCTTAGAAACTTAAACGCTTCATAGTCCTCTTCAAGCCTGGTGCGTCTGTAGCGTCTTCGGGCAGCCTCGCGTCTTCTTTGTAAATCTTTAATGTCTTGGTTCATCCAAAGAGCAGGGCGACGCCGGCGAAATGTTGAGGTTTTAAGAGGAGCATGGGTATCAAGGATAGATAGGAGATTGGTGGTGAGTAATTCGACCATGGTATCAATTGAGGAGCAGGAGTAAATTGGATTCCAATCTATGGTTTCGAGATCGGATAGAATCTTATCTCGGGTGAGGGAGTCTATGTAACGGAAGGAGATTGTTTCAGGGAGGAAACGAGGTGTTGGGATATCATATGATATTTGTATCAGGTCATGAGAGGATAGGAATGAAACAGGTCGTTGACTTGAGGAAAGAAGGTTTTTTGGAGAATCTATGACATGCAGGTCCAACCAAGTGTCAGACCCGCGGGAGTGGTGGGTGGGATTGAATGGTACAATAAAAAGGTGGAGGGAAAAAAAAAGGTTTTCAAGGTAGATTTTGTCATAGGAGTCAGATAGGAGATTGGTATTCAGGTCACCGGAGATGATTATATTGGAGTAGAGAGGAACATAATGGTAAAGGTTAGATTCGAATGATTGGTCAAAAGGAACATGTGGTGGACGGTAAACCACTACGTATAGGAGAGAATGGGCATTAATGGATATTTCAACAAATAAGGAATCAATGTTTGGGAGATTTGAAGGAGGTGAATGAAAAAGGACACGAAACTTCTGGCAATCATGGATATATAGCGCTACTCCACCGCCGTTCCGGTTAACCCGGTCATGACGAATGACGGAGTAGTTAGGGAGAGAAACCGAGGAAGAAGGAATGTAGGGTTTAAGCCAGGTTTCAGAGACTGCAATGATGTGGTAAAAATTTTGGGTGAAAAATTCTAGGAACTCATCGTAATGGGCTGGTAGGGATTGTGAGTTTATGTGACAGGCGGTTAGGATGTTAGTCATAATGGGAAGGAGTTAGGGAAACATAGGACAGTAAGTAAAAGGATGACACCGAAAATGAGAAACAGTAGTAGACGCCAAGAAGAGAAAATACATATCGATGATAAGAACAAAGTAAAATGATATGTACAAAGTATATATAGAAGTAGAAATATTTACAATAATGGAAAATAAAAGTAGTAACAGGTGAATATATAAGGATAGTATAGAACGAAAGGGCGACGAGTTGGTAAAGAAGAGATGAAAAAATAAATAAATAAAATAAAAGATAAAGATACATAAACAAGTGGAAATAGGAAAGAAAAATGAGCGTTAACTGATTAAAAGTAATATCATAGTGACACCAATAAATTAAAAACTGAAAACTAATCTGGTAAGGATAAATAATGATGATGATGATGATCCGTGGCGCTACAGCCCAGCATGGACCTTGGCCTCCTCTATGATCTTTTACCATGTAGCTCTTTCTTGTGCGGTCGCTCGCCAGTTGGGGGCTTTCAGAAGGTCCCTGAAGTCCCTGCTCACAGCATCCTCCCATCTAAGTCGCGGTCTACCTCTTCCTCTAGCTACATGGAGCCTCCCATCCAATAGCTTCCTCGGTATTTCGTCAGCTGGCATTCGGACAACATGGCCCGCCCAGCGCAGTCTTCCCAGCTTTATATACCGCATCACATCCGCTTCACACCTAAATATAAGCTTTCTGAAACCCACACCCCAAGATTTCAATAACTTCCTGTTGGCCTTACAGTGCACACAGTGCAGAAAAAGGCCAAACATCCATGAAATCCTATCCAACTTCAGTTTCATCCAAATAGGGGCTTGGAAAAAAAAAAAAAAAAAAAAAAAAAAAAAAAAAAAATTCACCATACATCTGGTAAAGTTCCCTGTTGGTCCGCCTTCTCCAATAATCACCAACTTTTATGGCCCCAAATATGCGGCGCAGTATTTTTCTCTCAAAAATGAGAACTTCTTTTTCTTCTGTGCTTGTCAGGGTCCAGGCTTCCGATCCGTAGGTGAGGACTGGTCGGATTAGGGTCTTGTAAAGCTGGCATTTCGTGCGGCGAGTAATAGCTCGGCTTCTCAAATGTTTGCTGAGCCCAAAATAGCTCTTGTTGGCCTTTAATAGTCTTTGGCTTATTTCAAGAGATATCCTGTTTGAGCCACTTACAATTGAGCCCAAATAAGTAAAATGGTCAACCGTTTCAAAAGAAAAAGGTCCCATTCTCACCTCCTCTCCTACTGCAACACCCGCTCCAGGTCCAGCTCGCATTTACTTTATGCTGGTTTACTGACATGCCTATGGATTTTGCTGCTTCAGCCAACCTCAAAAATGCTTCTGATAAAGAAGCAAACGATCTTGCCACCAGGTCCAGGTCGTCTGCAAAACCAAGTATCTGCACCAGCCTGTCAAAGATTGTTCCGCTTGTTTGTATTCCGGAATCTCTTATTGCTTTTTCAAGGGCCAGTTTGAACAGCAGGCATGCTAGACCATCGCCCTGCCTTACTCCCCTCCTGGAGTCGAATTCTGGAGATAGTTCTCCCTGGATCCGGACGGAGCACTTCACCTCATCCATGGTCATCTTTATAAGGCGGATCAGCTTTGAGGGAATACCTTTCTCATGTAATGCTTCGTACAACTTAGGTCTTTTGATGCTGTCATAAGTACTTCTGAAATCGACAAGCAGATGATGCGTCGTCATCCTGTGCTCTAGTGGTTTTTCTAGCATCATCCGAAGGCTGAACATTTGGTCAACCGTAGATCTTCTTCCCCTAAATCCTGCCTGATACCTGCCGATTTCCTTTTCAACAAATGGCCGTAGCTTCACGTAAATCACATTGGATAGGACCTTGTAGGCACACTGGAGTAGGGTTATACCGCGATAATTAGTGCATTCCAGAATATCGCCTTTCTTATGCAGAGGGTATATTATGTTTCCATTATTCCACTGCCCTGGCATCCTTTTCCGATCCAAGCTGTCAGGATTATATTGTATAGGGCTTTGTGAAGCTCTTCGCTGCCATACTTGAGGAGTTCAGCTGGGATTCCGTCCTCACCCGGAGCCTTATTACTGTTTAGACGATTAATGGCATCCTCAATATCGTCATATGTTGGTGGGTCAGGTGGGTCTGAGTCATCTTGTATTCCTAGGGCTTGAAAAGTCTCCAGATCTCCAGCACCTTCATTCAGGAGATTCTCAAAATGACGCGACCATCGGCTGAGGATTTCTCCTTTTTCCGAGGGTAGCTACCCGTCTTCCTTCCTGCAGGCTATAACTCTTGGCTTAAAAACCGCCCTGCTTTCGTTGACTTTCTTATAGAAGACTCTGCACTTGTTTGCATTTTTGTGCATCTCAATTTCTTCTAGTCGCTTGTACTCCCACTCTCTCTTCTTCCTTCGATGGAGGCTTTTCTCCTGCCTTCTTTTGTCCCTATACTCTTCCGTAGCTATTCGCGTGTGTCTCTTCTGGACCATATTCCTATATGCTAAGTTCTTCGCCTCTGTAACAGCTGCACACTCATCGTCGAACCATAGGGGTCTTGCTGCACGTTCCTCCATACCTATCCTTTCCTTAGCAACTTCCTTGATAACTGTCGAAAGGGTGCTCCACTGCTCTAGGTCTGAACCCACCGTCATGCTGACCTCTTCAAGCCTCTGATCAAGTCCCTGATGATAACTGGCAATTACTTCAGGGTCTTTCAGCTTGGTTACAGCAATCTTTTCTGCCTTCTTTCCTAGGGCCTTCCGAACATTGGATATTCTTGCCCGTAACTTGGACACTACTAGATAGTGATCAGTATCCATGTTCGCACCACGGTACGTCCTGCAACTCATCAGATTGGAACGATGACAAGGATATGGTCTATCTGATTTACTGTAGAGCCATCCGGTGAGCGCCATGTACCCTTATGAATCCTCTTTCCAGGAAAAACTGTACTACCGACCACTAGGTTCTTGGATGCAGCAAAACCGATCAATAGACGTCCATTTTCGTTGGTCTCCTCGTGCATACTATGCATTCCAATGGTAGGCCTGAAGACTTCCTCTCTGCCAATTTTTGCGTTGAAATCTCCCATAATGACCTTAACATCGCTACGCGGGCAGCTGTCTAGAACTCTCTCAAGCTGACCGTAGAAAGCTTCCTTCTCTTCCACAGAAGATACTTCTGTTGGCGCGTAGCAACTGAAAACACTGAAGTTGTGGAATTTACCCCTTAGCCTCAAGACACAAATCCTTGAATTGATGGGGGTAACCGCACACGCCCTCCCGAGAACCAAACATATTTTAATTTGCCGGCTGATCTCTTCTGACGGGCGAGCCAATACAGATGCCTATTGGTCGGGGTCATCTCCTCGCTAAGATATATCCGGTGGGAGTCATTCTCCTGCCAGCCGATATCGCGCGTTGAGAAGTCCCTCTTGACTTTTCTCCTCTGTATTAGATCATCCCTCAGAGATTGTCTGACGAATCATGCGATTACAGGCGGGGGTCGCGCATCATCCTTCCTGGGCCACCGGCGCTCCACTAGGTCGAGATCTTGTATGTTTAGTTTGATGCCAAGTTTTAGTTTGACCGGCACCAATACTTATAACCAATGCCGTGGGGGTCTCTGCTGGGCGTACCGGGATGCCCCGAATTTCCATAGATTTGTTCAAAATCTTCTGCCTTGTTTATCCTGATTTCGAGCAGGCAAACTTTTGTTTTTAAATTACTATTCTCTTCGACCAACTCTTCTATACGTTTGGTCTGCCCTTCTAGATGAGCTTCGATTTTTGCCAGTCTTTCACTCAATTCGAAACTCAAGTCCCTGTATTTATCAAGTGAGGTTTTTAGGGATTTAACTTCCTCGTTTACTGTATTTACAGCAGCTAGTATCTCGGAACCGGATGGCTCCGAAGGTTTTTCTGTGCTTGAATTTTGCTTTTTAGTGTCACAAATGGGACAAAACCATGGTTTTTGGAGTTTTTCAGCGCTTCAATGTCTTTGTCTAAGAGGTTGAAACATCTGCCTTAGAAAATCCCTTTACATTTAGAACAAAATAAACTATTTTTGTCGTCTCTAGTAATTGAATTTTCACACTTCGCGCATTGAACCATTTTGACGTAATTTAGTTCTATCAGCTGATTCAGTAAGTATAAAGGTGAATGAAATTTTATTTACTTACAGCAGTAGTGGGCAGGTACTTAATACTGTGAGGATTAGATAATACGGGTGAGTGAACTAAATACTCCGTTTTTTTCTATTATTATGAAGTAATCGTACTGGATTACGATGCGGCACTTCACTAATTAGGTTTATAAATATGCAGATAGAGAAACAAAAAAAAAAAAAAAAAAAAAAAACTAAGAAAACTAACACAAAATAAAGAAGTTAAGGGAAAAGAGTAAAGTGATGTTGACTGTTTGCCGTCTCTGGCCATTTTACGGGGGATTTTGGACTGTAAGGGTTGGATTCGAGAAGAATTGGAAGGTTTAGTGGAGCCCTAAAGCTCAGCTCTATGTCTATGTATGTCTAAATGGGTATAACTACTGTCATGTAAATAAGTCTTGTAATATAATGGGAGCTTGTCTGGTAAATGTTGGAGTTGTGGAAACGACGGAAAGTTTCTTTTCTTGTATGTCTAGTATGTAAGTCCCTAATTAAATAATATTTTTTAAAAATAAATACTAACAAATTTTTTTACTACTGATCCCATTTCTATACTTTACAGTTCTATGCATAAAGCGCTAAAGCCCCTTGCTTACAAACACAATTACAAATTTTTCAATTACAAAATGTGAAACCACTACATCATAAATTCATAATAAAGTGGATTCAAGGAATAATTACTCTTACAGCGGATTTATTGAACGGTATACTATCGTATTGATCACATTTAAAGGATAAAGAAGTTGGCTTTAGTTCGGTAAGAAATTTAATTTCTACTCATTCAAGGCTCTTCTAAAACATAGCTGAAACAAAAAGGGGTCCAGTAATCGCAACCTCCATACCCGCTTCTATACAATTTCTAAATATAAGCAATGCTAATATTAAAACGTGTTGATTCATTTTCCAAACTATTTCTAAAAGATGTAGTTCAGCCATTCATGCGCCAACCGACTTGTTCTGTTTTCTATTAAAAATGGAACACTAAAATAAAGCTGCTTTGTCTTTAAGTAAAAGACTGCCTTATTTTTAACCTATGATGGGTTGTCGATAGTTTGATATTATACAGTAGAATAAAATATATTTTAATACATTAGTTTAGATTATAGATTATTGATATTATTCACTGCACATAAACAAACTTGTACATATGACAGCACTAATTTATTCTACATTTTAAAAAATATAATAGATTTTGTCTCAATTTAATTTGAATTTTTCTGTGTTTAATTCAACAAATTTTAATATAGGGTTTCTTGGGAATTTCGACCAGTTAGTAGTTACCAACTTTAGTTTCAACTATTAATCAACTCATTCCATAGTTCAATAGTTCATCTCTTGTGATGGGTAGCACACATAAGGCTTTTGCATAGAGGTTTACTGTTAGTTTAGTAATAAAAAATATATTCAAAATGTAGTAAATAAATAAAAACACCGTGTACCGCAAAAACTCATGCAGGGTCTTAGGGTAAGGAAGTATTTCGGAACCAAAGAATGTACAAGGAGGTGATGTGGTCAGTAATCACCTTCAACCGCCTGTTTTTTCTACTATTCGGGGATCTTTATTATATAGAAGCTGAGTATGCCCCGGTAGTGAAAATAGTCATAAAAATCCATTCTTGTGCAGGCGCGGAAATAAACGCTATTGCGGACAGGAATTTATTATTTTTAAAAGTAATCCTCCTTAATTTTTAAAAAAGAATACCAGTTTCAATTGGAAAAAACAAAGCTGACATCTGCAGACGTAATCGTGAAGTATATAAAAAATAATAGAATTCCAAAACCTTAAAACAAAATTTGATAAGCACTAACTTGATAAAACTTTTTATAATATTGATCCTCTTATAACAAAATAGGGTTTTTTTAATAAAAACCTGTAATAAAGCACTGACACGAATGAACTCATCCATAATGCATTTTGGAACATTGGATTATTACCGAAGAATAGATTTTACGTTTAATCGTGATGCCAGGTTCATTTATTTCAGCAAAGTTACCTAAGATGCAAAGATTCATAATAAATGAATAGTATTACTAAATTAAAAAAAAAAAAAATTCGAACTAACTTTTTTTTCTCGATAATCGTTTGATGCCTCATCAGATTATGTCAAAAACAAGATGCCTCAATGCAACACCTGAGTTTTAAGTCCTAGATCTAAATACGCTACCTCAATATCCCTTGAACTACTAATATAATTAAACTAATAAATTGATTAAAAACATATTATATGAGGACAAACAACAAATACCCGTGACAGCTGCAAAGAGATTATTAAAAATATAAACTTGCTCTTGATCGCCTCCGCTGTGTAGATGGCAGCTGGTCAAGATTCGATGTAAAAATATGCCAACATATTCCCTTCCATCTTCATACTGTTTTCACCCCTCACCTACAAACCATTTACTCCCATCGTTTGGAACCCAATACCCGAATCACAGCTATTTACTAGTTTAGCATTATAAACCATAATTCTAAAGTTTTAAAGTAATATTCTATTGTAGATTTCATTAAGTGCCGTTCATTATCAAATTTTGTCGAGTCCCTTTTTTATTTTATTTAATTCTATATGATGCTTGTTTTAGCAATGTAAATTTGACACATTGCAATATTGTAAAGAAAATTTTAAAACTTTTTTCTAAAGCCTTAAATATGAAGAATTTTCTATTTTTTTTTTTTAAATGAATTTCATATAAACATATATTTATATCTTTACAGGGAAGAACACAATCTAGTTGAAACGAATCCATCTAGTCCATAAATCCATCTATTTTTAAAAAATGAAAACTAAATTCATATTATATAAAAAGACAAGCCATTTTTCGTTTATTGTCACTAACCACGGAAACTGCTGAACCTGTCTGTACCAAATTTTAACTACATCATCTTCATAGCTCTTGGACGGCTTGGCAATTTTAAAATTCATTAATTTTCATTTAAATAGTTATTAAAAACCGATAAATATGTATATTCCAGTGAAGTTTGAATATCAGCCGATAGGTGGCGAGCGCCATTATACAAGAGCGGTTGCAATATGATATATAGAGCTTAAAACTAATATTAAAATTAATTTTTTCAATTAAATTGTTATAAAAAAAAAAGAGTGGGTCCCACTGAAGTTTGGAAATCAAACAATATATAACTAATAATGCAGTAAATATCCTTTGCCCCTATGGATTACCAATTCATACATGAAACATATGAATTGGATGTCTAAATATGTTTTTACGTGATCTTCACCACATAATTTGAGCTATAGTACCAGGTTAAAAATTACAGTTAGGTCTGAAAATATCTCTGAGGTTATAATTCTCACTGGAATCACTACTAGAGAAATAATATTTATTCCTAGAACTCTAATAATTTCTATTGATCTACAATTTCAATTTAGGCGATTAGAATTTCCAATTAAAGTTTCTTTTCCTATTATAATTAACATATTACGAGGCGAGACTAACAAAAACGTTGTAGTAGATCTTCGAATTGACTTTTCTTTTCTTTTTTTCAAACCTCCGACTTTATTTAAATCAAACATATAAACAATAATAATTTTATAATAAGTTTGCCTTTCGCCATTTGAAGATCTATCTTCTTTGCCATTCCTGGATGTTCTATGTCGTCTGAAGGTACTCCTGCTACATGACGAGTGTGGAGGGACGCACTGATTGTTTCTCTCATGGTCAATTATAAGTAAACCCAAAAAATCAAGTCATTATCATTATCTCGGGAGATCAAATTCGAAAAACAATATTATGATTTTAATTTTTTCTTTTTGCATGCTTTCTTACAATGTGAATATTCGGCGATGAATAAATAAAACTCAATTATTATTCAAAATTATCGAACTTCTCTACTTATGAGAGCGAATGAATCCGCGATACTAGTATAATAATAAAGTTGGGTTAAATTTCATTATGATTAAATAAATATTTCATAGTTTCAAAATATCACGTTCCTGAATAATATAGCGATGAAGTATAAATTATCTCGTCTATTAATTAATCTATTTATAATGATACAGTTTCCTAATTATGATTCCATTCTATTACAATCTCTATAATCAATAATAGCCGTAATGAATTAATATTGTTCTCCTTCACCTTATGTATGAGTGACATAACTTTTAAAAATCGGTTAGTTTTACATTTGCATAAAATATAATTTTTCATTAACAAAATGGATTTCAAAATTATAACTAATATCACGTCAAACGAGATTCGTAGAACATAACGGAGTGTTATTTTTATCGTTTCTTACGATGTATATTTTACATTCCAGTTTCAGGTAGTATAGAATGTAATAGATTGTCCTTGTGTATAGCGTTATTTCAGATTACATATTTTAAACATTATTGAGTTCTATTGTTCGAAGTAAAGTCTATTGTTTTTGACTATGAATACTTTCTGTAATTGATTTTGATGCCGGCATCCTCATAATAACCAAATATCCGGCTTTTAAAAAAATTAGCCGTTGATTAAAACAAAGCATAATCTGATAGTCCAATATTTGGGTTATACACAGGATCAGGCAAAACGTTTACTCCTTGCAGTTCTAATAATTTTTCATTGATCTAACGAGAACCATGTGCTGGAATATTGTCGTGTTGCAAAATGGTTTAGTTTCTATTGACCGAAGCGACACACTTTGCCTTCAACTCTACTTAAAGTTGGTCTTGCTGTTTAATAAGACTACCTGACCATCAAGAACATAATTAAAATACAAAACGGTTTGGAAGTTCTTGTAAACAAAAAACATCACTCTTTTCCTAAACCCATCTGAATGAACCAAAGTCAACAGTATTTCGATGGATAACTAATTATATCATATTCAACATCAGAAATACTTCAACAGTTTTAGAACGGGGTAATGAGACGAATCGTTATTCGGTTTTGTTTTTGTTTTTTGAGAAAATGTACTTGAGTGTCAGGCCCAGAAATGATTGTAAAATGAAAAAAATAAAAATAAAAATAAAAAATAGCTGCGTAGAGATTGAGCTTTACCTGTCACCATTAAAAAAAAAAAATGCAGTACCGGATGCAATGAAATAGGGAAATTGGGGTGATGCTTAGAATCTGCAAATGACAAAACAAAGATATACCTTCAAGTGGTATGAAATAAAGTAATTAGAAAAATATATTAATGATGTACATTGAGAATCGGGTGTAAACCTTAAAATTATTGAAACAATTTCGTTATTTAAAGTAGTACATTTCAATAATAATCAAACATAAAAGGACATGAAATTAGTTTATCTAACAGAAATTCTATAAAAGTTAATTTTTAAATACTAAAATAGTACTTTCCCCCCTTAAATGTAAAGGATAGATGGGGAATAAAAACCACAAAAAGTTAAAGTTTTTTTTTTTAATATTCCATCCTCCATTGTTACTACAAAGTCCCTGAGGATAAAAACTTAGAATATTCAATCATTTCCATTTTACTTAGTTTATACAAGATATAAACATTTTGATTATTTTTTATCAGGGAGACCCCTTGTCAGTACTGTAGGCTTCAGACAGTAGATAAACTGAACAGAAAAAAAACTAGTCAATTCCAAAAAATATGTTCAAAAGTCTGTTGTAACTTTGTATACTATAGGTACATTCCAACTAGTATTAATTGTTGGTATCGAAATATACTGATTTTTCAATAAGACAAGATTTGAAAATGAACTAATCTCGGATACTCTAAATAAATACCTTGTTCAGGATAGATGTTTATTTCTGTTATATCAAGAGAGTATATTTACATTTGAAAAGTTTATAATACCAAAAATATACTACAAGTCACTTCAATTATAACGATTAATATTATGAGTAATTTTACAACCAAAGGAAAATTAAAGAATTCGAACTTACCAAGAGACCTTCCAGACTGTCCAACGCCGATTTCGATCAATTTTTTTTTTTTTTTTTGTGACAACGAAAATAGAAATGATACACACATTTACTTTACATCGAATAAGACCCGTGGGGAGAGAGAGGAAAAAGTGTTCATAATTTTATTTTATAACTTAATTTTTTATAAAAACATTCTTTGTCTAAATTCCCATAGAAAACACAAAAGCTTTTTGTTTTTCTTTAGCTGTTTACAGGTCTAAATTTCAAGGACATGAATTCACGTTTCGTTTTATGTATCATGTTGTCAGTTTATTTGATTTCGTCATTCCTTGAGGGTGTTGATAGACATTTTTTTATTCACCTAAGTAATTAATGTGTTATCTTAAAAAATCTGTGTAGAATAAGTGATTGCAAAATAAAAATAAGATTAGGGTTTTTTGCTTGTAACGTAGATTAAATAATTAAATAGAAAGAATAAAAAGTTTTTAATTTGATATTGTCCTAAATTGCTCAAGTCAAAAGCAAATTTAATTTGAATTTAGTGATTCCAGATCATTGAGGTATACAAGTAACTTTAAATGGAAGGTTAAGCAAACCAATCTATAGTTATCTCTAATTTAAAAAATTACATTTCATTAAAGTTTAATAATATGTAACCATAATTAAAATTTATTTATTTATTGAACTTTTTAATTAACTTTAAATTTAAATTGCCTCCAAAATTTTGATTTAGTAAATGTAATTTTTTCTACATCAGAAACCACCGTATTGGAAGTTTCTGGTGAATCTAAAGTTTTTAAGTTTTTCCCCCTTACCCGAAATTACTTTATTCGGAAAACATTTTGTTTTTATTTTCTAATCGCGTTTTTAAACCATTTTTAAGACAACACTATAATAATTTAAAATGGCAAGACACCTTAAATTGAAACGTAAACTCATATTCAAAGTTATTTATATTTTAATATATATTTCAAGATTATTAAAGTAATAAAAGTAATTCATATTTTAAATTTTATCATACCAGAAGTCATTATACCATAATTATCATAAATAGCAAAAAAATATTATGTTTTAAGCAGAAGCACGATGATTTATCAATCAGGTAAACGAAAAAAAAAAATATGTTCTAAATTTATTTCCTCCATTTCATCACCCGTATCAACTAAAATTATTTGGAATAAAATAAAAGCCGTTCAGGGCAGACAAGTCAAAAAAGTTCCACGTTCAACCACTTTCAACGATAAAACTTACTGAACCCAAGGATATATTCAATGCTTTTGGACAGTATCTTTCCTGTATTACAAAATATATTGTGGCACATAACCTTATTCATAGTAATCCTCTGATGAACTATAACTCAAACTATGACAATGAGCCAAACAATCTACCCTTCACAATGGAGGAATCTAAAATATAGTGTAAGATATTACCGTTCTAAATCTCCAGGTCCATAGAATTTATAAAACATTTACCCCTAATAGTGATTAATTTGTTACTAAAACTCCTAAACAATATGTGGATGAAACAGAGATTTCCCTAAAATATTTTCAACGACAACGGTAATTCCATTGCTCAAATCCAATAAAGATCCCAGATTGGTTCAGAGTTACAGACCTATCTCTCTCACTTCTTTTCTGTGAAAGTTAGCCAAAAAAATAATCAACCCCGCTTTTCATGGGAATTAGAAACCCGTAAATTACTAGACAATGAACAATTTGGATTTCGCAAACATAAATCAACAATGCATCTCCTTTTCAAATTTAATTCATTTTTAAAATCTTCTTAATAATAAACATGTTTTTGCAGTTTTTCTCGGTTTAAAAAATGCGTTTGACTCATGTTGGAGAGCAAAAGTTATAGACCTCTTACAGTTATAGGGTTTTTACTAGGAATATCTTGTATTTTATTCAAATGTTTATCTCAAAACGTAAGTTCATAGTTCGCATTTGCCCATTTTTTTCTGAAGAATATATCTGACGTATATATCTATAAAATGGGGTGCCTCAACGATCTGTCTTAAGTCCCACACTATTTAACATTGCAATCAATGACAAGAAAATTTGTTTCAAATCCCGTTGGAAACTCCTTGTACACTGATGTTTTACTTTATTATAGCTCCACCGATATTAACCTTGGCAAATTTGTAATACAGGAAACTCTCATCAATCTAGAAAAATGGGCCGCCTTTCACTGTTTTAACTTCAGCCCTTTTAAATCTTCTGCAGTTCATTTGTGGAATTCGAAAATGCACCCATCCATTCACTGTACATCTTGGAAATCACTTACTAAATATTTTATCAGATATTTAAAGGTCACCTTTGACTCAAGACTATCATGGTAAACCCATGTTTACCACCTAATGTCAAAGTTATCCAACATATGTAACGTAATAAACGTACCCTCTTCATCAACCTATGGCTTTACAAATTACCACCGTCTCTCTAGCAATCATCAATTATCCGACTCATATTATTTACCACCGTTTTATCTTCTATCTCCGTAGCTATTACCACCATGGACAGCTCATACAATATATTTTGATTTTTCTTTAAACCGGATTCAGATAATAAACAGTCCACAGACATTAAAACAAAGTTTCTTGTATCTGTTCATGGACCGTTACATTAATTACGTTTGCCTTTAAACAATGGCTCAAAAGATAAGGAGAGTGTTGGCTGTTCAGTGATCCTACCCTAAGAAATTTACTGTCTACCAAACATTTACTCAGTCTTTTCCGCCAAACTATTCAACAGATAATTTGGACAGCAGGCAATTTCTAATTTGCAGCCACTCTTACTCCGCCCTTCAGGCAATCCAAAACTTCCATTCAATCGAAAATCCTATCGTAATGAAATCAGCCCTAAGCATGAATAAAATTATAAACTTTCTTTCGGTCCCTGGTCACACTAATATAGGAGGAAATGAACTGGCAGACATAAGCGCAAAGGAAACAAGAACTATGTTCCCTTTTCCCAATACCAAAGTCACTCTCTACGACTTTAATAAATCTTATTTAACCTATGCAGAGAACCATGGTTTAACTTCAGGGCAAAAGTCCCTCAAACGAATAAAATGAAGTCCCTCTTCCGATAAACCGGAATGAACAGACT
This sequence comes from Euschistus heros, assembly GCA_003667255.2. Classification (NCBI taxonomy): domain Eukaryota; kingdom Metazoa; phylum Arthropoda; class Insecta; order Hemiptera; family Pentatomidae; genus Euschistus; species Euschistus heros. Next base: position 470,078 of record RCWM02000003.1, read on the forward strand.
GTAGTAACACGCCTTAGAATTGGACACACCAAGTTGACACCTTCCTGAAGGTAATCCGCCAGAATGCAGCACTTGCAACTGCCTGCTGACGACCGAGCACCTTATGAATCATTGCACCCGACTTTTACCATCAAGTACTTCGTTGCATCTCGAAAGATATGAAACCTGATAACTGGAATAAACTGTTTATCCTCCTTTAAAAAAATACAATTTGTTTCGACTAATATAATGTTTTCTATCACCGTGCCTCTAGTCTGAGTTGTTGTACACGGCACCTAAAATTTTAATCAAATAAGTAAAATAAAATATGAATATTAAAATATCTCGGTAAAGGAATCACGATGATTTCATATTTCAAAATCGAGATATACAATAAGACTTAATCGATGCATCATTATTTGTTCAGCTCCTGGGGCGCATCGGACGACATAAAAAACAAACATAATTCTCTATTCTTTTAATGTAAAATCACCAAAACTATAGCTCGAAATAAGTGACGGACATTCCAGAAGGTCCCAAATGTTAATGAACTCAAACTGTTTAAGTTTAAAGTTGTAGTTCTCTTTTTACGCTTAGTTATAATGAAATGCTATAGCATCAAACATTTGAAGAGATAGTAAAGGAGAAATAATTCATATCATATCATTAATCTTTTAACTTATCGATCTTCCACCTAAGCAGCGACTCAACAAAGTAAAATTTTATTCTTCAATTACTAGACATTACAATAAGCATTATATATAAATAGATGTATGAAGATTTCTGTAACAGTCATAAAATTATAATTACAAATCACGATGAATTCAAAGGAAAAAATAACCAAGTAAAATAACCTTTTTTGAAATCAAATAATGTCAACCACCGATTAAAATTTCTAATAATCGGTTTTACAACTATTTTTTTATAATTGCACCTAATTCCGTTTTAATTTAAAAAATAAATAAAAAAAATTATATAAAATAAAAAACTACTATAAACTAGTAGAAAGAAACTATCCTTAAGTAGTACTTAGATAAAGGTTTTATAATAGACTGTTACTAGGTCATCTCCTCAGACGCCTCGAAGAGTTATTGATAATAAAGTGGGAAGCGAGTTGGAATACTAGTGTAGTTGTGAGGGTATGGAACTTCTCACGAGAAGGGTTAGTTATCCGGTTTGGGCTGATTCAGCAGCTATAGGACATTTAGATCATTATTTACAAGTTTATTTGTAAATAATAGGGAGCATTTAGGATTTAACGAAGAATTTCAGGTTATAACAAAACTCCGTATGTCCAAATAGGCCAAATTTCAGTATTGTAAATGAGTCTTCTGTTAGTAATCCTTCATATTCCTTAAACAACAGTATAGATTTCGAGATTCCTTTCCCCAAAAAACCCGCGTACTTCTAGTGTCCTCTCTTATTTTCGCTTGCTTTGATTACAATTGCTTGGTTTATGGGGGACTGTCTGGTGGTCTGGAGATAATGCTGAGGAGACTGATGAACTGTTTCATTAGATTTATCTTTGGGATCCCAATGTTACTTGCCGTTATTCTGAGCTTGGTTGGCTTTTTGCTGCATTCTGACGGTAACACGTTCTGAGCACTATTCCAATCTCTTAAAAACAAAAAACCTTCCTATATTCTTAATTAACTCTGCGTTCGTCTATCCACCTCATAAACACTAGATCCCTGTCTTTTCATATGCGATTGTATTTTACGTTATTATTTTTTTTTTTTTTCCTGTCGACATTATATGCCATGAATACTGAAGAATTTAACTTGTAAATAATACGATCAGGCGATTGTACCTGTAATTATGCATTATTGTTATGTAAATGCATTGTTAGTAAATCCCAGAATAAAGTTTATTTTTTATCCATTAATTTATTTTCTTTATCAATCGGAAACTAAAACCATTGTCTAGTAAATGTTGAAACAGTCTATATCGACGATTAGTTCAGTTCCATGTCGCTTTAGTCTAGTATGAAGATTCTAAACATGGCGTTTTCCAGATGGAGTCCTAGGTAGCGAGCGGATTAGTTCAACAAGAATCAGTGGAATATTATTAAAGGAGACTGTATGCTTAACAATAAAATTTAAGAATGTTTATAATGAAATTTAATGAAAATGAGTTTTCCTGAGTACTAAGGCATTTACTGGACGATAGATTCAAACTATAGCTTTAAACTAAAAGCAACTTAAATTTTCAGAACTAAACCTACATTCTAAAGCTAAGCATAATAAAGAAAGAACTTAAGACAAAAACTACTTTTTAAAAGTGCTCAAATCTTAGTTCAAATTTACCAGATACGAACAAGTCAGTTACATATAATTTCATTTTTGCATTTTGGTCTTTGGCCTCCATGAGCAGCTTGCTCCATTTCTGAATTATGTAGGATGTTGTTCCGATTCACTACATGTAAGGAATCATTGTCCATTCAGCGCATCCATCTAGTATTATTTTCGGAGTGGCCTACTAGATTTCATATGTTGCGGAATTGGATAACATGGCATATTTTTAAAAAAAAAATAAAATCTATGCCAATTAAAACAAAATCTATGCAAATTAAGTTTATGGCTACTACCAGAACTGTTTCGTCACTTCGTCACAATGGCATTGTCTCTGCCAGTTACAAAACAATCTTATCTTACTTGTTTTCTTTTGATCAACTATGCTGTATTTCTATTTTAAGATACTATATTTTGGTAAAATAAAAATTAGTAAATTGTTAAAATATTATAAATTTAAACAATTTTAGTTACTCAATAATTATCCTGAGTCAAATCTAGTTCTATACTTTACGAATACGTAACTACACGCCTTCGATTATATATCTACTTAAATATATTTTGAAAAATGGCTTTATAATTATGAAAAAATAATTAGCTTATAAATTATATATAAAAACTGATGCTTTAGGTTTTTACTCAAGTGACCGCTACCGACAATTGGGAAGGAGATTTCTCTCAACAACCAGAGGTATAAGAATTGTCTTAAAACGTTAACAACATAACTATTCGTTGTTTTGTGTTAAATAGATGTAGCTACATGTGCATAGACGATCAGGAATAGTTAATATGTCAATTAAACAATGTAACTAACGGAGAAACATACTGTTGCATGTAAATAAGCATGGATTTACCTGGTTTAGAAATAGATTTTTAATGTAATGATTTTGTGTTATTTCCCCTCACATTATGTCTGTTTTGAGAATTATTCGATTTCCTGCAGCATTTTTGTGAAATGGTGGAGTCTAATTAATACAGATGAAATCATCCAGGATCCAGGTTGTTCGTCATATTCAATTAATAAGTTCTCATGTACATCCAACATTGTTTTATGAATTGATGAAGAGCAACTAACATTTTTTATTTAAGCATCGAATTACGTGACTTCCATTTGTTTGTTGATTGTGGTGAGATTTAGATAGGTGTGAAAAACATCATCGGAATGATTACAGGATTCATAAAATGAAAAAAATTTATGCAAATCGTCACAGGAATAGAGAAAAAGTGACGACATCTAAGACCAGAAAACATCAGCCAAAAGTATCTGCACCGACCACCATTTGTTTGTTGGCTATAATCTTACACGTTGTATCAGAGACTAGCCTAACATCTATCTATTCCTGATATGAGGTTATGCAACTTTTCAGAAAAGTCTGAATAATCTGACCTGAACTTATTTCTCCGATATCCATTTCTAGACTTCTGCCATTCTCATCTTCGTGACAATCCTTAAGTTCAGTAGGTGATCTGATCGTTAGCTGTAACAATTCTTACATATTTGCTCAGCTCTGAAATGAAACGTATTAATATATTATTTTTCTTTTCTTTTTTATGAAATTACACGTGAGTATGAAGTTCAACATCTGTTCTATTTTTATCCCCTACCTTCGGATCAATTGTAACAAATATGCTTTATTCCAACTCTGGTGTTAATGTTGCAGTGAAAATAAATCAACTAACAGACCGATTATGTTTTCATCCATCGCTATTGCGATTAAATGTTTTTCCATTCACACAGATAGTGGTGACGTTTAAGGCCTGAGCACATATAGCGCGGTCTGCCGTGGAGATCAGCGATAAACATTGCGGCGGTAAGACCGTTGAGTTGTGTTTCACTAAATTGTATTATCTACCACGTCTAGTCCAACCAAGTCTCAAACCACGTCTATTCTTGACAGCTGCGACAAGTAGTACAGTTTTACGAAAATACATAACTGCCGGTGGTCACAGAACAGTAATTAATAAATATTTAATTTTAAACTATTTTCTACGTGTTGTATTAGTTTCACTCCCTAGTCTTTGTTGGATTTATGGCTATTTCATATAAATAAATAGCGAAGTTAGGATTATTATTGTATTGTAATGCGTCTTATTATAGTATGCTTTTTTGATATGTTCTAGACCTACTATTTGTCGAAAGATGTATTCATTATTTTCTAAATATACCTGGAATATTTCAAAATAGTATCCTTTAGGAATATTTCAAAATAGTATAATTAGGAAAATGGATTAAACAGGAAGAGTGTCTTAATAAAAAAAAAAAAATCTACTCAACTTTCAAAAGGGCGATAAATTAACTTGTCCTTCGACCGTCAAAAAACGATAAACTACTCATTTTTAGTATTAAAAATAATGCAAATTACTATAAACGATAGAAACCCCGAACCTGCTCAGTGGAAAACTCAGAACACTGGATCGTTCACACGGAAAGAGACATAGCCAATTTGTTTACCGTAGAGAATATCGCCCGATCACTGACCGCCGCGACAGGCCGCGCCCTGTGTGCCCAGGCCTTTAGTGATACAAATTAAAAGACCAAATCAAAGGACAAATTTGTGTTGTTCATTAAAGATATATGAATACTCAACAACCATGAACAAAATAAAAATATTTTAAATTCTGATGAAACTGTTTTTCATCATTTCTGAGGTAACACATATGAGGCGTGGAGATGCAAAAATGGGTAAATCCACTTTTTATCATTTTTAATTTTTTTTAGTTTGCGTCCTCAATAAGAACGTAATCGTCCTCCCTTCAAAGTATGGGTTGAGTGTATGTATGTGTGTTTCGAAGTCATCATGGGTTCAAACTTTGAAGGGTGAACGATTTATCACCTTATTGAGGACGCTAACTAAAAAATTTAATAATGATAAAAAGTGGATTTAGCCCCTTTTGCATCTCCATGCCTCATATATGTTGTATTGATCATTCAAATTACAAAAATAACATCCTATAAACGTTGAAAAGTATTTCTAAATCACGATTGTTTATTTCACCCACTTATTTGTTTCGTTTAGTTAGTTACAAAAAAATATGGTTTGCAGTATTATGGCTCAAATAAGAATATATTTGGGACTGTGGCCCTGATATTTACATAAAATCTTTCTTGCAGGAAGGATGTATCTGGAACAATGTTGCTGGAAGAACGGTGACCCTCACGGACACTTCGCTGACACAGCTGACAGAGATCGAGAGGAAGATACTCCAGAAAGTAGCCCTTGCCAAACTGCAGGCGCTTAACCTCGGTGTCAACATCAGGATTCCATCGGGTACATTTATTTTCTTATTGTAACATGTTTCACTAACGTGTATTGTGATATATTATAGTTAAGGTTAATACTTTTTCATTTTGTATACCAATGGTATAAATTTGAAAAAGTATTAACGCATTCATAATCACAGAATTTGATTACGATAAACATTACTTTTTTCTCTCAGTAGTTCTCATTCTAAATTAGACCTAAAACAAAAACTTAATACCTCCACATACTTACAGAAAGCTTTTGAACATATACCTAACAAATATACAAGAACTACAAAAATATATACAGAATCTACAAACTATTCTGGCAAAAACTTTCAGATTCAGGCACCTCATTAGGAAAGGAACATAACGCTGCTTAGGGATTTACACTCCAGATATATACTATCGTAACCAACCAAAATAGTTGGTTCATTTATTTTGTTTTCGATTCGAAACCGAATTATTGTAAAGTGCGTATCATAAATCTATAACCATTTAATTTAAAATATTCCGTAGAAACTAAACATTTAACATATCTGTTAGTTAGGTACATTGAATATGACATAATATGACTAAAACTTGTTTTTATTTTTACAAATTTTACCAAAAACTTAAATATAAAAGAAATAACAAAAATAAGACTGTCTCACAACTATAAAACCAAGTTAAAAAAATCATTTTGCTACTTTTTATAATGTTCATGTTATTTTTAATAATCTGTGACACCTCATTTCTTTTCAGCAACCTGAAAAAGTCATCGTCCCATAACTCATAACTAAAGTTTTTATAACTTCCTACGGTATTTCGTCCAACGATTTGTTGATGGCATTTTTTAGTTCCGTCACTTTTTCATAATGTTTGTTTTCGGTATGAATCTTTCGCGTCCAAAATTCAACCTCGCTGCGAGGTTGCGAGGCAAAATTTTAGGTGTTTTTTGCTTTATTTGGGATTTAATAACTTCGCTCCGTTTTAGGCCACGATACACTGTAGCTCTCGAAACATTCAGCTCAGAAGGTCAGAAATCATTTTGGAGATGCTTTTAACAGAATTGCTAGCATTGTTAATGATTCTTAGTTCACAACGTAATGAAAGGTTCTTCTTTGGGCCACCTTTTCTATTTTTACTATTATTTTGCTTGTTCACTAAAAAGTTCCTCAACAAATTATGGGACCTCCGCAGTCTTCTAGCGATTTTTTGAAAAATCGGCGAAAGCCAAAATTTATCCCTTTTCTTCTTCGGAAAGCACTTTACCCCGAGGCATCGAGGACTAAAGACTAAAAAAGAGACTAAAGAAAGGAGTCCAATAACAAGATTATGATTTTTTTTTCAAAATATTTCTTTACTTGCAGATTCTGTTTACCCAGTTGGTTTTATAGTTATCAGAAAGTATTAGTTTTGTTATTTCTTTTAGATTTTTGTTTCTGGTTAAATTTGTAAAAATAAAAACAATTTTATGTCATATTATATCTTTCATTCAATGTACCCAAATAATAGATACGTTTAATTTTTAGTTTCTAATGAATTTTTCAAATTAATAAATCAAAACAATTGGTTTTATAGTTATGAGACGCACTTAGGTTAAAAAAAAAAGCACTTAACCCTTTCTACACATTTTTAATTACAAACTCTAGTACAAACATGATTTACAAATATAAAACAATGATTTTGTAAATATAAAACATTATACATAACAATAATAATAAATCGGTAAGTAATTTTTATATGTGGTCATGTACTTTATTATGTAAAATAAACAGGCAATGAGTGTATGCAATTTTATAGTATGTTCTTCCAATAAACACTGCAAATACAATACTGCTCAAATCACTTTTTCTTGCAAAGTTTCAGTAAATAAAAACATTAAACATAATAAAAACAACATATTGTAATGCACAATAAAAAAATAATTATTTACATAAAATGCATCCTGAACAAAATTTATTAACAAAATATAAAAAAATAATTGAAACAGCTGTTTGACATGGTACTACAATTTCCGTTAAATCCTTGCCAATTTACTGTAGGGAAATTATATTTTATCAAATATATTATATTTGATTTTGATATTAATAATTCTTTTTTCAAATATTATTTTCGAAGGTAGTGACATAGTTAAAAAATATTTCAATGTTTTTGATAAACTGGTTTAATACCAACTTTACACGTCCTTCATATAATTATGAAAAAGTTTCCATACGTAGTTATATAATTTATATTAATAATTTAATTTAATTGTACTAAAATCAGAATTTGTAACAATTAAACATGGAATGTAAAGAATCAAAATACATTATAGGAGATCATATAGTTGACTAGGAATAAGTAGTAATTTGATACAAGTGGTGCTGATTAAGAAGGCAATGAAGTGAAGAGAGAATTTTCTCAGGAGGTCACTATTGGTCCGAACAATAGCCAAGCAACATGTTTAGTTATTCACTTGGAATTGAGGATTGAGTGAAAGAACATATTTTGAGCGCAAGGGAATCTTGAGAAGGAGCTATTTAAAATAATTAAGTAAATTAATATTGAAGATGAATTACATCTGTGAATTTATAGCAGAGTGACGAATGTCTGGTTGTTCAAAAAAGAGCATAGGTTAAAGGTTGTACAATACAATTTTTTTTTTAGAGCATGAATTAAATTTGAAAAAAATAAACACAGTCAATTGAGAAACAAAAACTTTTAAATATCGAATGAATGTATTGCATATAAATTTAAGTTTTTCATAGTGTTATATATAGTTTTAATTTAATCTTATCAATATATTCAATTTGTGCACAGATATATTATTTTTTGATGTTTTAATTTTCTATAAAGAAATATTAAAATATTTTTTATACACTGGATATACTAGTTTTTTTTTTTAATTAAATATTTAAACAATTTATTAATTAATACCACCAAGATCAGTAGTGGTGAATCATGTTTTCGAAATTGCGATTATAGACTTACCAAATTATTCCCCGTAATATATTAAATTTTAAAAATGTAATACGAGAAATGAGACACACTAATACTCACTTTAGAAGGCAATGCGGAACTGTTTTTCGAAAAAACTATCCATAAAACTGCAAATCTCTCAAAACCTTGTAAATTTATCCAGTTTTCATATGCTATGATCAAATTAATGATCCGTATTGATTTAATGAATAAATTTACTTTTAAAACCGGAAAAACATGGTGTTTTCATTTGGCATACAAATCAGTTACTTGTGTAAATGAAACATTATGATAATCGCGTAATGCAAATATGCATTTTAAACATAATAAACCAATTTCCATTATTAGGCATAACTCCTATTTATTAATATGTGAATTTACATGTTTCGTAGTCTTTGGCTCCATCTTCAGGTTCTAAAATAATCTGTGATTGCTTTCACATAGTCATTTTTACTGTCTCACAGCCATACTACTAAGCAATGTAGATTATATAAATAGTTATATAATAAACTCTTCATTGGAACAAAAAGCAAAGAAAAAATGTATTGTTTAATAGAAAATAAAGGAAAACTGTCAGATCAAAGGATTTCATGTTATTACATTTATTTATTTATTTATTATTATATTTTAAAATTTATTTTTTAAATGTTAGCTTTAAAACCCAATGATAATGAACACAGAAATGTTAATTTTGCCAAACGCTTCTAAATGCAGATGATGTTGAAAAATACTATTTTTTGAGGTGAATTTTATATGAGAGACATATGAGTCTGTTTTTACAGGGGAATGATTTTCTACCTACCCATGTATATCGTTGGTTTATTTTTGTGTTGCTTTCAAATAATGTGGAGGAGCAATTTCTCCATGAAATCGATACGTATCATTAATTTGATCATACCATATAAAAGCTGGTTAAATTTGTAAGTTTTTGTGAGATTTTCAGTTTTGTGTATAGTTTTTTTTCGAAAAACAGTGAGCGTTGAAGTATAATAAGACATTATAACTTCCCTGAATAAGGTGAAGATAAAGTTGTTCTTTAGGTCCCAATTTTGTAAAATTCAACGTTATATCTCTCATTTGCATGAATAACGTCATAAGTAGAAAATCACGATTTTTCAGTAGAGACATTTTAAAGTTTTCAAATTGCATTATTTTGTGGAGGTTATAATAAATTACTACAAAAAAATGTCATATTATGGTCAAGCAACATCTCCTTATGACATTGAAGTAAATTATTGCATGAAATGTATGCTGTACAGTTTTCTCCAACCCCAAAACTATCCCCAGTTTCACTTATGACGTTATTGCTGCAAATATCTCATTTGTGGTGCGACATAAGATGAATTGTGACGTTATTGCTGATAACAAAAGTGCATTCAGATTAGCCATAGCAGCATAAAGTGACGTTAAACGAAATAAACAACAAAAGTGCATTATACAACATTTATTACTGAAATTTCCAATTGCAGCAATTTCATTTTTCCCTGGCATCAGAATATTTATAATCAAGGACTTTCATCTCATCCAAGTGCATGGAAACGAAATAATTACTACATTTATTTCAAACTTTATTTCCATTTAAAAGTGTATAAAATGATTAAATATGCGCAATTTACAGAATAGGAAAAAACAGGACTTAAGTACAAACACTTTTATAGGTACATTACAATAGCTCGTAAAATTGTTTACAAATTTTTCTGGATTAATTCTTGGAGGTCTTGTTTCTTGTGGTTCGATATTCGATACACGAAATGCTCGTGTCTGCGTGATATTGTTACTCTTATTTTTTTTTTCTGATGACCTTAAAGTTCTCTTCCTCATAAGACGTTTTGAAATAAACAGAAATTGGTTATTTGCATTTTCACCACTGCTATTTATATCTGTGACATATTCATGGGCCCCATTTCAATTTCTAAAGCTACGATATCGAAAAAATCTTCAAAGCGCAGTTCTGTCACGTTAAATGGACTTTAAGCGCCTCAGATTGTCGCAATGAATGACTGCGACGTATATATTGGACCACCTTTAAGCTGTCGTTTCACTTGACACTCAATTAACAGTCTCCCTCATTTTGAGTGTGGCCTTTTGCTAAGTATTTGTGTGTAATGCTGTTTTTGTTGAGATGTCTTACAGCATACAAGTAGAGTGCGAACATAAACTTATTTTTAGGTAAGCTTGTATGATAACTATCGGATTAGAAAGTTATCCGATATTTTATCACCTGAAGCAGCTCTTTTGACAAAAAACTGAAGAATGCACGATCCCAATTCGTTAATTCCCGTATGTCCGTTCGATTCATCCCATACAAAACACTCGTATTCATTACCCTTCAAATTGTAAATTGTGATGTTAAAGACATTTAATTTAGACCTGTAGTAGAAAACTGAGGTATTGCCCTTCGGAATTTGCATAACTGCTTGTAAATCATACACAGCCACAAGAAAATTGGATTCCTCATTATCAATTTTTTTTCCTTCCTAGACAATTCTTTTTCAACTAGGTGCTATCCATAATAATCTTTTGATTTCTTCTTTTCTTCCCTCTCAGCATTTTCGTTGGCACAGCAGGTTTTACATACGTCTTTTATGGGTTTACCAACAATCAAATATTAAAGTACTATGTAAAAATCCTATAAAACATTACACTAATGGGATATTTTTTTCTTTACAGTCGATAATGTAGTCCTTATGAATAATATGAATGGCTTTGCTTCCGTCAATAAAAAGTTTGTTAGTGTTGGCACGCATATAATGACTTTCGATTTTTGAGATTTTCTCGACAAAGTGTCTTACTCCTTCCTTCAAAACATCATCAAGTTTCTTATGTTTTCCCCTGCGTTCCTCCTCCACTGGAACAGCTGCCACTTTATGTTTAATATTTATTATTGAACGTGAAATTGATGAAGAATGATCTCGATCTCGATGCGTGGGAGCTTATAAGTTTTGCTCATAACCTTTGCAGTCTCTGGTGACGTGGCAGCAGCTGATGCATTCTTTGCAAAAACAACAAGCCGAATTAGAGTACAAACCTCAAAATATTTATTAGGATAAAACATTGCGACATATACAAATATTTTATAATTAATATACCATTATCCACAGTCTTCCCTTGGAGTCGAATTAGTATTCAGACCTGCAGAATGAGCCGGTGTTGAACAGATCTTCCATTTTTCTGTACTTACAACTTGATTCTTCAACGCCATTGACACCAGTTTTTCCTCGAGTATTTTATTGCATTATGCTAAAACAAATAATATCAGTTTACTATCAATTAAACAATATTTATTTTTTCAAAATAAGTTCCGCAAGCTTGTTTAATGGTTAAAAAAATTAACATTACAGTAAGTTTTTAAAACAATATCGACATTACTGGAAATAATTCAGAATAACATGTGAATATCAATAACTATTTAGTGCAACAGTGTCACATCTGCAGATACTTCTAAAAACTGATGAGGAAAGCATGGAAGTGTTTTTTTGTAACAACGTCATATAAGCAAATAATACAAAAATAAATACAATACTGTTTTGCAAGAACGTCATAACTCAAAATAAAACAAACATTACTCTTTACTGTATTTATCTGCACAGCGTCACATCTAAAGATAATGCATCATACACGATAAGGAATAAGATAAATGTGGTCTTACCTTTTCAGCAATAAGGTCACAATCCGTAATATGACACTCTTGTTGAGAAAAGATCAGGATTTCGTACAAAAACGGCGAGTCACAACTGAGATAATGCGGTATTGCAACTAACACACTGAAGGAATCGTAGTCCCACCAAAATAGAAATAGGGCCATCCCGAGAGAAATCTTGAAAGTTCAGAAATGAGAATGCACCTGTTAAAAGTATACATCATTGTCATTGCCATTATATTACAATACAATTATAAAATTATACAACATACAACATACAATTATAAAATCATAATTTTTGAGTTATGTCGTTGTTGCAGCAAATGAGCGATATGTGCCCGGCCCTAATAGGAAATTTAATACTTAATCAAAAAATGTGGTCAACATTTGAAAAATATTTAAACAAAATGGACATATTACAGCTTTTATGATAAAAAAAAAACGCGGTTTCCTCAAAAAATTCTTTGAATTATGGTATCTGTAACGGATTGGAATAGAAAGGTAAGGTCTGCGGCATTTTCGTTCATTTTTTATCTAGTTTCACCCACTTTTTTTTTATACTAAGAGGTACTCACCTTGTGTGTGTGTGTGTGTATATATTAATTTTTTTTCTTTAATAACTCTGCAAAAGAGGCGTTTATTATAAAAAATGTGCATACACCATGCAAATATTATATGCATACAATGTTTTAAATGTCTTTTCTTCTAATACAAATCAATATTTTTAAGTATCGATAATTTTCAACAAAAAATAAAAATAACTAAAACTGCAATAAAAGAATAAACTGAAAAAAAAAAAAATCAGAATAAATAGAAATGAATTAAAAAAACATTTAGGGTTTAAATAGGTTGAATCACTATTAAATCTTCACAATTTTCAATTAGTCTTTCTTTAGTTTCAAAATATTGCTGTATTACAGCATGATTTATATGATATGTATATGTATAGGAATTGCAATTAATAGACGCTCCTTGTATGTAATAAAGGGAAACTAAATTGGCATGACTGAAGAGTTTAGCGTAAGTAGTATCTTTTTGCGCCTTGTGCCCTCAGATAATTGCTTACGTTAATATTAATAATATTAAATCAATGAAAGGTCCGAAATGTGAATAAAAAAAAAGTTATATTTTATTTGCTATGTCGTTTGGTAGTATAATTTCGAGTTGGGAAAGGTTGGCTAAGTAAACATGTTAAATATGACAAAAATGTATACGCCAGCTTTTGGTTAGTTTGATTCAGCAGAATGAAATAGATCCATTTTTACCATACCACCACAGAAATATTTTTTTATTTATTTTATTAACTGAAATTCACAACTGTATAACAATATATATCAAGTCAAGGTCTTGTAGGGAAACAATCCATTGGTAGCAGTCAAAAGGAAATTCTATATTAGATAATAACGGATTTCTTCAGAATGAAAAGAAATCCGACATCAATCACGGGTGATGATCAAGAATCAAATGTAAAGCAAGTGGAAATAAAGTGGATTTGTAAGGGAATTTAGTTTATTATGAGTGGAAAAGTATTTCACTCGTGCAATGCAGCAAGGTTCTTGTGAATCAGCTCACTTTCTGCATAATAAAGAGCATTAAGAATTTTCGATTAGGAAGACTGTATATAAGAAGAGTTCAATGGTTTCATAGCAATATAAATAATTATTTGATACCAAGTTCAATGAACATATATTTAATGTATCATTACAGCACCCCTTTCCAGATGAATACCATAAATTATATCAAAAATTGAACTGAGAAATTGCATTATTTTAATTACATGAAAAAATCTTTTACTTTTATAAATCTTATGAAACATTAAATAATCGTTTGTTGGAAGTTGGAATAAAGAAAGAAATTCTTCACTGACATTTCTTCGTTTAATAAAGCGCAAACAGATGTAACATACGCTATAAATTTCAGTCATGCTAGTTGAGTATAAATGCTTGCCCTTAGTGAGAAGTGTAAAGCACCCAGAAAAGTAGCGAGAAATGGTGTAAAAAAAACAAAAACAGATGACTGATTTTAAGAATAACAGAATTTAAAATTTCTACTAATATAAAGTATTTTAAATAAGATACTATAAATTGTTATCTATTTTTTAAAATCCATAATAGTAGAGGAATCATAAGTCCATCGTTGAGATGACTCAAAAAGGACATTAAAAGAAAAAGAAAATTACTACCTAGAGAAAAAACTGTAAAAAAAAACATGCTTAAATATATTTAAAATAATTCGGTCTTTCATCTTTATCTATGTCTTAACCCATGATGTTTTTAGTTTAGTTTTTTTTTTTTTTTTTTTTTTTTTTTTTTTTTTTTTTTTTCCATTTCGTTAGAAACTTCAAAATAATCAATCAAATGTTGTCAGTGATTGTAAGAACTGGTTTTGCAAAAGCAAAAAGAATTCAAGTGAAATAATATTCATTTATAACAAAACAACGAAACATTTTTTTTTTAGTTTTTAAACATACTGTTTATAATATGATTAATAAATATATATATAATTCTAATTAATGGGAAAAAAATTGTTGCAAATACAAACATATTCAATCATTATTTTTAAAAAAGAAGGAAAAAAAATGAATTCTGTTCGGTCTTACCCTGCATACAAAGCCCTTAAACACAGTGTGAGAGTAAGAAACATTTATATTGCTATCAGAAATATCGTGTTTTGCCGTTGTTTTGTATCAATTCGAGTACTCTAGTTCTGTATTAAATATTATTTAATCTATTATGAGTACGTAATCCTCGCTAACAGTGCCAGCTACTAAGATGCTATAAATGTGCATTAAAATTTTCTTTTCAAAAATTAGTATAAACGATTGAAAAATAATTACTCTCTACAACTATCGAACATGTTAACAGCAACTACATTGAAACCGAAATATCTTTTTCGGGATCGTGGCTAATGTTATTCTTTCATAACTAGTTTACATCTAAATAAGTTACGATGACCAGACCTTTTTTTTTTTTTTTTTAGGTTTAATCTTATTATTTTAGGTTTATTCTATTTATCAAGCTATTGACCTGTTGAGTGCAAAGTAAAAATCTCGATCAATAAATAGAATGAACAAGCATATCAATCGTAATATTAAAATAAACACGAAAACGTTATTCACTCAGAATGTTCTTCTATATCATGGACTCATAGTTAATTAGAAATTAGGAATTATTCAGCGATAATAGTTTTTAACATCCATATTTGTTCCTTGAGCCCTAGGATTCAATATAACAGCACATTCCAAAAAATGCTTTCCCTGTGAACAGGTAAGAGTAAAAAGAGCAGAAAATAAAAAAATAAATTTTACGATTGGCCTGATCATAAATATCCTCTCTAAAATCAGAATATTGATTTGTTTAAACATTTATTCCTTAAAAATTCAATAATACCTCTGAGATTTATTCTTTATGTGAAATACACCTATGAATCATTTTGCACTTAGAAATAACAATGATTTTTCAATGAAGAGAACAACTGGTAGTTCTCTTCATTGAAAAATCATGGTTTGAATCTAAATTTAAGGAATCGTTTCAAATTATAATATAATGCACGTCATGATAAAATGCGCCTAATTCTAATTTTTATAAAACAATTAATTTTTACTAAGTGAATAAACATTATTAGTACTACCAAACTCAAAGATTTTATTTTCAAATAGCAACTCAATCCTAGTTGGAAACCTAAAAAAAATTAAATGTTAAGCAGAGTTGGGTAAAATATTTCTCATTTCTTCCATATGTTTATGGAAAAAAGTCGATCTATGTACCCAGAGCAACCATTTGCTGCTTAATATAATATTCCACGGCTGGTTGAAATGTCTTGATGTTCTAAAGACCAAGCTAACTTGTAAAACGTCTTGAGAAACTTACGAAGTTTCACGATTCGTTAAAAGAGAATATCAGACCAAACTTATATAAATATGAATGTGTGTTTGTGTCGATAGTTTGGATATATAAAAATCTATATATTATTAAATATTTTCAATTTTCAAATTGAAATAGAACTAGATGTATATGTTTTAAATTGCATCCTCTTTAAACACACCAGTATAAAAATTTGTTATACGCCCTTAACATACTGAGGAAGAAAATTTAAAAAAAAAAAATTAATAAAATAAACAATACTATTTTTTTTTTTTTTTTTTTTTTTTCAGAAAGTCCTGCCACTACTGCAGTTCAAAAACCGAAAAGGAAACCATATTTACTGAAAAGGAAAGCTATTACCACAGGGTTTTTTGATACCAATAGAAAAGATGAAAAAGACAAAGGTAATTTATCTTCTTTATATTGTTATTATCTTTATATTTGATTCTGATTATCAAACATTTAACCAATTTGCATCTTCTACAATAATTGCAAAAATGATATACCGTAAACATGTAATTTATTATCACAAACTACATATTCTACGTTATTCTAATGGGTTAGCTCTTATTTTACAATATATTTGTGAAAATGAGGTATGAATGTAACTTTTGAAGAGTACAATTACTTATTGCCCTCAATTGAGACTGTTTTTTTTATTTTGTTTTTTTTTTTAAATTAAAAAATGTATTTAAATTATTTTTTTAACCGACCTCAATAAAAAAATTTAAAAAATAGGTTATCAATTTGACATGTACGTATGTAATATTGTTGGAATTGGATAATATTTGAGTATGATGATCCATTAAGGCTTTCAATTACGTGTGCTTAATTTCGTAAATGTATGTTTGTATGTATGTATGTATGATTGTCCACGAATTTCTTGAAAACTAAAGGTCATATCGAGATGATCCTTTTTTATTTAAGCTAGGTACACTTCAACTAAGGGAAGAGTTTAAGTTTCATTAAAATCGGTCCAGTAGTTTCAGAGATATGGGTAAATTAAGAAGAATATCATTATTCTTAAAAAAGTCTTTAATATCATTCAGAAATTCTTTTTCACCGTGTACTCGACGACGTCGCTGCTGTGCGTTTTGTCACATTACAGAAAGACGGTGTAGTCTCTCTTCTTCATTTTCTAACAATATTTGGACAAGAGCTTTTTCACTAAGGGCTCTAAATCGCTCTATTCTTTCACCTTCAGACTCTTGACACTGAATATTCCATATGTGTTCACTTTAAAATCGACGTTTTGTACGTTTTCATCTAGTGTGTATAAACAGTACAGAAATGGACGGCATTCAACAGAAGGGATCCCATCCTCATTGAAAATCTTAAATAGTTTAGTTCTTTTTCTTGAAATAGAAATGTCTGTCGTATTCTATTTCAAATTTTAATTTTAATTCTAGACTGATCTAGAATTGAAATAGTTTTTCCGACTTCGATTTTTCCATTAAAATACCTGAACCAAGAGATAGTTCTTTTCTGTTGAAAATAGTAAGCACTAATCCTATCCAAAACCACCTCTAACTCATAGTTGTATACTTTGAGGATTGGTTCCCTTCTGCTAACTGCGGTCCAAATATATTTTTTTATTTATTTATTTATTGTTCGCCCTTCCTTGCCTTCAGGCAATACAGGTTTAGGCAATACTAACTTTTAATATTGCCAAAATATCAAAACATATCTATATAATTACAATGTAACATTATACACAATAACAATATATAAACAATATATAAATACAACATATACACAATAACAATAACTACAATAACAATAACCACAATACCAAAAACTATAATAACAATAAACATAATAGCAATGAACACCATAACAATTTATCAAGGTAACTGAGAAATCTAATCTTAGGCTGCTCCAAGGCTGTCATCTTCTTCCTCAGCTCCTCCGCTGTCAGGCGGCCTCCCAGGAATATGTCCTCTTCTACTGAGATTGAAATGGGATGAGCCAATCGCAGTCTTCCACCCGTATACAAAAGCTTTGTAGTGCGGGTAGTTTTCTTCTGTGATCAGCTGAGGGAAATCATTCTCCGAGAGAACATATAGTCCGGTTTCCCTCAGTAGTTTGACCCTTAGAGCTTCAAAGGCTGTGCAATTCATAATGATGTGCTCAGCAGTTTCTGGAATTCCACATCTAGAACATAAGGGATCTATGTCTACACCAAGGCTATGGAGTTTAGCCCGGAAACCCCCATGTCCTGTGAGAAATTGCGATATCCAGTAATCCGGGATTACCCATGTTGCATATAAACGTGCCTGAACGCTGGGAAAGTATTTACTCAAGGTAGCACCTTTCGAAGTTGCCACCCACCGCCGATTCCACGTATCTATAGAATGATCTCGGATAATCTTTTTCCATTTTCTGGGTTCTTCTGTGATTCTCGCTCGTATGTTCTCCGGAAGACCAGCTGAGTCCCCTCTCTTGAACTTATCCTTCAACACTTCTTCTCGTAAGAAGAGGTCGATAGGTATTCCTCCAGCTAAAACTTGTGCCGCCTCGTGAGACACACTCCTGTAAGACTTGGTTACCCTGAGCAGAGCCGTTCGCTGGATGGTTGCCAATCTGCTCTTTTGCCGCTGTGAAAGGTTCTGGTACCAGGCGGGTGTTGCGTATCTTAGGATACCCAAAATCACTCCATTATATATCGTCATCGTAGCCGGGTATCTAAGGCCCCAAAATGCACCCCCGACGCGGCTAAGACCGTTTAAGGCTAGTGCCACCCTATTTTTTAAGTATTCCAAATGAGGGGTCACATTAAATCCTCTTCCGATTCTTATTCCCAGATAGGTGACTTCCTCACTGGGACGGATTCTGATGCCTTCTATACATATGTTTATAGGATGTGCCCTATCCGTTTTTTCCTCTAAGTAGAATAGCCTGTGTCTTTGAAACTGCCATTCTCAGCTTCTTACTTTTACACCATTGTCCTACCAGGGTGGCGCACCGTTGTGCCTCTTCTTTTATTCCAGACCTACTGTTGGAGGCCACTATAGCAGCTAAATCGTCGACGTAGGCCGTGGCAGAGAAATGCTGTTCCTCGAGCACACCCAGTATTTCATCAAAAACCAGCTTCCATAAAGCTGGGCCAAGAACTGATCCTTGTGGGCATCCCCTCTCTATAGAAGCTTCTTTCTCATAAGAACTTCCTCGGACCTTTACAGTCCTGTTCTGAAGGTAGCTGCTTATGAGAGTATATAAGTTACTGGGGGCTTCGTATTTCTGTAGTTGTTGGAGTACACGTGGCCACCAAACGCTGTCAAAGGCAGAGGATATATCAAAGAGCAACAACATAACATACCGTTCATTCCTCTGTTCGACATCGGCGCGAATTCTGAGTATAGCATCTGTAGTTCCCTTACCTTTTGTAGAGCCAAATTGCCGTGGATGGCTTGCCTTTCTAAGTATCGGCTGTAGTCTTATCATAATAAGATTCTCCAGTACCTTACTTATCACGGGAAGAAGACATATAGGTCTATACGACTTAGGAAGCTGCTTATCCTTGTTCCCTCCCTTGTAGAGTAGTCTCAAATCTGCCACCTTCCAGCTTCTCGGAAAATACCCCCTATCTAGGCAGTCATTGAAAATTCCTAATAATATATCTTCCATATAGGGGATACTATTTTTCAAGATCGCAGCGTCTATAGAATCGAGCCCGGGGGCACGACCGGTTTTCTGCCTATCAACAGCAATACGAAGATCGTAAATATCCCATGGAGGGCAGAAGTCTGTTCCAGGTGGGTAAGTAGTTGTGCGTCTAACTAATTCTTCCTCTTCATTATCTTCCGACGGATCATCTTTAGGATATGTAGCCTCAATAAAAATGGGTCGCTGCTTCTTCGAGGATAGTCGCCTGAACATCTACATGCTTGAGGGCTGCTAATGTTTGCAAAGGAGTTAGTTTTCCTAGAGCAACTCTGTATGGAATTCCCCATGGATTCTTCTTTGATTCTTCGACAATGAATTCATCCCAGGACCTCCGCTTTTGTAAACGCACTTCGTTTCGATATTCTTTAGCTTTGGCCTTGTACTGATTACGAAGTGCAATACGCCTCTCTTCATATCTGCATCGCTGGTACAACCTTCGTGCCTTGTAGACTTCCCTCTTCATTGTTGTTAAGGCCGGTGTCCACCATGGAACTAGTCGAGCTCTGGCCTTTTTCGCCGTTGGAGAGAATTTTCAGCTGCGTCAAGAATTGTATTAGTTATTTTAGAGACTCTATAGTCCAGATCGTCAGCACATTCCGTTTCCACCGATTCCCATTCTTCGTCGGCAATTTCTCCCTCCAGCATGCATTTGAAGACGCTCCAGTCATTCCTTCGAGTTACGTAACCCTTGTCAATATCGTGAAAATCTGGCATATCCTGCACTAGACTGGATTCCAGGACTTTGTGGTCAGAACTAGTTTCAGATCTGAGGTTCCAGTCAACAATGTGTCGTACTAATGTCGTTGATGCCAATGTCACGTCAATCGAACTTTCACCCATTGGCCCTGAGAAAGTGGGAGTGGAAGAGATGTTGTTGACAACTACTAACTGGCTCCTTGCTATAAAATCACCAAGCTTAGCCCCTCGTCGGTCTGTTCGATTGGAACCCCAAACCGTGTTCCAAGCGTTAGTATCCGAGCATAAGATCACATTCCTGCAACTAGATGTGATCGTTTCCATGACAGAAATACTTTCCTCTATATTACTTCCGTTAGGCAGGTAAGCCGAGATCATCGTAAAAGATAAACTGCCCCACTTTACGTAGCATGCGACACAATCAGCCGTAGAATATTGTCTAAGATACATCACATCAAGATTTGGATTGTTGACCACTATAGCAGCCCTAGGCCTCCTCTCTCCACTGCTCAGAGCTATAACTCTTGACGTGAGACCAAACCCCGTGACCAAGTTCCTATGGCTGGTCGGTTCCTGGATTACCATCATGTCGTAGCGTCGAGAAAGAGCTCGCAACTCGTCTGCCACTACTCTTCGGCGACCCATGTTGAGCTGAAGGATGGTAATTCTATTCATAATAGGTACGTTTCGCTATTTCCTTGCACCATGTTAAGTGCACAGGGCACTCCCGACTGCCAGCCTTGTGCTTTGTTTTACTATGATCTGCATTCGCCCGTTTACAATTAATGCAGGTTGGGTCGGCCAATACTTTCTTCTTTGGACATTCTTTCATTAGATGGCCACTTCCTGCGCACCAAATGCAAACCACTGAGTTTGCAGTACAAGTGGCCTTGGTGTGTTCATAGCCCTAGCACTTGGTGCAGCGAGGGGCATCCAGGTAATCCTTAAAAGTCATGGACCACCATCCTCCATCTAGACTTCCTATTTCCAACAGCTGAAAACGGATCATTGGGTGCACTTCCAATACCCAGTTCTTAGTTAAGCCGTTCCTGGCGACTGAAGCAAATAGTGGGCGAAGATCTTCAATAACAAGGAGAGTTGGAACCGATTTTTCAGGTATTCTTTGCCACAGAAACCTAACTAGGTCTGCTGAGTTCCATGCGTGAGGCACACCCCTCACTTCAAGTTTAGGTTTTTTCCTCAGTGCTAGCTTAGCATGTAGCCCATTTTGGCGCAGCTCCTGCCATCCAATGACTTTAGTTGCATGGGATTCTTCTTCTAACCGAACTAGAATCGAGCCCGCCTTGGTCGCGCTCTAACTATAGAAGCGTTTACACCTATATTTGTGGGCGACGGGAGCCCATTTATGATATCCACTGGGCTTTTTCCAGAGCCGCTGATTGTTAAGTATGCTGGTCTTGACGTCAGGGACGGCTTTAATGGCAGCGATTTAACAATATCTGCCAACGTCTTAGGTTTATTCTTTGGTGTAGATTTATCATTTGGAGAAATCTCAACAATTTTGTCCTCAGTTTCGCTCCGTTCTTCATTAGTTTTCTTTTCTTGCGATTTTGCCTTTCTCCTATTTCTTTTGCTCTTGTATATCTCAAAAGTTTCAGCTTCCTTTAAATTTGCATCATCATTAGTCGACATTAGCTTCCCTTCAGAGGATTCGGCCTTGGCAAATTGAGGGCCGGAGGTTGCTATGTTTACCCCTGAATGGCTGTGAATAACCTTTGGATGTGACCTTTCCATGATTTTGCTTATTATTGTATCGACTACTATGGGAGACTCCAATGTTTCCTTCACCACTCTTTGGACAAGCGACGAGACTGAATCTTCTTTCTTTTTGTCTTCACTTTGCTTGACCTTGGAGTTTAAGGTTTCCAATATACCGATTAATCGATCAATTTCTCCATTGATATGTTTTCTAGTTACGTTGTTCATCTTTTTATCAAAATCTCGAATGAATTTACGTAAGCTCTCCTGAATTTTCTTTGCTTCATTCAAACAGCCACCACTATAAATTTCTTCATTTTCTTCTTCAACATCAGACCCATTCCTAGGTCTTTTTGCGGATGGGCGTGGGTCCTTAAGGACTGTACATCCAGGAGGCTCCTCCTCCATTTTCTGAAAGGCTAATCTCTAGAAATCTCAAATCTAGTATAACCTAACCTTAACAGTTTGACCTACTTTCACTAATATTCGCTTAAAACAACAAAAATATGTTCTAAAGTTATTGGAACTTCAAACTTTGTTGTAAACAATAATAGCGAACAATGAATTAACATAAAATAAAAGAAACGAAATAAACAAAACACCAAAAACTAGATTCAATTGCACAAAACACAACAGCATGAAAATCCACAGCCTTCTCAATCTCGCGGTCCAAATATAATCCGAGATGCAATAAAGTTCCTAACCATATCTAATTAATAGACTATATCTATGCATTCTATCTAACCACCCCTTCCCTAACCACCCCTAGCAACCTGATAAACCGCAGATTGTAAGTTCGAAACCGGTCAGAAGCTGAGTGGAATGAATTTGTGGCAATTAATTCCCCACCTTAATTACCCTTTAAGAATAACAATTTACTAGTGTTACGCTCTTTTTGAATATACCCAATCCATCACTTTAAATCATATCTATTGTCACTATTAGACGTCTTAATGATTATAATGAGATTGGGAGTTTATTCGCGCAATAATGTAAAAATGTATTTCAGGTGAAACAACGACCAGCACTGGAGGTCTGGTCTTCGGCATACCGCTAAGTCAGTGCGTCGAAAATGAGAAGTCTCGCTTGTCACTCCGCCAGGAAGGTGAAGATACTGAACTGAGGAGGAAGAGCAGGGGTAGCTTCTCATCTCTTATCGAGTCACCTAGAGCTGATGAAGTGAGATTTACATTAATTACAAACTTTCATTAATCTAGCCTATCAATCCATCAACAGAGTCATGTCCATGTTTCTTTTTTTATTAAATTATCGACCCATATATTTTATACATAGATAAATACCACTTATCACTATTCTATCTCATGGTCCAATAACTGAACGAGCATTTAAAAAGCAGAATATTAGATATAGGAAATATCTCTCAACAATTTCCTGACTTTTACTTTTAGGAATCAGGATTTTTTATTTTATTTTATATATATATATATATATATATATATATATATATATATATATATATATATATATTTTTTTTTTTTTTTTTTTTTTAGAGTAGGGGAAATCTTCAAAAGACATGGTTAGGCCCGTACC
The DNA here is from genome assembly GCA_003667255.2 of Euschistus heros. Lineage (NCBI taxonomy): Eukaryota > Metazoa > Arthropoda > Insecta > Hemiptera > Pentatomidae > Euschistus > Euschistus heros. Next base: position 493,667 of record RCWM02000003.1, read on the forward strand.
TAACCATGTGTGGGAATCTTACACACTAAAACCACCTCCCTACACCTGTTATTCCTCCCCGCGGAACCGCCGTTAGGCATTACATCATGGAGAGGAATGGCTGGGTGACGCCTCATGGTAGTAGGCTGCATCCTGCTGCGCCTATCTCTCTCTTCTTTCCTGAGCCGCTTGATAGTCTCAGCCATTAACCTCTGCCCCGCCATCCAGTACTCCTCAGAAGCCAACATCAATTGCACCAGACCATCAACAGTCGGAAAAACTCCACATACCTGTCGGAACTCTTCTGTCTCTTGTTGAAAGCGAGGGCATATGAAAAACAAGTCCCCCTAACTCTCACCCACCGCCGGGCAGGCTGGACATTTCCCTGTCACATCTAGTTTGAACCTATACTGATAAGCTCGCAAGGCTCCATATCCAGTGAGCAACTGAGTTAAGTAGTAGTCTACCTCTCCATACTTCCGGTCTGTGTGTCCATCTCCCACTTAAAGCAATATCCCAACGCCGCTGCCAAGCTACAATAGTCTCTTTCCTCTCATTGGCTCTGGGAATGCGTTCACTCCTTCGATATGGCCTCTTCCTTTCTTCAGCTATTAGTTCGATTTGTGGCATCCTGGTTACAACACCTGCTGCCTCATAGGTACTGTTCGAAATGCACTGATAATGCACTCTTAGGACACTTCGGCGATACACAGAGATCAAAGGCCTTCCGTATCCATGTATATCTAAAGCATCCCTCCATATCACCATAGCGTAAAGGACAATGGATGTTACAACGTTTGACAGCAGTAGTTTTCGGGTCTGCCGGGGACCTCCTATGTTAGGCATCAGTCTAGACAGTGCAGTGTTCACTCCAGCTGCTTTTTCTGACACCCTTATTACATGATATTTGAAGGTTAGGCGTTCATCAATTTTCATTCCTAGGTAAGTCAAGGAGGATTTGGATAGAATCGCCTCTCTACCAACTGTTATTATAATTTGTTCTATTTTTTTCCTGCTGCTAATTAGGAGCACCTCAGTCTTACCATCAGCTAGTTGCAGGCCCACTGATGCCAGCCAGTTACAGATTAGGGCAACACTCCGGTTAGCTTTTAAAGTTATCTACTCTAAATACTTCGCAACTACCACCACTGCGATGTCATCAGCATACCCTACATTATATCCATCGTACATTATATTCCACAGCAAGGGTCCCAGAACTGATCCCTGGACCACTCCCCCAGTTATTTCATAATTCTTCTGCCCACGGTCAGCTGTAAATACCAGGACTCGGTCCTTGAAATAATCCCCGATTATCTTCCTGAGGTACACAGGAATTCCCATATCTCTTAGAGCATCAAGAATACAGCACCATCTCGCTGAGTTAAAGGCATTTTTCAAATCCAGCGTAATGATGGCACAGTACATCTTCTCACCTCTCCTCCATCTCTTTCCAGGAATGGCATCGTGTGCCGTGTCTACAACGAGGTTGATTGCTTCCACTGTAGATCTCGCTTTCCTGAAGCCGTATTGGTTAGTAGAAAGACCTCCTATACCTTCGGTAGTCTCTTGCAACCTTGTTCCGATTATCTTTTCTAAAGTCTTTCCCATCGTATCGAAAAGAAACAAAGGTCTATAGGCCGAAGGGTCCGAGGGTGTTCCCCTGCTCTTTGGAATTAAGACCAAGCGCTGCCTTTTCCATTCTATAAATGTGTGTGTCTGTGTCTGTCTGTGTGTGATTCTCGAAAGAAGTGCAAACATTTTGTAACCGGAGGGTAAATAATAGTTCTTGTCATGAATTTTTTTTAAAACTTTTTATTTGAATAATTAAAAGCTGCCTCACTCAAGGGCAATGAGTAATATTGATGACAGAGACTCATTTACACAATATGTACAATGATAAGAAAATCAAAATAAACAGCTTTAAAAATACAAGAAAAAAAGATAAAATATATATCTACAAGAAATAAAATAAAACATACAAGAGATAAAAATAGAATAGAATAAATGATAATATAAAATAGGTAATGATTTTTTAAACTAATAAATAAAATTTTTAAAAAAATAAAGAAAATTAAGAAAGAAAAGAAAGAAGCATAACTACAAAGTTATCCTTAAGGAGCACAAGCCGGGCACAGAGATTTCCCAGCGCTGTTCTATCAGCTGCGTCACTAGTAAAATCCAGTGGAGGCTGAGAGATGTCTTGAAATTAAAAAAAATGAAAAAAAAAAAAAAAAAAAATTGTATGTTTGGTTCTTCCATGGCTACTTGAAAATCAAGAAAAAAATTAATTTTCCATGATAATGGTAATTTATTATTGGTTAGTAAATTCTCAATTCTCATTACCACCATTTGTAACGATTTCGGTTTACCCACCAAAGTCTTCTATTAAGCCTTGAGGATTGTTTTTCGGTTAAAAAGTATTTAAGAAACTGGAAGCATAATATTAGACCTCATCAGGAACAGATCTTGTGGATTTTTAAGTCCTTTTGTTGATTTTTTTTTCTGCAATTTTGAAGTGTGTAACTGAAAAAACTCATTACTGCACGTTTATTTAAAAAATCCCAATGAACGACTCAGAGGGAATTTTAGTAGAACTGCAGCAGTAGAAAAAAAAAATAAAAAAAATTTAGATGCTTTCTGGCATCTAAAAGTCAGTTCTGCTACTGCGGGAAAAAATAAAAGTCGTCTGACAAATCAGTATGTTTATTACTCTCATTACCGTACTCATATTAGTCTCTTATTATGCTAGTACAATTTTATTTTTAATTGCATATTCTTGCAGCCACAGGATAGCCTTAGTAAGATAAAATATAGTTGGAAATGCCCAAAAATAGTAGTCCAAAAACGTATTATTGTTAGGTAGTAATTATGATATGCGAGTGGTAAGGAAAATTTATTTGTTGGTTTCTAAATTCATGTTACTGTGCTAATTCACGAAATTGAAATTATATTAATTATATTGTATATTGTCCAATTAGTATAAACAAAAATACAGAAAGTGAGACCTCTGCAGTCAGCAACTCAGTGCGACTTTCCAAACCGATCCTCTTTCCTGTATATGTGAGGGAGGCCGACTCGGTGCAGACTTCGAATACAACCAGTGATATCCTGGTAGCGTAGAAAAAGTAAAAGACGGTGTGGCCCTCCTAATTTCATAAGACCGTGAGGCCCTAACAAGATGTTCCTATGGTCCAACACTGAGGATAGATAACATCTAATCCCAGAACTCCTTTATATTTTGAAGGGAACCCCATCTGCTGTGACTTCCAGGCTGTCCAGAGTCCAGGATCATGAATACGTTGATTTTTTTAATTTAAAAAAAAATGTAAAAATTGTTGATATTTTGTTTTAATTTTTTTTTTTTTTAAAGAAAATTTTTTCTTTAAGTTTAATTTTCATTGTCATACTGATTTAATTTATTATTTAGATCACCATGCCAATGAACCTTCTTCAATTTTGTGATAATTATGTAAAAAGAAGACTGAATGATAACTCACGAAAACTTTGTGATAAAAAATTGGCTGTACCATAAGAATATTCAAAGAATTAAAGACCAATAAAACTATTGACTGAGTTTTTTTTTTTTTTTTTTTTTTTATTCCTTCTTCTTCTTAAAAAAAACAAATATGGTTCTGGTTTTCATTGATTTGAATTTATTTGTCAAATTCATATCAATTCGAAGAAATATCCAAGAAAATATAATTTCAATATATTATTATGGTACCAAATACTATTTATGGAAAAAGAACTACATGATTCTCATTACTGCATGGGTTTATCACTCAAAGAGAATTGGAGTTTTCATTACCACCACTCAATTAATTTTGAAAATTGGAATTTATGGTCATAAAATTTGAATTGAGCTTCATCTTGCTCTTCAAATACTTCAATAAGGTCCAATGAAACCTAACTAATATTTGGATTTATTTTTTGTGAAAGTTCATTTCTTGGTAATTCGGTCTTAAAAATTGATCTTTATTTCAAATGCATCAAATGTTAGACTAGAAAAAAAGATATTTTGAATTGATTTAAAAAATTTTATTTTTATCAATTTTTTCACAACTCGTTTTATTATTTTATTCTTTTTGTTTTAAATATGTACTTAAAATCGGTGTTAAAATGAAAGATTCATGATCAAAATAATGTAAAAATTCAAATTTCCCATCACCTTTTTATATAGTCCCTTAATAATAAATGTTTTTTCTAAAAAAAAGTTCTGATTAAAGCAACACATTTTTCGCTGTAAGGAAACATATGCATGTTTTCTTTACCAACTGGCCTCAAGAAGCAGTTGGTGTTCCTCTATTTTTATTCTTGGTATAATCAAAACCCAACAGTTTTTCTGATATTTTTATGGTGTGGCTTAATAATCTACATCAATTAATAACAAAACATCATTGTCCTATTACCATTCCCTACCTCATCCAGATGCCTTTTTTGTACACCTTACTGCTAAATTACATCTCACTTACCTAAAAATCAAATCTGAACAAAGGAAGAACCGTGATTTTTTTTTTTTTCAAACAACTTGAATTAGTTTGGGGGTTCAAAGCCCTCATGCACTCTATTTAGGAACATTATAATTAAATTTTCCTGCATATAACTAATATTTTCTCTCTTCATAAATGAGAAGCTGTAAAAAAGTACTTATTCAATCAGTAATTCAAAAAAAGATAAACTCATACATTGCTGGGAAAGTGCTAGAGTATTGGTTCAATCCACTAGAACACCATGGTGATTTATAGAAAAAGATAATCTGGCATATTGTAGGATGATATTTAGAGAATTGAGGAAAGAAATACTCATCATGTGAGTGGGATGTTTCCTGATACATTAAACTGTATGTGGTTTAAATGTTACAGATAGCCTTTAAATTTAATAATAACTAAACTTTAACTAGATAGAAAATTATAATATAATTGAAACTACAATAGTGACTTACTTTTACCTAAACAATTTAAAACGTTATAAAAATCAAAACAAAAATAAGCCATTTAAATAAATTAAAAATGAAGAATTGACTTACTGTATGATGTGGGTGGATGTATGAGACAATTTAAAATAGAATATGATTCATCTCAGAGGCAGCTTATTATTGAATGCTCAAAAACAGTTCCCAAAGCAATCATATTACATAATGGAATAAAATATCTTCTAGTTTTGTTGGTCATAGAAGATTAAACAGTAATGATGGATGGATAAGATGAAACTTCATGAGTTAGTTAGATATTGACATTAACCATGGTATTAAAGCCAGCATAAATAACTAAAGTTGATAAGCCAAATCAAAATACGTCAACTTTTCATAAACAAAAGATAAATAAAGTGTTGATTCTTAGTGAAGAGTTTCAATTTAGACAATTAGGCTTATTATTTTAAACGAATTCTGAATTAAATTCATAAAAAGCTAATCTACAAAAAAACATAAATTTAATGCATTATCAAGCTAAATAAAAGTGTGTTATTATCCATATATGAAATATATTGTTTATTGTTTTAATTGTGAGACAATTTTACATTCAGAAAACATGGTGAAAAGATTTTGTATTGGAAATGGAACTTTTTAGAGCTTATTCAAAAGACATCCTGAACTGCAAAATACAGCTATACAAAAGTCAGGTTATTTTGAACCTGATTCAGATCTCAGTTAAGATTCTAAACATAGCTTTAATCACTGACTGGCAACACAGCCAAACTATAAGGGTCCCCAAAATTATTAAATTATTTGCTACTTATCGGTATGTACTCGTGGTTAATCGAACTGTCAAACATAAGATTCTTACACACCTCTTGAAATGTAATTGTTGTAATAATGAAAATGATATGATATATAAATATATATATATATATATATATATATATATATATATATATATATATATATATATATATATATATATATAAATATATATATATATATATATTGCTCAAATTAAAAGTATTATAAATTTTCAACATTATGACTAGAAGGTGGAAAAGAACAGAAAATAGACTTTATTCTGGGACTATGTCCCCTAAGAATAATACAATGTATATAAATAAATACAACGAGTCTGACTATCAAAACATAAAACAAAAGGAATTCACAATCTAATTAACTATTAACAACTTTACAAATAAAGAACAAAAACAGACGAAATATAAATTATGAAAATCCAATAATTGTAAGAAGAAATAAAAAACTATGTACATCTACTGAAAACATTTTTTAATGAAGTTTTACCAATTAGTATCATTCTGGAGAGTAAGGAGGTATTGACAGAGAAGGTGTTTAAATGTGGAGAGAAATTCACTCTTAAGGGAAGAAGTATTTAGGTTGAGGAGCAAGATCTTGTAGAGCAAAACAAGACAGAGGAACGTACTGTGAAGATCTGAAATATAATCAAGCAGGTCAAGAGCTATTCAAAGTTTTGCTCCATTTGTCTATAAGCATGCTGTAAGACTCTAAGAGTGGTCTTTTTTATAGGGATCTTTATTAAAACAGTTTTGAGTAAGAAAAGTTACTGTTTTACTTACAACAGGTTTTAGTTCCAAGTGAATGATAGGGAAAGTATTCAATAAACGATTTAGACCTTCAAATTTATATAACTGTATCAAGGCAACATTAAGGTCAACACTTCACAAAAGTTTTTCTTTTTTTTTTTTTTTTTTTTTTTTTTTTATCGTTAACACAAAAAGCATTAAAAAATACATAGCAAAAAAATAAAAATTTTAAAATAAAAATTTCCTTTTGTTGAGAAAAAAAAAAATTTATCATTTTCAATAATATAACATGCCTCCTATCACAATAACTGATTTTTTTTTTAAATAGTCTAAATTATGAAGGTATGTTAATGTATTTTTTTAATCATGTTAATGTTGTTTTCTTAAGTAACTTAATATTGTATTGTTATAAATATAATTTATTCCTGATGATGGGATGTACAGGGTGTGCCAGAGAAACTTACTTATTTGAAAGGTCAATAAAAACAAAAGTACTTCAGATATTGTTTTAATTCTTTCTTTATTTGAGAATACAATGTCCCAAGTTTTTTTTCATTCAGTGCTGAAAATGACATCTGTTAAATGGCGACCCCCATTGTGCAAACACTGATTTAGGTAATTTCGGAAGTTCGTCTCCACTCTTCGGAGCATATCAATGGGTATGTTGGCAATGGCATCAGGAATGTTATTCTTCAGGTGAGCAATGGTCCGTGGTCGATCAACATAAACCAGGGACTTCAAATAACGCCATAAATAAAAATCGCATGGAGCCAAAACTGAGACCACCTCTGAGAGAGATGAGGCAGTCAGGGAAATGTTGTTGCAACAAATCCATTGGGCCTCGTGCTGTGGCTCCATCTTGCTGAAACCACATGTCCTTAACGTTCATTTCTTTGAGGCTAGGAAGAAAAAATTCCTCGATCATGTTCCTGTAACGAGCTGCATTCACGGTAACTGCAGGGACTAGAAGGGGAAACAAACTTGGGGACTCCCACTCCTCTATCCGCCCAACTCACCGCTTGGGACTTTTTTCAAATAAGTAAATTTCTTTGGCGCACCCAGTGTATCCCTGAAACATGTAGTGGAATGTTTATAATCTTAAATTAAAATGAAGGATAAAATACCTAAAAGCTAAATGCGATCAACATTAATCTCCTTAAAAAACTAATTATGAAATATTTCATGTTTCATCCTCTTTTTTAAACAAATATTATATCATATCAACTTAAGAAAAATATAAATATCTTTTATCTTGTTCGAAACAATGAATTGAAAAATCATTATCAGTCTAGTCATTATAATTATCCCTTAAGTCAATTACTTGTTTCAGAAAGGATCATGTGAAAGCTTGATAGGAGGGACCTTGAGTATGCCTGGACTGGACAGCATCTCCTGTGGTTCCACACCAAACCTGTCAACTCCAGAAGGAGGAGTACCTACTATTGTTACCTCATGTCTCAGACATCTAGAAAACAATGGACTGCATACCCTTGGAATTTTCAGGGTATCCAGCTCCAAGAAACGTGTCAGGCAGGTAAAATTCAAAACAGTATGTAAATTCACTGTGTCAGTCCTAGATTAAATGTGAACTTATTGAAAAAAAAAAAAAAAAAAATGGTTAAATAAATTATTTAAGTAAAAGTAAACATACAGTGAAGTATTTTTTTTCAGCTATTGTATACAAAAAAATAAATTGTATATAATTTTACAATAACCATACAAATATAAAAGAATCATCATTAAAGGAAGTAATTCCAAAAATAGGAGGAAATATTAAGAGGAAAAAAAAAGAAAAGACCATCATAGTGTCCATTCCATTAAATGTGATAGCCCCATAAAATGATATTTTTTATTATAGCTGAGAGAAGATTTTGATTGTGGAAAGGAAATTAATCTTGAAGATGAATTGTGTCCACATGATGTTGCTACTTTGCTCAAGGAATATTTCCGAGACTTGCCAGACTCTTTACTCTGTAAAGATCTATACCAAGCCTTCATTCAAACACAAAGTAAGTACTTTCATTACATTAAAATATTGATTTTAGATGAATTATTAAATTTTTTTTTGTTTCAAAAAGGAATACGAAATAGGCGTCTGCAGCACGAAGCCCTCCAGCACCTTCTCCAGTTGTTACCAGTTGCTAACAGGGACACACTTCTCGTCTTACTGTCATTCCTTTCACTAGTGGCAAATCATGCAGATGATCAAAAGGACAGTTCAGGTAAAATTCTAAAATATTTTATTAACAAAAGTACTTATCTCAAGATAATTTATACTTTTTAATTATTAATGAAACGTTTTTTAATCAGGTCAGGTTCTTACTGGAAATAAAATGGACAGTAGTAACCTTGCTACACTGTTTGCTCCCAACATTTTACACAATTATTCTAAAGGCACACCTAGCAAAAAAGATGAATTGAGCACAGAACGTAGTGAAGAACGAGCAGATGCTATCAATGTGATCCGAAGCCTTATTGATAACCATAAAGCACTCTTCCAGGTAATGCTATAAAACATCATCTATTTCAATAATTACTTACAATGCCACAATGTTTATAGTTGCTAAAAACAAATTTGGCACTATCCTACTCGCATTTAAATAAAAAAATAAAATAGTGAAACAGAAGAAATAATATAAATAGCAGAAATTATAACAAAAAAAAAAAAAATAATTAAATGAAAGTAGTATTCTTAAATATTATGATAAGTTTTAATAAATGTTTATATTCTGATTTTTTAGTTGTTTAAATACTTTTTTATGAAGTACATATACATACTGTTGCATTTCTATCGACAGTGAGCAGTATAACAATTCCAATGGCACTCTACTTTCAATAACTTTATAACTTAAGTGTTCCTGTTGTCAAAACCTACATAATTATAGGACTGAACAGGCACAATACTAAGCAAATTAATTCACTATTCTCCTCTTATCAGAATTAATTAGCACTTTGCTTTCTTAATTTAGTTTCATATAATGCTCTTACTATTTTAAAATCATGTACATATTTTTGTAATGTTAAGTCAATTTTTTCATTACATATTTATTCATATTCATATTTATTACATAAATATATATTATATACCCCTTTCTTCGATAACCTTTCACTTTAATTTTTTTTTTTTTTAATATTTTCTTTAAACAATTAAACTTTAAAAAAATAAGAAATCAAAGTTTCAATTAACAATTTTGAAATTTAAAATTGAATGGATATATTTTACTATGTTTAAAACAATTTTTAATTACAAGATAGTGGATTACATAAATATTGGAGAATTGACATGAATAAATATGACAGAATTGACATAAATATTGGAAAAAATAAATATTAAAAAATTACATCTAAAACATTCTTATGAGTTTTTGTTTGTATCTAGGTATCAGCAGAACTTCTGAACGAAGTTTATATCCACATGATGGATAGTCATCCAGAATTATTAGACCAATTACTTAGGAGGAGAGATACATCAGATGAGTAAGTTACTCTTGCAATATTCATAAAGGCTTATAATACACATTCAAAGATACTTACACAAACATGCACCAAAACACACTTTTTTGACATGGATATGTCTTTTGGCTTGAATCTTTACTTTTTAACGTAAAGACTCGACACGCAGTAGCTCTGTTGGTGTCTTACCTTGAAAATTTTATGAAAGTTTCCTGATCAGATATTTAATGGAGGACATTTTTTTAATACATATCATTTGTTGCTAGGACCTACCATATAGTAGCTGTATTGGTCTGAATTTAAAAAGTTATGTTTGAAATCCCAATATTCTCTCAATTTTTTTTTTTTTTATCTCGAATAGTGATTAATTTTCAATTTAGTTTAATTATTAATTTAAGTAATTTGATCCTTTTTAATTGTAAAATGTAAATTTGGAAAAGCAGTAGCTTATAGATAGACCTATTCATGATCTATTTTTTTCTCCAGTCAAGGAGAAATACGAATGCATTGGTTATATCTGTTTATTTATGTTATCATATGTTATGTAGAATACCTAATTACTGTCCATAAACCTAACCACAGTACATATTAATATTTTTGTTTCAGTATTTGTCTCTGGTGAAAAAATTCACACCAATAAAATTTTATAAATAATTAAATTAAAACTGAATTATAAAGCTATAATGTCATAGTTGTATTTATTGTGTATAATGCTTAAGAATTTATAAAATAAAAACTTCAGTGCTACAAAGATTGTAACACATATTGTTTGACGATTTATACAAGTTTATTTACAGCATTGTTGCAAAATTGATAGTTGGTATATGGAGGTATATAGTGACTGTCTTTACATTGTTATGTTCAAGCGAAATTTCAATATTCTAAGCTAGTCCAAGATTTAATTTGTAAAATATTGGCTTGAGAAATTCGATTGGGCCCCAATTTAAGTAAAACCTTTAAAAGAAGTTCCACAGGAAAAAAATAAATATGATTGCTCAATGAAATCCCATGGCACTGGTAATAAAACACTTTGAATAAGTAATTTAAATATATCTTTTGGCCGATTTTGAAATGATTCCATCCTTAAGTATAAATCTCTAAGCTATGGATGTTTTGGGAGATTAATTTTTATTAAATATCATTTTTAAAATGAGAATTTCCAAACATACTATATAAATAATCAAAATATATAAAACTAATAATATCCTGAAATAAAGAAAATTTTGCCTATAAAAAAATTAAATACAAAAACGAAAAATTGTTCCATTCCAAAGATTCTCAATATCTAAATGTTTACCAACAGCTTTGATGACAGCACCAGTGGTGGACTTGATGATCCAGATAGGAAATACTGGTCTAGAGAAGCCTGTACTCATGAAGGAGCTGCAACAGGAGGTCCGGATGTCTCCATGAGGCCGAGGTATTGAAATGAATATATTAAATTTAGCCATTTGTGAGAAGGAATGATTTTATTCCCAAATAATAAAAATTCTAAAGTTCTTTGAACATCAGCAATAAAAAATAATTAATTCAGTAACTAAGAGAAAGAAATAAAATTTCTGATTTAAATTTTGTTCTTTATGAACAGGCATTAAAAAATAAAAACACACAACAAGGGTTATTAAAGAAAAATATATCAGTATGATACCATTAAATATCCTATTATATATATATATATAAAATAAGTACATGAACACTGAAGCTATGTCCATTTAGCAAAAGTACCAACCAAGGTCTAATAAAATTCATTTAAAAATTTTCAATATTATTTTCTCTAATCCTACACCCTGCTTGTTACAATGATTATCATATTTAATCAGATAGAAAAGAATCCACATGATATTTGAAGCTGGTCAAAATGCTAAAAATTAATAACTTCAAAAATTATAATTCTCCTTTAACCTTAGATATAATGTATAAATAAAGTCAAAAACATTCTGATTCTTGAAAACTTCTATTATTATACATAAATACTCATCTCCTTACATAAATATACTCATCTTCTCTTCTAATATTGTGGTGAATGGGTTATATGTCCAATGTGGTGTCTACCACATATAATTTCTCTTTTATGTCAGAAGCTAATTCCTTCAGTCTATCCATGCCTCTTGGAAAGCCTGCTTTACACAGTCCTGTAAATTTTCAAGATTTGTTTTCTCCATTTTAAGCTTCAGGCATTATTTTGGGCAGTTATCACACAAATATTTTGTTTGTTAGTCAAAACCATTAGAGTGGGTTCCCAAGTGATGAGGCAGCTAAAAGATCTTCAGTTAAACAGTTGGACATCACACTTCTGTTTAGGATATTTTCATATATTTTGGTAAATAAAAGTATCAGTTCTGGGTAATTCTAATGCATACTGACATTTCCTTTTCAGTATCTTATTGATATACATAATTTAATTTACCTATGTTACTATTTCAATCTGATCTTTTATATATTGCACTAATGCCTGTTGAGCAGATTCACTACTTTTGACTCCATCCAGACAAACATCTTACTTGGAATCCAAACTCAAGACAAAAAACCTGCTAGTGGTAACAGACTACTCCAAAATTTACTAGAGAAAAACATTCAAAGCTTACTAAATTATTGAGACAAATTAATTGCAAAAGACTCATCTACATGACAGTAATTAGGCTGATTTTTTTTTGTATAATCCAATTCTTATAATCCAAAATCCTTTATAAAATTCTTCAATGCTCCTTATTATATCACAAATAAACTTATCCATAATGATCTAAATGTTGCATATGTTGCTGAATTGGCCCAAACCAGATACTTATCCATCCATAATTAACTCTGTGCCCTTACAATTTCACTAATCTCCCAACTTGCTTCTCATAACATTCCCGATAAAACTCTGAGACATTTGAAATGAAGATAGCCGGGGGACCTTCTAATGTAAAATTTTTATTTAAGTGCTACTAATGGCTAGTTTCTTTACAAGTAATTTTAATATTTTTTTCACACCTTTAATTGATGCATATATCATATACAGTTGTAAATATTAATTATTTAAAAAAAAATATATTTTCATAAATTATTAGTACATGGGTTTTCAGCACTATTGCTGAGTAAATCTTATTGAGGTTCATAGTTGATATAAAGATTACCAAATCTCCCTGAAGATGTTCTGTTCATACTTCCATCTGGTTGGTTGTTTTTTAGCTCAGAACAACACGGTCATTAGTTCCAATGTTTGTCTCTTATCATACAATATCAAAGCAGATTAGCATTCTTACGTTGCTGGTAGCCCACGAACTTTCTTAGAAAACAAATTGCTTAGAAAAAGATTCATTAGCTTTGATGGCAAAGTCTCATAAAGGAACGGCAGTATTAGAAAGTATATTTGTGAAGTAAGAATTTCATAACTCATACATGAATGCTAAAATTACCTCTCACCACAGACAAAAACTGATTCATGCAGTCCAGAGCTATTAGAGATGTTGAGCAAAAACTATTTTTCTTTCCTTTTGTAAAAAAAAATTAATATGGCCTCTTTCAGAATAGAGCCATAGGCCATAATAGACATGTATTATGGATTAGGCACACACTCAATATACATCCATATAATGGATTAGTATAAAATGACAAAACATAAAACTTTTATGTATTATTCTATAAATGCTATTTTTTTTTTTTTTTTTATAAAAAGGAGATTGGACAGAGGTAGAGAAAGAGTGCCAAAGAAAAGACGAGACGAAGGTCGGAAACGAGGGGACAGTGAAAGTTCTTCGAGAAGAGCTTCAGATGACAAAACTAGAATGTCCTCTTCAGACAGTGGTCATCACACACCAGAAGAGAGCAACATAGTAAGTAGAATTTTGTTTGGTTTCTTTTTAAAGTATTTTCAGATAGGAAGGGACAGTTCAAGGAATAAGAAACTCCCATATCCAAATTTGATTCCAACAAAGGCAGAAATTTATTAGGCAAGGATTGACTCTGGAGTAGAGAAAAATACAGCCTCTATGAAGAATTTAACTGATCCTACGAGGGTTAAATGAAAAACCTGATGGTTGAGTATGACCAAGGTCAGACAACCTTCTTTGATAATTGCTGCAGTGCTGCCGATGCAGGTATTTTTTTCCCGAAATCAGGAAATGTTTGGCAAGAACATGATAATTGGCGACCCTTGAAAATAAAGGCAATAGTGATTCAGTATTATATTAGATAATAAAATAATAATTTTATTTAGAGTTTTTTTTAATAAAAATAATTTATTTAAAAAATATATATATTTACTAGTCTGCCTCTTATTACTCTTTATGTGTGCCAGTTTGTGATAAATCATAAATAAAAGTCTGAATTAAACAAATTAGATGTTATAAAAAATATAAAATTTTTACCTACTAATTGTTTTATTAATAATTCCTAATATTATATTTTGTGCCTGTCCACTTTCTTTTTCTTTTAGTCACCCAGCAAAACGTCGGTAAAAAAATAATAGTGTAGCTAAATATTGAAAGGTTGATTAATTAAAAAAGGTTAAGAAATTGAGAAGGTTAATACAGTAATACAAATTAAAATTTATTATATTACACTGGCACTAAATTTAAAATATATATTCCAGAAATCAATTATAATAAATATAAAAATTATCCAGTATTGTTTTGTTTTGCGGACCATTTGGCGCCCGTTTATGAGTATTTGAGCCCCCTTCCCCCTCCCTCCTCGCTGGGTTAATAAAGATAATTCCCGAAAACGGGTATTACTTCAATTACTGGCGGGTGTTTCTCGGTAAAAACGGGAATTTTTATGCTTGGTGGCGGGTATTTTGGGTTGGGGGCATTGGCAGCACTGAATTGCTGGTAAAAAAAAAAATAGTACTTCTTAACAAGTACTACAAGTACTGAATGGAAGGCCCTTCCTTTCAGAGCTAGAAGTTACTTTTGTGTTTTGTAGTTTAATTCGATACTTAAGAAGTGAAACTTATTAAAGGGCTAAGTAAAAACAGTATAAAAAAAACATTTTGGTGTATAGATAAATAAACTTTATTCAAAACTTAGCCTCTGGTGAAAATATGTGTTCATAGTTAGGGAAACTTCATTCATCTAGTATTTGTCAGCCTTTGATAAAGCTAATAATTGTATGTAACCTGAAATGGTAAAATAATCTTGGAGAGTAACAAATGGGGTGCCGAAGGTTTTTAGTAAAGAAAACCCTATTCTTTACAAGTACCAAAGATAATAAAAAATACACCATATTAAAATAAAATTAACCTTCTTTTTTAATAAAAATCATTATTTTATTTTTATAGAATGATGGTGTGATCACTGCAAGTCTCAAAATACCAGTACCTTCTGTGACATCGTTTTCACTTAATCTAGATGACATTCCATACATTGAGGACTCAGATAGGCAACAAATTACTCTTGGTAAGACCTTATTACTTCTTATGATTTTTAAATATTATTACAAATCATTAGTTAAGACTTTTATAGATTTATAATCGGTACTTATAGTTATTTCAAGAGATAATATAAAATTATTTTGTTCATATACCTTTATACATAAAGGTATGGAGAAAAGTAATGGAGACCCATTGGAAAAAAAAAAAAAAAATGAATGAAAACAGAAAATTTCACAGCTGTAATACAGTTTTTTTTTTTCCTATTTGGAACCATACCACATTACCTTAGTACATAAGCTTTCTTTTAAAACATAATGAATAGTAATTATTCAGAAATTGTTGATCACAGGTAAATACAGGGATATGATGGCTGGAGTATGTATAAATTGAAAAACAAACTATGCCTTTTACACACTAAAGAATAATGGTGTAGGTAGGTTTAGCTTTAATAAATAGTGGAGAAGAATAATTTGTAATAAATTTTTGGGGATGCAGTCATTATAAACATAATAATATTGTTGATTTACTGTAACTATATTTACTGTGTGATATGTATAAAATGAAGTATCTTCTATGATACACTAACCACTGGTTTATTAATTTTCTCAATCTGAGGAGAATAAACAATTACTTTACTCATGAAGAAGTTTAATTGCTAGATAATTTGAAATTTCTTATCAATTGCTTTATGTAGATGTAACTCATTTCTCTTTTTTTAAGCAATTACGTGAATTTGGTCCAGTTCGAATGGCTGACGTAAACATTTATTGTCATTCTAAAATGTTGAAGAGCCCCTTCTCCAAAATAAAAATAAATTAAAAACTAGAAGTTCTTTTTTCCCCCACAGTGAAAGTATTAGTAGGTATGTAAAAATCTTTATCATCAACTGTTATGAAAATCATCGGAGTCATTCTAAAGTAATAATAAGCACTTCCTCCTCTCAGACCAAAAAAAATGTATTCTTACTTTTCTTGCTTGATTACTAAGAAAGTGTTTGTAGGTGTATAAAAATTAAACAACCAAATTTTATCGAAATCAGCTGGGTTGTAACAATTATTATTATTTTTTTTTTTTTAACTTTTATTGGAATAAATGTACTTTTTTTCCTCATGGAAGGGCAATAGTTATATAGAGATAGTGATATATTCATTCATACCATACATACAAATACACACTCACAATTAATAATAAAAAAAGAGAAAAATAGAACAAATAATCATCATAAAAATAAATTAAATAATAATTAAAATTAAGTAACAAAAATTATTATAATACATTCATACTATAGACACTCAGCCTGGGTAACCCCCAATCGAGTCTGTTCCCCCACTTATTGGGAGTCAAAACCAGACTCAAAGAGATCCCAGTGCTGCTCTCTTAGCAGCATCACTGGTAATATCCAGTGGAGGCTGAGTGGGAGTGCAATGGCCACAGGTGCTCAGAACATGAGTGGAAAAGCTAGTCATTAGCAGGACTCTAACATAACTTTATATTACAAAAGGTCTCAGAGCCAATACCATTTCAACCTTCAGGGAGGGTTGTAAACATGGTTAAGCTGGATAGAGATTGAACCAGAGGATTGGGATGATTGGATAGGTTTTGATGAAATTTGGAAAATTATGGAGGAATGAGATCAAGGATAAAATGTAATTTAGATCATTATATAGGGTTTTATTGGTGACATAATATGATGCACTAACAATTTTTCAAAGAACTTTGGATTGGAAAGATTGAATGTTTTTGATTTGGATTGTCTGGCTGTCCCTCATAGTCCAAATTGTTTTAAGATTGTTTTGTATATGAGGAGTTTGTTGTCAACTGAAAGATCAGAATTTCTGCCTTGTAGCCTGTAGAGTTGGCTGAATCTCCTATTGAGTTCTTGTCTTTAGGGTCTATTGTGAGGGTTCCAGGTCAGTCTTTTGCCAAGATGAAAGTGTAGGTAATGTACTGTGTTGTATGCAGGTATAGGAATATTATTGAAGTGGATGGGTGGACTGGATTTATGAAGAAGGGTAAAAGTTATATCACTGCATCCAGCCTTATTAACTTTTATTTTCCATTGGTTGCTCCAATCTTCAATCTGTAAAAGATGTCATTGAAGGATGAGGGAAGCAAGCTTAGAATCTAAATGGAATGCTATGATGGTGGTACCATCTTCAAATCTCGCAAAAAAGGTATTAGGATTGTTTGGTATATCGGCAGTGAAAAGATTATAGAGGAGAGGACCTAGGACACTTTCTTGCGGCACACCGGTATCAATAGGATAACAATTGGAGAACTCTGAGCCACAGTGGACTCGAAAGGAGTGATCTAAAAGGTAGGATCGTAGGACTAGGTATAAGGATTGGAGTAAATAAATCTTGAGCTTGAAGAGCAAGCCCTAGTCAAAAGCTTGGGTTACACCGATAAATGAACCAGTGCTATACTGCTTATTATCAAGGGCAGAGGATCAATCAAACGAAGGCCTTGTTGAACAGTAGACTGACCAGTCTGGAATCCAAACTGCTGGGAGGAAATGATTTGGGATTCGAATATAAGTAGGACACATTTTAGAACAATTTTTGATAGAATGGGAAGGAGACTTATAGGTCTTTATGATAAGATCTGTTAAGAGGTTTACCTAGTTTTAGGAAAAGAATAATAGAGTGTTTTCATATCAGAGAAAAGTGGGTCGTGCGAAGGGTACAATTGTATATGTAAGTAAGGAATATGATTCCATTTTGTGGAAGTTGTCAGAGGATCTGGATGGTGAGCAGATCATATCCAGATGATTTGCGAATTTTCAACTATTTTAAAAGGAATTTGACCACAGAGGGGTTAACTGCTTTAGGAGGTAATCAGAGAGGAATTGGTGAAGTGTTGGAGGAGATTTGTTCGGAGTGAGGAATAAATGTGCTGGAGAAGTGTTTGGCAACCTTCTGCTATGTCATCATCTCCTATTTTAATATATTTAAGGATTTTTTTGGTTAAATTCCAGAGGGAGTTGTCAGAGGTAGAGAGTAAGGAAAGGTATAGGATTGGGATCTAAAGGAACCCAATTTCTTTTTAACTAATTTAGAATAATAGATGTTTGTTCTCTGTTCATCAGGATGTCTTATTGTTTGTCATAGTTACAAATTATTAGTTAATATTTTGATCAATTTTTTTTAAACCTATGAAAGTAGGTATTAAAGGTATGTAAGAAACAATATTTATAAAATTTATGATTCCACATAGACAGAAATATCAATGTTTATGAATACACGGGAAAGTGAAGTTTGCCTGTAAGCTGACTTGATTTTCATTTTCTGACTACCTGCCTCATTTTACAATACTCGCTTCCATTCAGGAAGACTGAGCAATAACCTGAGATAGAAATTATTTGTTTTATTCACATGAAATCAAATAATTGCTTGAAAATACCTCCTATTGACTGCATCCCCAACCATTTATTTAACCAAAAATAAATCATCTGTAAAAAAGAACAAAAAAAGAAAATAATATTTTTAAGGAAGAGGGGTGGAGTAAGAGATAAATAATAAATCTTCTTTATCTTCCTCTAAGTGCCACAGCTGGAATAGAGGGGCCTCACTTTTGTTTTGTTTTTTGATGCTAAATATGGTTCTTTGAATTTGTTTTATTCCTTTATGGGTGATTAGCCCAGCAAAAGAAGCTGTTACCTCGGAACAACTGCTGGTTATAGAGCGCATTTTTGTTGTATCTGTGACCTGTCTGTTTTTGTCTTACATTTATAGGAGAAAGTACAAGTATAAGTAAAACAAAAAATTATGCCCTGTACAATTCTACTACACACTATAACAAAAAAGAGTTTAAATGGATGATACAGTATCTTTTAGGATGATGTAGATTTAGACAGATTATTGTGAGAAAGAATAGATGTAGTTGAGCTTATGGATTTTTTGACACTAAACCTACCTCCATTTCATGTGTACATATTTCTACCATCATTCCTCACTAAACAAACAAGAAGCGTGGAAGTGATGCTGAAAGAACACTTTTGATATATTTTTCAATAAAAGTTGTGAAGTGAAAAAGAAAAGTAATGAATGTTGTTTCCAAAAACTTCTGCCAAGAAGTCCGAAAAGCATCATTTGACCCATCATGATTGGTTTAGTGCTAATGTAAAAAAAAAGTACCTTTTCACTCTACATAGAAACAAATTTGCTGGCTAGGATCAATTCAGTATAGAAAGAATGGTAGTTAAATGTTTTTTGTAATCATTCAGAAGATTGGAAATGGTATTTCAGGTTTTGTCACTGAAAAAGAGGTTCTTTCTAATCAGTGAGTTAATCTTATGTCATAAAGATGTTCAGATTGAGAATGGTAGTTTAAAAGTGGCAGAATAAAGAAGAGTTTATATCACAGTCTATGGATATAGAATTATTCATTTTAGGATTTACTGCAATAAGAAGGTTTATAATATATGAATATGCTTAAAACATCAAAAGGGGTTGGGGTATAGGTGTCGGGAATATTGAAGAATGTGAATTGCTAGTATAGAGGAAGATATCCTCTTTATATCTTCTACTTCTGATATTACTAACTGCTGGCTAGTAGAAAAATGCTGATAAATAAGATAAAAACCATTCATTTTGGATTTATCCTAACATAAGCATTATAAAATTTCTAATAAGCAATTTTAATCCAGTACTTATTGTACCAAGGAAATCTATTTATAATAATAGGATACATCACTCATTACGATTCTTGTCCAGGCTACGTGATATTTACTCAAAAAATAAAACAAACAGCTAGGTTAAAGATTGCTTTCATAGATGGTATTAATTTTAATTATGGAATTAATTATATTTAATTCTCTAGGTATTTCAAAAAGCAGTGGTTCACAACCAGAAAGTGGATTGGGCTCCTTTTCTCCTCCAACAAGACCACCATCTGTAACCTCCTGGGGTTCAACTCCAACATCTCCTGAATGTGAACCTACAACTGCTTCCATAACTTTTCCTTCCAGACATCAACCCCAGCTTCAAAGGGTAACCATCACCAATACCAGCAAAATTCAACAGGTATTGTTCTGTTTAATTTTGAATTTACCCTATTGAATTTACCATACCGTACCAACAATAAAACAAATCCAATAGCTATATTTTCCTTTAAAATTATTTTCCTAGGGTCATTAAAAAATAATGATAAAACTCAATATTTCTTTTCCTTCATAAAAGAGTGGAATGTCTTCACATTAAAACTTAAAAAATAAATCATCCTGAAATATTTATTTAAAGAAATTTACAACTGCTCTTTGGTGAATGTGATAAATTTATACATTTTCTGGGAAGCTGCAGAACAGCTTAAAATACCACATCTCATTTCTCCAATGATATCCATGTACTTGACATCTTACATTTAATCCCAGTTTATTGGAAGAGAAAAATTGTTTTTCAATCACATTTCCGTCGTAAACTCTTTTAATAGTTCTAAACTCACCATAATAAATTTATGGAATGATTCGAATTTACACCTCATCAACTGATTAAATAAATGAAATCTAGAGAAAGCTAATTACCTAGCATATCTGTTAAATAAAAACTAGCCCCAGGAATATTTTTCCTGATGATTTCTTTAGAAAAAAAATTATTGAAATACTGGTATACTGTGTGTAGGATGCAGTAAAAATACTGGCAACTGCATTTTATCTCCACTTATAATAATATAAAGCAGCATTTCATGAGGACATTAAGAATTCAAAAATTGTGATTAAAAATGTGTAGCATTAAAAACTACTAGCTGAATAGGATGGTGTCTCTTGAGGTTATGTTGTTTTAACTGTGATAATTCTAGGTAGTACTGGTAAGTCATTAGTTACTCATCAACAAAATGAGCATTCTTACCACTCACTATTTGGTAAAGTTAAAACAGACTAAACTGTCAACAGTCCTGTTAGCATCATCTAGCTATAATTATTACTTCACCATGTCTGTAATAAAGTATAAAAACAAAGAAGGAACGGCTGGTTTTTATCTACAAATTTTCTGATATCTCTATAATTGCTAAGGGTAAGGTACTAGTGGATAATCAAATCCTATAAATGGTTTTCATCCTTACCTCACACTTTAGAGATTACAGCCTTTATTACCACTTATCATGTGGTATGTAAATGATTCATTTTGAGAAGCTGCCTCAAAATCAATATTAATTCAAATGAGTATGCAAACTACCAATTCAATACATCACCATAACTTTATTGATATTTCTCCTTTGTCTCGAATAATATTTTTTATTATTCTCAATAACTAGGCATAGTTGGCCAAAAGGTGGGTAGAAAACAAAAAACATCTCAAACATTTCACTTTATACAGTCATCAAATAATAATGTCATTGGGAAGGAACTCTGATCGATACTTAACAGACCATCATAATAACAAATGCTCTTCACTTTAAATAAATAAGCTCATAACATATAATCTTATCTTGTAACTACAATATATAAAAAAAAAAAGTTATAATTTTTCATATTGTTTGCTAATAATCAAATAGTTTACTGGCATTTAAATTATTTGTTTCTTATTTGTAACCTAATATAAATTCATCAAACATCAACTTAGTAAGGCAGGGATTATTGCTAATCTTTATTTATTAAAATTAAAACCACATCTTGATAAAGTGTTAGTTTAACTTCAATTTTTGGTCACTATGTTTTTTAATCCTTTCAAGTTAATAGACACTAATTGTTTTTTAATTCATAGATTTTTTACAACTATCATATTTCAAATGTTTGGCTTAGTTCATTTTATCTCAAAAATCTAGTTTCCTTATTTACAACATGATTAAAATGACCAGATTTTAGGAATAACAAAATAGGACAAATTAAATAACGCACAGAGAAGGGAAAGTAAGAGTAGAGAGGAAGGTTTGGAGGTTATTTCCTGATTTTTTTTTTTTTTTTTTTATTTATTTATTTATTTTTTTAATTAGGAGCAAAATGGTGGGTTTATAGAAACATTGAGAGAATGTTTTTATTTATTTATATTTTTTATCATTTGAAATTTGCTATTTATTACTTAATTTTATTGTTAAAACTGTAACTTATTTTTCCTTGAAGCATTTTTAATATCTTAACTTCTGAAGAAAACAAAAGGATATATTGAAGAAATTATGGCAATTGTTTTTATTACTCTGCAACAGTATCTAATATAAACATCAACAGACTAAGTCAAAAATATTTAATAAATCTATGTTCAGCATAAACTTAAACCTATAATAACAAATAAACATAATCTTAATTATTATATTTTCAAGAGTAATAAAACATGGGCATAAATGTTGAAATTATGTTTACAGTTTATTATTTTCAAAGGAATTAATCTTTCTTAAAATGACATTTTTTTATACACAAGTACAACTCAGTACTGTCACTTATTCATATCATTATTTTACCTGAGCATAATCTATTTTTAGAAGTCTTAAAATGAATATTAATTTATTTAAAAGTAAAAGTCTATTGATAAAAGAGCAAATCAATGACTAATACTGCTATAATGGGACTTAAGGAGTTCTGAGAGGATTGTTATATATTCCCAAAAACGGGACTTTAACAATCAAAATGGGATGTCTGGTCACCTAATTATCATACAAAATCATAGAGAATTTTTCATTTCTAGATTTCTCCTTCCTGGTATATTAGAGTATTTCTTTGTGTAGAGCAGAACAAGATCATAAGTGGTTCAGATTTGTAACAGCCTCTTACCATTTTTTATTCTTAACTCTTCTCCAAATGGACCAAGCACTCTTTTAAAACCATCCTTACATCTACCCACCATCGTCCATTGCCTTCTGCAAAGTTTCGAATAATGTATCTTTCAGCTCTGCTAATTTATCATCATTAAGTCCTTAAGACACTAATAAAGTCTACTTTTCCTTGTTTTCTTGATTTTTTAGCTTCAGAATGAGTATCCTTTCATTAATGCACCTTATAATAAATAACGATTTTCCTGGTAAATTTCCTGTGTATTAGAAATACTACTCCTATGCTATGCTTTAGCTCATTCATTTATTGCTACATCAGAGTAAATCCTCAACCAAAACCTATGCAGCTTGTTCGCTTCTTTTTTATTTCAATCATCTCTATTATCTTTATTGATGCCCTTTCTATTTCCTCCACCAGCTCCATCTCTTTTCCGGCTTATCTCTGTTTCTTTTAATCATTCAGATTCGGAGAAATAAGAGAATGGACCACAGTTCCCTAGAGTAGTGGAGAGATTGCTGCAGCTTCACCTTCATTATTTGGCTTCAGAGAAGGAAGTAAAGGAAATGCTTTTAAAGAGGAAATAGAAATTCATTGAGTATGGCAAAAAGGTTTCCTTGCCTTTTATATATTTATAAGGAGCATTTGATAGGAAACCTTGGAATGAATGATGAGGTTCATTATGGAATATGCAAGTGTCCAAGACCCTTATACAGAGAATTCAATCATTCTACAAGACCTGCATAAACTAATTAAAAACACCCCATTAGACATCCAACCAGTTTATCCTTTATATTTCGTCACCCTAATGATGTGATTTAAGAATCTAAGCGGAAAACCAATGAGATACAACTTAAATATTGGAAGTTATAGCCTGTAAATTTTGCATCGTTGGCATTCGCTGATGTAATAATGCTAATAACTGACATTAAAGGGAAACTAAAGGTATATTTAAAAGACCAAGTGCATTCTGGTATCAAAAACAAGAAGAATATGAGGACTTACATAATTGAGGAAATGACAGTGTAGGGCTCCACATTGGAGCAGTTAGATGTAACTATGAGTGAGAGGAGGAAACTCAGTGAGAAGATTAACACCAGAATTGGCACTTGAGGAAGGATTTTCTCTGCCTTCAATTAAAAATTTTAAAGTAAGAGAGAAGTGACATAAGCAGTTTATCGCTCGATATCAGTACCTAACATCATTTTTTGAAGCGAATCCTGGGTCCTAAAGAAAAATGGTTGCAGCTGCTCCTAAAGCATGGGAATGAAGTATCTGAGGAAGATTGACGGGAAGACCAAGACCAGATGTGTAACAAAACAATACGAGCTACACTCAAAAGTTAACCACTCAATTAGATAATTGAGAAAGGCCAGCTTCAATTGTTGGTCAAGTAATGAGTATTACCATTCATAGAAGACAACTATGGAGGATAAACCAATGGGAAAACAATCCAAGGGAAGATTGAAAATTACTTGGGAGGATAACTTCCAAAATATCCTGGAAAGGAAAGGAGTCTGATGGCCAAAAGCCAGAGGGACAGCCCTTAACAGAGACAAATGGTTCTCCTTGGGTAAACATCTTTATACCCAGAACTGTAAGTTAATAAAACCAAAGAATGAGTTATTCACACAAATTATTTAACATATAAACTTTTAGGATGAAAATTCTAACCCCATTTTAAATCCTTTTCGAAATATCATTCAGATGACTGGAATGGTTTATTAATCACATTGTAAATCTCTTCTTGTTAACAGAAATCTCTCATTGAGGAATAGGGATAATCAAGTCACCACATACATTCCTCTTCAACCAAGCATCAATCTTTGAAGCATCAATCGTTCTAATTGTTCTTGCTACTTAGCGCAGCATTCAAAAATAGCAGGTACCATCCAATGACCAATTCAATTACTTGTAACATTCCTGCATCATCTTTTTAAATAACGAGATTGTTCAGCATTAATAAAAGTTTTAAAAAACTTACCACATCCAAATCAAAATTATTAACATTTTACCCTATATTATATGAACACACAGTGCTTATGCATGCTTCCCGAAGTTGGACCATGAGATAGGAACTATGAAAAATTACTTAATAGTATGAACATAAAAATATTTTTAGAAGATAAATGGATATTAGCTGGAATTAAAAATATAATTATCAAAAGCTATATCATTTTATTATGTCACCTAAAGAAGACTCAGGGATTCTTAATGCCTCACCAAGTTTTATAATGTTTCATATTTTTAAAAAAAATTAAAAGCTGCTTTTCGAATATGGATTTTTTTATTTTACAACCCATTTTAGGAATTATACTTTTTACTTTGGATATCAGTTACATACAGAAGTGAAAATGTGTGGAATATAAAATTATTTTTATGATTAGTGAGATTGTAAGCATCAAATGAAAGTAATTAATAGGATAATATGCTTTCCAAACACACTTTACTGCTAATAATCTTGAATTTTCTGTCTTTAATCATATATTTCAAAGAAACAATATACATTTCACTTACTTGGCTAACTAGGGTTTAAGGAGGTTAGTCAATTTTATTTGATTAACGTTCCTTTCAATATTTTTAGTAATAAAAGGAACACCTGTTGACCACTAGTAACCATTTTTTTATTTGCGAAACCTGAAACTTAAACCCTAAAGTCCTATATTATATACTGATCCAATATTCAATTGTCTGTTTGAGAGCTTATGTTACAAAAATTACATATTATTCTGTTCCTTGATATTTTCAAATATTCTCTTATCCCTTGCCATTAAACTGGTCGGTCTGCAAATGAGGTCTACAATAGACTCTCTTAATAGTATAAGCTTACGCTATACATTTATCTCAGATTTGTAAAGAAATGTAAACACTTACCAAATTAAGGTCTTGAATCAAATATATACATAGGAAAAAATAGAAACGTGACTTATTTATAGATACATCAAAGTTTAATGTACAGCATTAGCATAGTCGCACAGTTTGTACTTAATGTGCTATCATAGCCTATACACCTAAGCAGTACTATGGGAAAAATATAAAGCTGATGTCAATTCTGCCATACAGGAGAAAGAGGTCCAGGGTACCAAGAATAGTAAATAATTCTAATCTTAACTTCAGGGAGCAGGAACAACACACTTAATGGACTGTACAATGTTATTTAAATATAGAAAAGTATGGCAGATTTCATACTAATAGCAACTTTCCGGGCACTCTGTCATGGTAAAACTTTCAAAATAGAATTTTTGCTATGAAAGTGTTTTTATGGGTTAAAGCCACTGCACACTATTGATAGATTGGACCGGAGGCTCCCGGGTGGATTTTCCAATATTATGGCTATGTTGGTTTGATAGGGTAATGCATACAATGTGGGTTAGGAGCAGAGCACATATTCCTATGTAACATTGTCTGAAAATCCGCTCCCGTCAGTACTGTGTGCCTATACGAGGAATGTGATGCTCTGACCCTTATTCCTTTCTCACAGTTGGAATTCATCATTTTCCCAAAAAAACACTTATAGGAGAGGAGTGAAGCTAGAAGAATTTATTGCTAGGAACAAGCTTAGCATTGATAATCCCTCAGGTACTATTATTTCCTCTAGTTGGGAAATAGTTAAATATCATCATGACCCTACTGGCTCATAATGCTATAGCATTTGGTCTGAGTTTGGGGATTCCCACTGCATTAACAAGGTTTATGTAACCTCATAAGAAGGATGCATGTGCTCTGGTACAGGAACCTCATAAAATGTCTCTTTTTCTTTCATATGTAATCAGATTCAGTTGGCATCAGCTTCCTCAAGAGATGTAGCTTCCTTCATTTCATTGTCTCTCACGATTGCTTACAATTTTATACTTAATTTGGAATAAATAGAGAATATATTAGTTTATATCAGTCTCAAAATACTTAGGAAAACTGAGCTATAAACTTTTATAGTCAAATAACTTCTAAATGACATGACATTGATATGTTTAGAATCATAATTTTCTTATAATAGAATGCTTTAAAAAAAAAAATTAAAACAAGTTCCTCATCCAGGTTCTTTTGAGTCTGTGAAGGGTTATTGGGAATACCTACTGTAAACAGTACTAAATTAACTGGTTGGTGTGTCCTACCATGCCTTATTATATTATTGAGTTAAGAACTAATGCAGCCACTGATCTTCCATACTCTTACCTCATCAAGGGTAGGACCTAGACAATTTACTCATAGTATGCACCTATACAAAAACCACAGATTAATTCTCTAAAAAGAGAAATTAATTATTAATAGGGGAATTATTTGTGTGCAGTTTGAGATATATCTTGTAATCAACAATTTTTGTTTATTAAGTTTATCACTGCAATGCATCTAACCCATTCCCTTCTCCAGCACAAACAAACCTAATTTTTTGAACATGGTGCCCTTTTTTTCTTGGCATGCAGCAGTTTTTTTTTTTTTGTCTTTTTTTTATCTTATAAGCAATTTTAAAAAAGAGAAGTAGAGTTCCAAGACATTTCTAAGATATTGCAACACAGAAAAATGAATCATTCAAACAACTTTGTGGTGAAGTTCTCTGCTCAGGCTTAAGTCTGGTGTGACCCAAACAACGAAAACCAGGATTACATTTCACTTAAAAAATTGGAGACTCATATATTACACTCTACTTCCTCTTAGTTTCATCTTTCTTATTAAGGCAAAGTGTAGTCACGTCTTTTTTATACCAAAAATCAATTAATCTATAAGAAAATTATTATGAATAACAGAATAATGATGAATGAATTAACCTGAATAATATTGGAGAGTACAACTTTGTCCTAAGTTCTTGTTAATTTTATTAGTTTTGTTTTTATTGACATTTTAAAATCATCATGTCAGTACCATAGAATAAAAGACATATTTATTAAAATGATGAAACATCTTCTTTCTTGATTTCTTTATTTACTCAGTTCTGCTACCTGTTCCGAGATGACATTCATTTGGCTAAATTTATAATTCATTATTCAACTATCGCACAGTGAATCCAACCAATTACATTTTAATCATTAATAAAACTCAAAATTAAAGAAATATTTGAGTCTGTATAATGTTTAAAATGTAATTGGTAGAATATATTGATATAATTGAATAACAAATAATAAATATTAGCCTGATGATGAGTGTAACCTCATCATGTGTCACAGAATTCAGTTAATAAAGTAATAAATAAAGGAGATACATTGCATTACTTTACTACATGATTTAGTTATTTCTTCAAAATAAATGAATAGTAAACAAAAAAATAACTATTTATAATAATTTTGATTTCTTTTTTTTAGGTTCAACCAAGTTATGCTCAAAGTGAAACTTACAACACAGACAAAAGGCACTATGCTTCCAGCACAACTTACAGTAGGCTTTTAAGTACAGAAACTAAAGTGACAAAAAGTGCTAGTAGTGGTGCTGTAGTCACACAACATGAACGCCCAATCACTCCAAGTATATCATCGATAGGAGGAGCTGTCCTTCGATCAAAGACTGCAGACATTGAGAGGATGTTACGGATACAGAGTAAAGCCAAAAAGGCACCTACAGTAGAAAAAGACTGTAAAAGAAAGTATACAGATGTCCGACATCTGACTAGGCACCTGGTGGAAGAAAAGACAGAGTCCACTACATCCGCTAGTGAATCCCGAGGAATATGGAAAAGGAGGGAATTAATATCTAGTGAACCTAAGGAAAGGAGGAATATTTTCTAGTACAACTAGAAATCAAATTCAGATGTATGTGTGAAACTGAATGGACCTTAAAGGGTAAAAGATGTTAATAAACATCTTGAATGTAGGCAAATGTTCTTGTATAATTTTTTTTTTTTTATCAGTTGTCAAAGTGATATGGGTAGAACATAATGGCCTTTAAAGAACATTATAAAACTTTTAAAAAACCAACAAAAAAAACAAACAATCTGCAGTGACAGTGTGTGACAAAACTTAAAAAATTAAACATTACCATGAATTTTTAGTTTTTAAGAGAAAACCTAGTCATTATAAGTCAATTTTGTGTTTTCTACGTATTATTGTATAGCAACTGATTGTGCTAGTGACAAATGAGAGAATAAACACAGGTTGTTTATTCAATATATTATATATATATTATATAATGAAAGCATAATTTTTATTGAATTGTTAATACAGAAATTTTTAGCTTTTGTTGTTATTTAGTTTTTTTTTCCCTAATAAGTCTGATTCAAGTTTTCTTATTGTATTTGAATTGACAAATGAGAGAATAAACACAGGTTGTTTATTCAATATATATATAGGAAATATACATGCTTGATTCAAAGGTCTATATATTGAATTTAATCCATATAATAGGAAATATACATGCTTGGATATTTATTACTCAAATTTTATTGTAATATTCTTGATTAATGAGTAAAAGAGAAATGAATAATTATTCTATTTTACTTACTTTACAATTAAATATTTAGTAACTGATGCCACAATTAGAGCCTCACAATGCTATGAAAATAAAGTTCTAAACATAATAAATTATCAACTGGTAATCTAAAATATATATATTTTTTCTATCTGATCCCTCAGAAAAACGAAATCAAAACAAAAGAAATTGATAACATTGCCATTCAGATAAAGACATAAAAAGAAGCAGTTGGGCAAAATTCAATTACATTGTAATCCGATTATAATTGCATTACTTCATATTTCAAACAAATGTAATCGAAATACATCGAGTATGAATTACAGTATTCCCACAAAGTAATTCAATTGGGATTACAATGTAATAATTATATGTAATTTGACTACGGATTACATAGTTGGATTACGAATTAATAATTCTTGTAATGGTAACGGTCGGGTTAAGAGGAGGCAGCTCCTACGCCCGCCGAGAATACCTTTTATCGATTCTTACCTTCTTCCGATTTATTTCGGTGTTTTAGTCGCTACTTTTCGAGGGGAAAGGTTATTCTCATTTATTTACGGAGAAAATTTAAATCCCTGTTCAAAGTAATATTAACTTCTGTTTACCTTATGATATTAAAATGAGAAATAAGAAAATGTCAAAATATAAGACACTAAATCAATTTTGAATTAATTTTATATTAAATGAAAATTAATATAATGCTAAACTACGAGTGATGTTAATTCCTGATAAACTTTGTGATGTGAGGGAAGTGTAAATAACAAATTATAAATATTTAAAAGACAGAATCCTTAAGTATTTATTTCACATAACTCCTATTTATTTAACATTTGCAGCTACATGTTTTGGAGACAATGCTCCATTATCAGGCTTCTAAAAGTGTTAAAAAATACATTAATCTATAACATATCAGTTTTGACCTCCACCATTTAAGTTTTCTATTATTGTTAACGGTTTTGAACTATTGCCATCTTTTCCATAGGGAGAGGAGTGGGGGGTCTATATTTCTAAATTGAGAAAGGCTCGTCCGATTTCAATGAAAATTGATAATTATATTTCTTTAGTACTTATTAGCATATATTTGGGGTTTTAACAGTTTTACTAATTAGTGGGGGGTGGGGAGGGGGGCCATATTTTTAAATTGTGAACGGCTCGTCCGATTTCAATGAAATTTGATAATTATATTTCTTTAGTACTTATTAGCATATATTTGGGGTTTTAACAGTTTTTCTAATTAGTGGGGGGGGGGGGGGGGGGAAGGGGGCCATATTCTAAATTGTGAACGGCTCGTCCGATTTTAATGAAATTTGATAAATATATTTCTTTCGTGCTTATTAGCATATATTTGGGGTTTTAACAGTATTTCTAATTAGTGGGGGAAGGGGCAGGGGGCCATATTTCTAAATTGTGAACGGCTCGTCCGATTGCAATGAAATTTGATAATTATATTTCTTTAGTACTTATTAGCATATATTTGGGGTTTTAACAGTTTTATTAATTAGTGGCGGATGGGTAGTGGGGCTATATATTTAAATTGAGAACATCTCGTCTGATTTAAACGAAATTTGATAATTATATTTCTTTAGTACTTATTAGCATATATTTGAGGTTTAACAGTTTTATAAAATTAGTGGGGGTGGGGCAGGGGGCCATATTTCTAAATTGTGAACGGCTTGTCCGAATTCAATGAAATTTGATAATTATATTTCTTTCGTGCTTATTAGCATATATTTGGGGTTTTAACAGTTTTTCTGATTAGTGGGGGGGGGGGGGTGGGGAAGGGGGCCATATTGCTAAATTGTGAACGGCTCGTCCGATTTTAATGAAATTGATAAATATATTTCTTTCGTGCTTATTAGCATATATTTTGGGGTTTTAAACAGTATTTCTAATTAGTGGGGGAAGGGGCAGGGGGGCCATATTTCTAAATTGTGAACGGCTCCTCCGGGGGGCCATATTTCTAAATTGAGAAAGGCTCGTCCGATTTCAATGAAATTGATCAAATTGATATATATTTCTTTAGTACTTATTAGCATATATTTGGGGTTTTAACAGTTTTACTAATTAGTGGGGGGTGGGGAGGGGGGCCATATTTTTAAATTGTGAACGGCTCGTCCGATTTCAATGAAATTTGATAATTATATTTCTTTAGTACTTATTAGCATATATTTGAGGTTTTAACAGTTTTATAAAATTAGTGGGGGGTGGGGCAGGGGGCCATATTTCTAAATTGTGAACGGCTTGTCCGAATTCAATGAAATTTGATAATTATATTTCTTTCGTGCTTATTAGCATATATTTGGGGTTTTAACAGTTTTTCTGATTAGTGGGGGGGGGGAAGGGGGCCATATTTCTAAATTGTGAACGGCTCGTCCGATTTTAATGAAATTTGATAAATATATTTCTTTCGTGCTTATTAGCATATATTTGGGGTTTTAACAGTATTTCTAATTAGTGGGGGATGGGGCAGGGGGCCATATTTCAAAATTGTGAACGGCTCGTCCGATTTCAATGAAATTTGATAATTATATTTCTTTAGTACTTATTAGCATATATTTGAGGTTTTAACAGTTTTATAAAATTAGTGGGGGTGGGGAGGGGGGCCAAATTTCTAAATTGAGAACGGCTCGTCCGATTTTAATGAAATTCGATAATTATATTGCTTTCGTACTTATTAGCATATATTTTGGGTTTGTAAAATGTACTTCTGATTGCTGTATTTGATTTACATAATACATAATTTAATTAAATTTCAGTGCTATATAAATGCGTTGCAATAAATGTATAAACATACAAAGTAAGGATTATTTATTTAGAATTATTTTTCATTATTTTCAACCAAAATCCATTATATAAAATTATCCGGAAAAATTTGGAACTATTTCTACGTTATCAATAAACTAAAAAAACTTTAGCATAGCTAATTTAAACTTTTTATCCTCTGTTTTACTTATCAACAACACATCTTAAATTAGCTATTTTGATCTTTTCCTCTTGTGCAAGACCGGAAGCAATCATATCTATCCCTTTTTATCAATATGGGCTATATTCAGCCCTGAAAATGTTTTTAAGACAAAACCAGAACACCTTAAATTAAAAAAAAACACCTTGAATTATTAAAAAAAAACAAACATAATATGATAAATCAATAACAAACACTAAACAATGAATACTACATACTTTTATTCATAGGTGAAAATATAGTGCCCACCCCCCACTAATTAATAAAACTGTTAAAACCCCAAATATATGCTAATAAGTACTAAAGAAATATAATTATCAAATTTCATTGAAATCGGACGAGCCGTTCTCAATTTAGAAATATGGCCCCCCTCCCCACCCCCAGTAATTAGTAAAACTGTTAAAACCCTAAATATATGCTAAAAAGTACCAAAGAAATATAATTTTCAAATTTTATTGAAATCGGACGAGCTGTTCTCAATTTAGAAATATGGCCCCCTCACCACCCCCCACTAATTAGTAAAACTGTTAAAACCCCAAATGTATGCTAATAAGTACTAAAGAAATATAAATATCAAATTTTATTGAAATCGGACGAGCCGTTCTCAATTTAGAAATATGGCCCTCTTCCCCACCCCCCACTAATTAGTAAAACTGTTAGAACCCCAAATATATGCTAATAAGTACTAAAGAAATATAATTATCAAACTTCATTGAAATCGGACGAGCCGTTCTCAATTTAGAAATTTGGCCCCCCTCCCCACCCCCCACTAGTTTTATTAATCTGTTAAAACTCCAAATATATGCTAATAAGTACTAAAGAAATATAATTATCAAATTTCATTGAAATCGGACGAGCCGTTCTCAATTTAGAAATTTGGCCCCCCTCCCCACCCCCCACTAATTTTATAAAACTGTTAAAACCCCAAATATATGCTAATTACAATTGAATTTTTATTTTATTGAGAAAGTATTACAATCTGCCTCAATGTGGGCAATAGGTAATATGGATGACTAAATGGTTCCATTCACACACTATGTACAATAAGAAATAAATACAAAGAATAGATAAAAAAATAAATAAATAAATAAATAAAATAAAATAATAAGAAAAAAATAAACAAAGTACCTCAAACTATACAATACATAAAGCTAAGAAAATAAAAAATAAATAATTTATAAAATAAGTAACAAGACATAAAATAAAAAACAATAATAAGAGTAAAAAAAAAAAAAAAATAGTAATAATAAAAAAAAAAAATAAAAAATTTAAATTAAATTAAATCGTAAAATACATTCATACTTTATTTACACTATATTCAAATCTAAGAGATCCCCCAACCAGAATTGTCCCTCTACTAATGGATGGACAAGCAAGGTCCCAAGAGATCCCAGCGCTTCTCTCTCAGCTGCGTCACTAGTATAATATAACACCAGTGGAGTAATATGCTAATACGTACGAAAGATATATAATTATCAAATTTCATTGAAATCAGACGAGCCGTTCTCAATTTAGAAATATGGCCCCCCTCCCCACCCCCAGTAATTAGTAAAACTGTTAAAATCACAAATATATGCTAATAAGTACTAAAGAAATATAATTATCAAGTTTTACTGAGATCGTACGAGCCGTTCTCAATTTAGAAATATGGCCCCCTCACCACCCCCCACTAATTAGTAAAACTGTTAAAACCCCCAACTAAAGAAATATAATTATCAAGTTTTATTGAAATCGGACGAGCTGTTCTCAATTTAGAAATATGGCCCCCTTCCCCACCCCCCAGTAATTAGTAAAACTGTTAAAACCCCAAATATATGCTAATAAGTACTAAAGAAATATAATTATCAAACTTCATTGAAATCGGACGAGCCGTTCTCAATTTAGAAATATGGCCCCCCCCCCCACCCCCCACTAATTATTAAAACTGTTAAAACCCCAAATATATGCTAATAAGTACTAAAGAAATATAATTATCAAATTTCATTAAAATTGGACGAGCCGTTCCCAATTTAGAAATATAGCCCCCACTCCTCCCCTAAAAAAAATATGGCGATAGTTCATAACCGTTAACAATGAAAATTTTTTAAATTTAAATGGTGGAAGTGAAAACTGATATTCCGATATTTATTTGCCTATATAATGGAAGAAATATTGTAATCTAATTAAATATTTGAATAATCCATGCCTTGAATTACAAGTAATAGAAATCTGTAATCCAATTATGTAATCTGTAATTGAATTACATTGTAACCGTAATTAATGAAGCAATTGCATTATAACATGCAATGTAATCCAGGCCCGGGATTACAATTACAATGTAATCGTAATTCATAGAATTTATTTCAATTACATTTTGCCCAACTCTGGTTTTACCATATATGCCTGTAACAGTGCATAAGTTACTATTCCATGGCTCAGAGATTGTTAATAGAACTTAATAAATAGAATATTCTCACTCTGATTCTTTTAATAAATATAAATAATCGTTTTACCACAAAACTGCAAATTTTTGTGAACACAATCCAATGAAAAAAAATGCATACCGAAGTATCTAGGTATCATCCCAGATTAATCCAAATGTTTATGCAAATAATGAAATTTTAAAATTGATAATTTGTTGACAACAATAAATCGAGATTATTTGTCCGGATTATTGATTCGTGGCTTATTTTATTTTATTGTAATGAGTAGAAGTTCATAGGAGATTGTTTTAAAAAATTATTATTATTTTTTTGTTTTCTACAAAAATACCATTATTTTTCCAAAATATTGGAAATTCGCTGTCCTAAAATGTTTTAAACATTTTTCCCAAACACTGTGACTAAAACAAAAAAAAAAAAATAGAAATTGGGAACTAAATATTTTTTTCCAGTTAGAAGTGCTATTCGGCCCATTGTGTGACGGTATCGAGCAGGCCATCTCCAGCTCAATATTGGATCAGGGCATCAGCTTCACAGGCACCACCACTATATTATTATATGTATTATTGCTTGATTTTAAATAAAGTCGAAGATTTGAAAAAAAATATCATAGATAATGAGATAAATATAGTTCTTCCATATTCAATTCAGCAGCTTCTCACTCTCCTTCATAAGGTAATTATTTCTTTTTCCTTTCGCAACTATGAACATTCTGACAATATTACTTTCCTCAGCTATTTCACTCGCCATCGCCAAAGATAATAGGAAACCATTTTCCCGATATTTATTAAAGTTTTGTGTTTATGTGCAACCAAATGTCACTTGTTGGATGCCACAGAGGTACAGTGGGTCACCCACAGTTTTTCTTATATCTTGGTTATATAAAGGTTAATTGTTTGTTACTCAATTTGATTAAAAAGTAGCACAAAACTTTTAATTTTTGGTGGCAATTGGTTGAACTAATTAAAAACAAACTAATTAAAAAAAATAAAATATGAATTTCAAGGGTCAAAAAAGGATTGGCACTGCAGACATTTTCATTTTGATAAATATTATATTAAATTTTATGTACGTTGTAAGTATTATGACCTTAAGTATTCGTACTATTGAGGAAATAACTTGCTGGGTTTTCAGATGGAATTTTATCCCATTCCTGCTGTAAAACAGTTTTAAGCTGTGATTTTTTTTTTTTTTTTTTTTTTTTTTTTTTTTTTTTTTTTTTTTTTTTTTTTTTTTTTTTTTTTTTTTTGTGGCCTTAAAAATACATAAGTGCTCTATGGGATTTAAATTCGGAGACTGGGGAGAAGTTTTGATTTATCTCCGAACATTAGAAAGCAACCATTCTTCTGTTTTGTCAGCAGTATGCTTCGAGTCGTTATTTTGGAGGAAGATATTTGTGTCTCTGTTCACCATCTTTTCAGCACTGCTGTTCAAGTTATGGCACAAAATGCTAAAATATTTATCTGCATTCATAATACCTTCAATGAAGTTGAAGTTTCCCACACCGTTTCACGACACGCAATCCCAAACTTAAATGCTCCTAACTCCATGTTTATTGTTGGCCTAACATTGCTCATTTAGAATTCTCTATATGGTTTTCTCCATACTTTTTTATGGTTATCAAAGCCAAAAACATTGTATTTACTTTAAGATTGCCAAAAACTCCAGTGGTCCCTTTATGTCGATTATGACAAAATCAGGACATTTTTTCGATTGACTTAGATTATACTTAGAAAAGCTAAAAAAGTCGCTATTGAAAAGCGAAAAGTGTTTCCAAGGACATTCCTTCACTTGATCTCAATTTTTTTCTTTTTTCAACCTGGATATTCGACAAGGAAAACAGTAAACGACAATTTTTGTTCGTGTCTAAATCATCTGACGTCCACCAAACTTTTCATGATTAGCTAATATTTTAAAGTAATGGTATTCTCTGAATCTCTGTACGTCATCACTAGGGATGTGAAATATATCCATTTGCATATTTTTCCTAGCCAACTAAAACATCTAACACCATCAAAATGTATATACTTTGAAGCATTTGGAATCAATTGTGTTATTTTTATTTTGCATATTTATGTTTATTTTGCCATAAATACATATTTTGAACAGTAATTGCATATTTATCTACATATCCAGCATATGTGCATTTGGCATTGGAATTTCTGAAGTTATTTATGGAAGTTTCTGAGCAGAAAATAAATTAAATAAAAATAAAAACCGAACCATGGCTAGCTCCTACACTTTTTTCGCCTAATGAGTTCGTGTTTGTTCAGGTGCTGATTATTCCCTTTGCTTCAATGGCATTGGCTTATCTTGGAGTCGTTTTTTCGGATTAATTTCTCGTTTTCGGTCCGCTCAAATACTTAGAATATTGCTTCATTTTTCTTATTTCACCTCTTCATATCATTATTCCATTACCCAGTCTTTCACGCAGTGTCCTCCAAGACATATCAGTCCTTAGCTGTTGATTTGTGTAATACTAAAACGCAAAAACATTATTCTTGCAAAGATCTTGTCGTAAAGTATGTATGTGAGTTCTCAATTAGACTTTTAAGGGTAACAGAGACGTTTTAAATTGCGTTGTTATATAAAGTTGTATCGACTACTGCACAGTATTTAGAAAACCACATAAAAACAGCGAAGCACCAATAAAACAAAGGCAAGGATTAACAATTTTAAAAATCTTTGTTACACTAACTGCCATTGGATGAGAAAAGTCGGGTTTCGATACCGATTTATGCGGCACTTTAGTTCGAGCTGACCTACCCTTCCATTAATTAAGCCACTTTTAAGTATTGTAACCTGTTTTCTTTTTTAATATCCACCTTGTTTCTTTCTATTTTGATTGTCTTCTTATTAGTTCCCATTGCTACACAATAAGTTACTTAAACTTGTGTTTGTACTTACGTATAACTATTAATTGATAGTTTATTTTTTTAAACAATGTACATAGTTGCATATTTTCGGTATATTAATTGCATATTTTATCCTATATATTATCATATTTTTTAGTTTTTATAGCATATAATTTACAGCCCTGGTCAATACCTACGGAAAAAGTTAACTTTAACCCGAATCCGACCTTTTGATACAATCACAGTTCGGTCCATATAAGTAGTTCCTTACATCTGCTGTCATTCGTTGAGTTATATTTGTGTATCTAATCATAAGTTTTAGAATGTTCTTGCTGTTTTTGTTAATTCTGTGTGTGTGTTTTTTTTTTATTTTTTTTTTTTTTTTTTTTTTTTTTGCCATGGGAGGAGGAAAATCTTCATAAGACGAAGGGGATCGAAGTCCACAACAGTGTGAGATTTTTACTCACTAAACACCACCTTCCTATTCTTCTTCACCACCCCGCGGAACTGCTGTCAGGCATTACTTCATGGGGGCGGACTGGCTATGTGCCTACTTTATATTTTAGTGCTGCTAATTATTAAGCCAATAGGAGGCCTCGTCTTTCCCGCTCCTGTTTACGGAGCTTTCTGCAGATGTTAGCTGCGTAATTTGCAACAGCATTCCAATTTTCTTCGGCAGAAGTCATCTGGCTAACCAGGTTTTCTTGCACGAATTGATAGCCCAAAGTCCGGGTTACATCTCTCTCTTTTGCAAATTTAGGGCAACAGAAAAATACATGTTCTACTGTCTCCACTAGGTTTGTGCAATTGGGGTAAGATGATTCTTTATCAAGTTTGAACCGAAACAGATAGGCCCTGAAACGCCCATGTCCAGTAAGCAGTTTTGTGAGGTAATGATCACTTCCCCATGTTTACGGGCTATCCATGTCGCAATATATACACGGTGTGTGTGTGTGTGTGTGTGTGTGTGTGTGTGTGTGTGTGTGTGTGTGTGTGTGTGTGTGTGTGTGTGTGTGTGTGTGTGTGTGTGTGTGTGTGTGTGTGTGTGTGTGTGTGTGTGTTTGTGTGTGTGTGTGTATGTGTGCGCGCGCGCGCGTATGTATGACGAATTAATATTTGAAAAAACCGAAGCATGAGCGATTATTTAATAGTATTCATTGGTTCTTACTCTTCAGCCATCAGGATTTCGTCTTGATACGATGTTGAAAACATTAAAGGCATAGCTTAGTTCCATACTCTATCTTCTAGCAGTCTTGGCTTCATTTTTCCTTATATGTAGGAGGTGTAAATGGTTGTTATTTTGTGTTTGTAGAAGGTCCTAACTATATTAAGTAGTACTGTTCTATATACAACCATTCTGTTACACCTCAAACTGAAGGGGTCACCTGTGGAGTAGTGGTTAGCATAGCAACTTACTAAACCCGAGATCGCGGGTTCGCAGCCCGGCAATGACCTTAGGATTTTTTAAAGGGAGTAAAAAATCCTTAGCTATACCGTCCTTCGGAAGAGACGTAAAATGGGGGTTCCGAGCCTGTGCAATGTCAGGTACTCGTTAAAGATCCCTATCCTAATTATACCTGGATATGCAAAATTTAGGACTCCCACCGTAGCATCGTCCGATTAGCCATAGCAGCATAAAGTGACGTTAAACGAAATAAACAACAAACTGCCTTTGAAAAAATTATATGATTTAGATCAAGCGTTAAAATTTATTATAGAACCCTTATCTTCTCCAATAGTGTGTTTAGTCAAAGATTTTTGGTATAGAAAGGTAATAATGAGATGGACAAAACTAAATTATTGTAGAGTGGAAACGCGAACGATTAGAGTTTAAAAAAATCTTAATAAAATGAGCCAAAGTTTAAAAGTATCATTACATTTATTTATATTGACTGATCGCTCTTAAATCAACAACTCCATCATTTAAATCTAATGTCAAATGTATGTGTCAATACTCTTTCCATACCTGTAATTGTAGTTCTAAAATTGTTAATCGATGTATTGAAAGTTCGATAATTTACCGGTGATAAGGTTAGCCATGTACACATCACATCTTAGTTGTTGACAAGTTGTTAGAAGGTAACAGGATTTAGCATTTAACCAAAAATGAAAACCAGTTGGTTGTGTTTATTTTTCACATTATATTTAATAAACTTTGGAAATGGCCAGTCAAAAACAAAGGTTATTGTTGCATATTATTAATGAGATCTTTTAAGTTAATCTTATTACTATTACATTTTTTATATTGTTCATACAAATTTTTAGGCCCAAAATTTGGGTGAAAAAGTACAGCAACTAATGGAAATGAATTTGAAAAGATCTGTACTTAAGTTCAATGGGCCACGATTCAAGGAATATGTAAAGTCCTCTCCTCGAAATTATTCTGTAATTGTTATGTTCACTGCACTAGCTCCAGCTCGATCATGTTCTATTTGTAGGTAAGTTTAAAATGTATAAAGGCCTTAGAAAAATTGTATTAAATTTGTACTAAACCCTTAAAGCGTTTTATAAAAAAATACATATCAAAGATGAGTATATTATTTCACAGTGCAAAGTAAATAATAAAGCAAGCAGTTTGCTAGTAATAAACTGCTTATTAATTTATTATTTTATATAGGTACATTAGTCTTATTATTTATGTTATGTGGTATTTTATCAAAAGTTTATAAATTTATTTTACTTATGAATGGCCAATGGTGTTGAAAACTTAGCAACCGTTGTGCTGGTCTTGTCAATTTCATGAATTAGTTTTGTTTGTAGTAATAATGCTAGGTTTCATGGCTTAAGTACTGTTTTCTTAAGTGGATTCAACTGTCATGTATCATAGATGCTTTGCATACAGCTGCAAATGATTGTATCGGATTCTGATTTATTAATCTAGAATGCTTACCTGTTTATATACTTATGTTTTGACTTTTGTGATGATTTTTGCTGTCTGTGATTGTCAAAACATACATTTTTATTGCGAATGATTCCAATAACAAAAGTATATTAACAAGTAAGCATTCTAGATTAATAAATCAGAATCTGATACAATCATTTGCAGCTGCATGCTAAGCATCTATCATACATGGCTGTTGAATCCACTTAAGAAAATCAGTACTTATGTCATGTGATTGATTCCTGAAAAATAAAAACACTTGATTTGATTCTACAATCACCAACACCATTTCTAAAATGTTTTTACTCTAACCCATCTTAATTTGCCACTTTTACTGGTATTTAGTCATTCATTTTAGAACTTTATAAGTTTTTCTTTTTCTGACCAGCAAATACTGCCTTGCTAAAGAAGTGAAATTCACAAAATCAGCAATGATCATTCTACTAGTGGTGTCATAGTACTGATGATTGGAAACTAGCGT
Source organism: Euschistus heros (assembly GCA_003667255.2). Lineage (NCBI taxonomy): Eukaryota > Metazoa > Arthropoda > Insecta > Hemiptera > Pentatomidae > Euschistus > Euschistus heros. The sequence continues at coordinate 534,629 of RCWM02000003.1, forward strand.
CCGTGTTGTAAGGAGATTATAATGGAAGGGCATATAGTTAAGGATAATTATTCAACATGTTTAGCATTAAAGTCATTATAAATAACTTATTTGTTGGGGCTTAATTTCCTTATGTATTTCAGCTAGAGCAGGAAGGATGGGTTATCTCATAAATCCACCATAAAATAAATTTCCAACTGCCCAGGTGGGAATTGAACCTACAACTTTCTGTATCTCCTGTTAAAATCAATTAAAACTGTCACTGGTAATCTTTACAGATTACAAGTATTGTGTTTGAAGGTAGCTATATAACAAAAACCACTAGCACTTGACGTACACATGATGGTATAGAAGGATCAATCCTATAAACCACTAGACTGGGTGAATAGCCTTTGCAAATTAATTTTTCAACATGACAAATCCAGATATTGCAGATATCCTTCAAACATATTTAAATGAACTGGTCTGGGAAATGCCAATCCGATGGCCATATTCTTTAGACATCACTCTTTCTGATTACCTCTTATTCTGGTCGTTGCAGTTAGATCATAAAGGGTAGCAATTTATTTCTTGTAAAAACATCAAAATTTGGTTTGATATTTTATTGCCTCAAATACCATGACTTCTTCAGGCTTGGGATCTATAAATTACCTGAAAGATGGTCAGAGTTTGTAGCTGCAAATAGAAATACTTTGAATGAACAAATCTTTTATCTTTTTAAAAAAGAAAATTTGTTTTATTTTCTCAAAAAGGGGGAGTCATATTCACAGGTCTCTTAATCAGTCCAGGAGGTCGAATCATTTAATTCTGATTGATTTTTTTGTTAGCTAATAGGAAACATCTCAACACACTTAGCATAATCATTCTTAACTTCTAACCGCTCCTTCCTACCAGAAATGTAAGGATTTATTTTTCAATACATTATTTTTAATCTGGCAGCAACCAAGACTAGTCTCCTCATGCTCAACTCTTACTTTCTAGTATGTTTATCAAATTTATTGTTTAATGTTAAATAAAATTAGTTTTGGATATTACTTAAGCTGATTTGGTGATTAAAAACATTAAAATCTTTGTATTATTGTATTATTTCATTTTTTTTTTTTTTCTTATTTATTTATTATAGAGTGAAGTTAGTTTTTAAATATTATTTTATTATTTTTTAAAATTTAATTTACATATGTATATACATCACTTTTACAGGCATGCAAATGATGAATTTACTATTGTTGCTAATTCGTTCCGCTACTCTCAAACTTATTCAAATAAACTTTTTTTTGCTATGGTTGATTTTGATGAGGGATCAGATGTATTTCAAATGGTATGCTTTTATAAATCTAGTTCTGTTCTTTAGTTTGATTATATTAAAATTTGACTGCTTTATTTTTGATCTCTTGGCTTTTATATTTCATTTTATAGCTCAGGCTAAATGCAGCACCGGTTTTTATGCATTTTCCTTCAAAAGGAAAACCCAAGAATGCTGATACCTTTGATATTCAAAGGGTTGGATTTGCAGCCGAATCGATTGCCAAATGGATTGCAGAGAGAACAGATATACAGGTGAGGTGTATGCATATTAATTAGGCAATTATCAAACATTTTCATTTATTAATTGGTAATAATTTTTTTATTTTGTTGCTGAGCCAAATGGCCATATGGTTTATCTATTCTATTATATAAAAGGACAAGGCATTTTTTGTTTGTGATCACTAACCACGAAAACTACTGATCTAATCTTTTAGAATTTTTACTACACAATCTTTATAGTTCAAGGAAGCAATAATAAAATTTACATATTTTCAATTAAATTGTGGTTAAAAAAATAATAAATATGTATTGCGCAGTGAAGTTAGAAAATTTACTGATAGGTGGCGAGCGCCATTTAAGAAACGTTACGAAGAGGTGTTATTTAGAGTTAGGAATTGATAATAAAATTTGCTTCATTCAAATAAGTTGTTATAAAAAAGCTCTAAATATATAGTGTGAAATGGATATGGATCCCAGTGAAGTTTAAAAATAGAACAATAATAGCGCTATGCTGCTATAGAGTTTGCAATGGTAAAACTATTAAATCCATCAGTACTAAATTTTTACTATATCTTCATAGTTCTAGGAAGGTTTAGCAATAATAAAAATTTAAATGTCCTATGTTAAGTGGCAGAAATGAGGTTTGCGACAGTGTTGAGTACTTTTACGGTTAGTAATTAAAATCTAACCAGATGATATCAATAAAATTATTTCTCTCAAAAAATAATTATTACCAAATCAAAATGTTGATTCATTGCTTTCTGATATGGTTTATAAAAATATGAATTAAAGACCTTTAGTTGTTAGCACTGATAATGTGATGGGCTAAATAATCCGCAAGAGTTTCTTAATAGTCTCTGTCTTACCAATTCATACATTAAAATTAAAATTGGATGTCAGATTACGCTTTTAAGCACTCTTCAACTACATAATCTGTATGATTTAAACCAGTTAAATATTACTGCTATGTGTGAAAATATTGTTGAAAAAGTAATGCTCAATTGCATGCTTCAATACAAATTTTTTATCGATAAACAAAGAATACTTCAATTATTAGTCAAAAATATCAATTTCTTTTACGTATGAGAGCGGGCGAAGCCACGACGGGGAATGCTAGTTGAATTTATTCATCTAATTAAAATCAACTTTTTTATTACTATTATTTGCTGTCTGTTTAATTTAATTTGAACCAATTTTTTCCTTAATTTAATTTTTTTATTCTTAGATCAGGGTATTCAGACCTCCTAACTATTCTGGAACTCTAGCTATGATAATGCTCTTTGTCCTTGTGGCTGGTTTCCTGTATATGAGAAGAAATAATTTAGACTTCTTATATAATAAATCCCTATGGGGAGTTTGTGCTGTGGTAAGTATTTCAGTGCCTCATCTTAATATATATAAATTACGTGTCGCCGCCTAGGGGCCGGCTAACACCTAAACTACTGAACCGATTTTAATCAAATTTGCATACCGTGTGCAGTTTGATCCAACAAAAAAGATAGGATACCTTATATCTTAATTTATAGTCGCAATATTATTTGTATATTATCTGTAAGTCACAATTATCTGTTAGCTATATACGATTCTAACATATGGCGGTATAAGGTTATACTATTATATAAAAGGACAAGCAATGTTTCGTTTGTGTTCACTAACCGCCAAAAACTACTGAACCAATCTCTACCAAATTTTGACTACATCATCTTTATAGGATGGTTTAACAATAGTAAAATCTAATGATTTTCAACTAATTCTTTATTGAAAAATGAATAATAAGTGGATAACAGTGAAGTTTAAAAATGGCGGCAATTGCCATCTACATGAAAGGTTAAAAGGTACAGTGTTACATAGAGGTGAACATTGATAATAAAATTTACTTATTTTCAATTAAATTGTTATAAAAACAGCTATATGGAGTGAAGTATACCAAATTTTAACTACATCATGTTCATAGTTCTAGGTTTAGCAACAATGAAAATTTAAATGTACAATGTTGAGTGTTAGAAACGGGTTTTGCCACACTACCACATACTTTTATGGTTAGAAATTAAAATCCAACCAGATCAAATCAAATAAAATTATTTCTGTCGAATGAAAATTATTAAAAATCAAAATGCCGATCCTCAGCTGTTTAATATTGTGTGTAAAAATATGAATTTTGAACCTTTAGTTGTAAGCACTGATAATGCAGTTTCTTATGCTGCAGTTTCTTAGTAGGCTCTGTCCATCTGGATTACCAACTCATATATTAAAATTGAAAATTGGATGTCTAATTATGCTTTATGTTATCTTCAAGCACCTAATCAATCTAAATTTAACCAAGTTAATAATGGCTGCTATGCGTGAAAATATCATCAAAAATATAATTTTCAATTGTTCACTTTAATACAAGATTTTTATCGATAAACAAAAAATCAATTATCAGTTAAAATTCCTCGACGTGGGATGATGAAGTTATATATAGAAGGACAAGCCATTTCCGTTCGTGATCACTAACCGCGAAAAATATAGAACTATTCTGTACCAAATATAACTACATCATCTTCATAGTTCAAGGAAGGTTTAGCAATAATAAAATTTACATATTTCCTCTTAAATTACTGTTTATAAAGCGATAAATATGTGGTGGGTAGTAAAGCGAGCGCCATTCAAGAGAGGTTACAATAATCCAGTGTTAATTATAGCTAGAAATTGATAATAAAATTATTTGTTATCCAAAGCAAGCTATAAATATGTGGTGTGACGTGTGGATTCCAGTGAAATTTAAAAATCGAATATGTGGCAAGCGACAATAGCATTTTAGTAAAACTAATGAACCTATCTGAACCAAATTTTAACTACATCATCTTCATAGTTCTTGAAAGATTTCCAATTAGAAAGTTTACTATAATAATAACTTATACTATTATATAAAAGGACAAGCCATTTTTCGTTTGTGATCACTAACCGCGAATATTACTGAACAAATCTGTACTAAATATTAACTACATCATTTTCATAATTCTAAGAAGGTTTAGCAATATTAAAATCTACTGATTTTTAATTTATATTTTATTAAAAAAGGTTAATATGTGGACAACAGTGCAGTATGAAAATTGACCGATAGGTGGGGAGTGCCATTCTACACGAGAGGTTAGAAAAGAGCTTGAAATCGATGATATAAAATTCACTTATTAAACTATCAAGAAAATTATTTAAAAAAATTTAAATATGGTGTGCGATATGTGGATCCCAGTGAAGCTTGAAAATCGACCGATTGTGTATAGAGCCATTCCACAATAGAATTAACAATGGTAAACTGAACCTATCTGTACCGACATCTAAATAAATAATTTTTATAATTCTAGGAAGGTTTTGCAATGGTAAAATTTAGAATAACTAATATTTAAATGTACAATTTTGAGGGGCAGGAACGAGGTTTGCCACACTGTCTACTTTATAGTTCGAAATCAACATATAACTAGATGAAATCAATAAAGTTATTTCTGCCGAATACAAATTACTGCTAACTCAAAATGTAGATCCTTTTCTTTTTTATATCGTGTGTAAAAATATGATCCACGGGCCTTTTGTCGTAAGCACTGATAATGCAGTTTATTTTCCGCAAGAGTTTCTTAATAGTCTTTATCCATCTTGATTACCAATTCATACATTAAAGTTAAAAATTTTATGCCTAAGGGTGCTTATATGTAATCTTCAACCACCTGATCAGTGCAATTATAACTAGATTAATAATTACTGCTAAAAAATCATTGAAGAAATAATGCTCAACCACATGCTAAAATACAAGAATCTTATCGATAAACAAATAAAACTTTAATTTTTAGTTGAAATTATCTTTAGTTATGAGGGCGGGCGAAGCCGCGACGGGAATGCTAGTATAAATATATGTTTTTGTGTATATATTTGTTTATTTATTTATTTATAAAACTTGCACCACAAACATTTTTGAAGTAAACATTATTTTTCCTACCTTTTTAATTGGTATATATATGTATTTGGAATAAATGAGCTATACTTTATTATTTGTCACTATACTTGTATGTAAAAAAAATAATGTTTAATTTTGTTTACAGTTCTTCTGTTTTGCCATGGTTTCTGGACAAATGTGGAATCACATTAGAGGTCCACCTTTTGTACACCATAGTCATAATGGCGTTGCTTATATTCATGGATCTTCTCAAGGTCAATTTGTTTTGGAATCATATATAGTTATCGTATTGAGTATCCTTTTAGTGGAAAATATTTTAAAGAAATTTCACTTTTTTTATCTTACCTTATTCTTTAGTTATTAATTGATTCTATAAATGCAATGATCCAGATTGGTTGACTGTATATAAATAGTTAAGAAGTCTACAGAAATATTATTTTGCGCTTGCATTTCAAAAGTGATACAACTAAAAAATCTGTATTTTTGAGTTACCCTGTTTAACTTCAACAGTCTTCTATGAAATGTCAAAAATGTATCTAATTAACTTTAAATCCCACCTGATAGATCTCACTTTTGGTTGGTATTAAAAGTTAATCCGGTACACTTTCGATGATTCAGGCAAGACTGCGATTTTACATTTTTTTTTAACGCAGATTTTTGAGTTGTGTCACTTTTGAAACACGTGTGATATGTTATAAGATTATTCTGCGTAAGCATTCATCTGGGCATTTTAAGTTGTCAAATGATCAAAAGTAAAATACTTTATTTACCAGGTATGCAAGTTTAAAATGTCGTTTATTTCTTAAAATATATACACAGTAATTTAAAAAAAAGTATAATATATTTTATTCAAAGTACTGACCCTCGCTTTCTACACATTTTGTCCATCTCTCGGGCAATATATGGATACCATTCCAAAAGAATGCTTCATCTTTATTTGAAATCCATTCATCGAGCCATTTTCGTACGTTTTCGAAATTGTTGAAGTGTTGCTCCGCCAATGAGTGTCCCATCGATGAGAAGAGGTGATAATCAGAAGGCGCCAGGTCATGTGAATACGGCGGGTGGGGTAGGAGTTCCCAACCAAGCGAAGAAATCATTTCCTTCGTCAATCTGGCTGAATGTGCAGGAGCGTTATCATGCTGAAGAATGACTTTGGCGTGCCTGTGAGCCCATTCTGGGCGTTTTTTTCGATCAATGCGTGACTCAAATTGATCATTTGTTGTCGGTAGCGCTCGGTATTGACTGTTTCGCCGGGTTTGAGAAGCTCGTAGTAGACAACTCCCTTCTGATCCCACCACACACACAGCATTGTCTTCTTCCCAAAACGATCCGGTCTTGCACTCGATGTGGATGGTTGTCCTGGCGTTACCCATGATTTTTTTCGTTTGGGATTCTGAAAATAAATCCATTTTTCATCGCCAGTTACAACTCGATGCAAAAAACCCTTTCTTTCGTGGCGTAAAAGCAGCATTTCGCACACAGTTTTTCGTTTTTCCATCTGTCGTTCGTCCAATTCATGTGGAACCCATTTTCCAACCTTTTGAATCTTTCCCATAGCTCTCAGGCGATCGGAAATGGCTTGCCTAGTGACATTCAACTGTTCTGCCATCATTTGTTGGGTTTGGGTATTGTCTTCGTCTAATAAAGATTGCAATTCGAAGTCCTCAAACTTTTTTGGTCGATTTTCTCGTTTTTGATCAGTAACATCAAAATCACCACGTTTGAAACTTTGAAACCAACGTTCACATGTCCTGACGGTTGGAGCAACATCGCCATAAGTCTCAACAAGAATTCGATGACATTCAGATGCCTTTTTCTTTTGATTAAATAAGAAAATCATGACATGCCGCAAATGCTCTTTATTTGGCTTAAAATTAGACATTTTTAACACCAAAGAAAGGTATGATACGTCCACGTAAACGACCTAAAAACAACTGACTTTTGTAAACAAATGACTAACAAACAAAATAGCGTTTAGAGATAAGCAAATCCTTCAATAGGCTAAGAGCGCATTCTATTGGAATTAAAACGACATTTTAAACTTGCATACCTGGTATGAGGCTCTGTTTTCATTTGTGATAAATATTTCCTCATTTAATTTTTTTTTTTGTATTAATAATAAACAAAAAAAAGGTAATGTTTATTACTTTTTGTTTAGGAATGATGTTAACATACAATATCTAATATTTAGTAACTAAAAATTAAAAAAAGCAATTTTTACAGAATTGCTTACACTTTTAATTTATAAAACGTGTCATTCGTAATATCTTGTCTGGCCCTTAACTCAACACCTTAGATGCTGCAATTGTAATTGGAATGATAATGATGACTGATGCTGGGGCGAGGAAGGGAGATGTCAGAATGAGGCAGATACTGGCCATTGTGGGATTGGTCATAGTAAATGTATTTTTTAGTATTATACTGTCAATATTTAGATCAAAAGCACATGGTTATCCATACAGGTGAGTTATTCTACTGGGTTGACTATTTTTTTTTTTTTTTTTTTTTTACTCGTATAAATATGTTCAAAAAACAACCATTTTACATTTAAAAGATATTTTATTTTTTTGACATAAAACATATTTTTATGGAAAATTGAAGAAAAACTTTTTTTGTTTATGTGGTTGGTTAATGATTTATTAAAAAAATAAATTTCTTAGTTTAGATCAAGGATCAAAGCAAGGAAACATGGTACATGTTTTTTGGAAGGTATATATTTACAAATGGGTAGGATCAGTATGTACAATAATTTTTTGGTTATAGCTAATATAGGTTTAAGATTAGTTAAGTAAATAATGTAGTTCTTACTGGTGAGGTTGATATTATGTGCCAACACCAAGTCTATCTAAGAACCACTACGTGTTATTCTGGAATTTTGTTATTAACACAAGCCTTGGAGTGGTCTATAAGCCTGCAAATGAACCTTCATCACTGCCCATAGACCGCATAAGATATAACCCTTGAACCCCTATATAGAAAGAACCCCTTGGACTGCATGACCAAGTTTATTTCAAACCTCTTCGGCCCAAGGGATCGCACTGTTTTACAGTTGGGATGGACCGCTCTGGGTCCTTAAAACATTACCCTGAACTTAAGTCATTTAATTCTTTTTTTTATGACTTACTCCATTGTAAAAACCAAAAAACTTACTTTTCAATTTTTTTTTTTTTCGTTTTCTTCAATATTATTCAAATATTTTTGGATTATAATTTTAAATTTGTGCTGCGTTTTCAATAAAAAAAAAATTGTAAGGATATAAAAAACTAAAAAAAAAAAAAAACTTTTTTTACTTTAGATTTTCAATAATTTTATAAACTCCTTATTACGCATAATAAACGTGGCAGGTATGTAAATATGGTCTTACCCAAAGGCATTATTTTTGATTTCATATAATATTTTATAATATAAATTTTACCCTTTTACATAAAATGGGAACGGGGGATGCTTTTAAAAGGATTAAAATAAAAAAATCCTTTTTTTGTTTCTCCTTCTTGAAAGTAGGGTGTTATTTCAAAGAACAAAAATGAAAAGATTTATTCAGTATAAAAAGTGCAAAAAATAATGTTTTTTGTGTGCAGTCCATAGGCCCTGGGCAATGTTTTATCAATAAACTTTTCCTCTGGCCTTAAGCGGGTGCACACGAAAAACATTATTTTTTCACACTTTTTATTTCAAACAAATTTTATCATTATTATTCCCATATGGAGTACATAAAGGGAAAAGAATATTAGGACAATGGGGAATATTATCAATTTTGGTTGGGGAGTTACCCTAGAATAATATTAATAATAATAATAATAATAGTAATATTAATTTTTGTTATTAATGAGACACTAAATTTTAGAGTGACCTTGAAGTGGGAATGTTGTATTAAAAATAATAAATAATTCTAATTTTTGTTATTAATGAGTAACAACAATAATTGTTGGACAATTACACTCTTGAAACCCAGTTAGCCCCTGTAAAAAGATGTACCATGTTAAAAAGAAGAATTGTTTGTCATTATGTTATTTTCTAATGGTAAAAGTTGTCAATTATTAACAAAATAACTAAACATGTGATAATTTTAGGTATGATATTCTCCATGACTCATTGTTGCATTTACAACTATTGATAATTATGTTCCTCCTAAACAATAGGTGTATTTTTAGAAGTGGGAATTGCTCCCCATTATATATATTTTATTAATTATCACTTTTATATATTTTATTAAGTAAAATGAATATTCTTAAAACATATACCTAAAACCTGAGAAGCGCCCACATTTCACAGTTTTAAGGAGTTAAAGTTGCTCTTTCCTTCCTATCATCGCCAGTATTTTCTGGCATTCTTTCTCTTCCTAATTGTGCAATCTCAATGTCTACCTTACATTTCTGGACTCCTTAAACTCAAATCTTTAGTTCGTACCCGCTGATCATATTTGTATACTCCTGCTCATTGCTCAGCTGCTTTCAATAGATCTTTTGTAATTCGATCCTCTTCTCTATGGAACATCATCCCTCTCACCATTCGCCTTTCAAATACCACATTCATAATACACTACTATCCATTCAGAAAGGAAGGAAGTCTTTGAGGGAAATGGGCAAAATTAATTCCGAAAATCGCTCTTCAGTCCAGAAAACCATCATCTGGTTTAAAGAAACTGGGAACTTTCTCAGTTGGGTTAAGGTCTGGACATCCAGAAAAACTATAAAGGGTATATGCGAGAAAGAGATGATCTAATACCAAGACATGTTCCACTTGATTTTAGGTTGTCTTGATATATCCACATAAACATATTGATCCATAATTCCCTCGATTACTTTAAGTTTTCCAACACCAGATGTACTAATACAGTCCCAGATCATCATTCCACCTACACCGTGTTTAACAGTTGGTCTTACATTAATAGTTGCTGGGCCTGTTTTTGGTTCATGCTAAACCCTATAAATCCATCTGACAAAAAGATATAAAATTATATTTATCAGTAAATAAAACTTGTTCCAAGAAACTATTTTGCTTGGTAACGTATTCTTATGCGAAAATTAAATGTTTTATCCTATTCACTTTACTTGTAAAGGGTATTTTAATTCCTAGCAATATGCTCATTATATCTTGCACTTTTTATTATGCTCCACACTGTTTGTGGTTTAACTGTAATGTCATAACCACTTTCTAAAATAACTAAAATGGAGGGGGACACTGATTTTTGGTCCTTTGTGGATAGTTTTCAAATTTTCTCACATATACAGGGTGTATTGTAAGTAGATGACAATAAGCAAGATGGAGAAACTAGATAAAAAATGTAGTTAAACAACGCAAACCGCATGTTTCTATCTCATTCCGTGCAAGACATATGCCGTTCCAAAAGTTATTTCGAGAAAACCGTAGTTTTTATTGGAAAACCTAAATTTTCTCTGCTTTCATACATTTTTTTTCAACGTTCCATCACAGTTTTGAAATCAGCATTAAATTTTCTTTAAGTCTTATGCATTTTCAATGTTAACAAGTATCTTTTTATACCGCAATGATGTATCAAAAAATAAAAATTTTAAAAATATTTTGTTAGCGACAAACTTTTGAGTACAACTACTCTTCCAAAAAAAAGAGTGCAAGCTGCTGAATCTCATAAAAGTTGTGAAATTTCATTGCCTTTCTAACGGTGTACTCAGAACTGCAATTATCTCTCAATTTCTTATTGCAATTGGAATGGGAAGGGAAAAATAACTGATGTCATGGTTATTTAGTGTGGTCTATTTAATTTATTTTTTATGTAAATAACAAAGAAAAATTAAATTAATTCTTACATTACATGTCTGAAAATTATATAAGTTGCTGGAACTGGCCTCCTCCTCGCAGTATACATTGACAACATCTGGTCAACACCGCTGATGTAGCTCTTCGAATCTCTACATGGTCAGCTCTCATTGCTGTTCTTGCGATGAGGTGGTTAATGTCCTGAATGGGTACGGTGTACACTTCCAATTTAAGCCTACCCCAAATATAAAAATCAAGTGGCGTCAAATTAGGGCTTCGGGCCAGCCAATGCACAGGTCCATATCTCACTTCCTTAATCTATCTTCCTGGGTGATGTTGATTAAGCCAATTCGTTATAGTTTGTCCATTATGCACTGGCCACCCCTCCATTTGCCACCATAGTGGTATTGCTTCGAGGAGTGCCGTAAAAAGCGCGACTGGTATTTATTGATGGATCATTATCAAAAATATTCAAAATGTCGTCAACCTCCCTGCGAGCTCAGCCCGCGAACATAACAGATTGTCTTGGAATAGAGCCTCTTGCAGTCCCATACGCGAACATCATATCAACATACTCTTCAGCTGTGTATAAATTTGGCATTGTACTTCTTGAACTAAAAATGAACAAAAAATAACTATGACATCAGTTATTTTTCCCTGCCCATTCCAATTGCAATACGAAATTGAGAGATAATTGCAATTCTGAGTACAGCGTTAGAAAGGTAATTAAATTTCACAACTTTTCAGCAGCTTGCACTCTTTTTTTTGGAAGAGTAGTGATGCTCAAAAGTTTGTCGCTAACAAAACGTTTTAAAAGTTTTATTTTTTGATACATTATTGCAGTTTGGAAAGATACTTGTGAACATTGATAGTGCATAAAACTTGAAGAAAATTTAATGCTGATTTCAAAACTGTGATGGAAAGTTGAAAAAAAATGTACGAAAGCAGAAAAAATTGAGGTTTTCCTACAAAAAACACGGTTTTCTCGAAATAACCTTTGGAACGGCATATGTCTGGAACGGAATGAGATAGAAACATAGGGTTTGGGTTGTTTAACTACATTTTTTATCTAGTTTCTCCATCTTGCTTATTGTAATCTGCTTGTGATATATATATATATATATATATATATATATATATATATATATATATATATATATATATATATATATATATATGTATGTATGTATATATATACATATATATTTGCCAAACCAAAAGCCACTGAAAGATACTGGTTTCAGAATCTGCCAGGATCTCATGATTTTTCCTAAATAAACTCACCTTCAATCTCTTTGGATAAGCACAGCCATATTTTTTTCAATAGAGAAAGAAGATCCATGAGTCTGTTGCATCTTTTTCCTCTGTGGACATCAATGGTTGTAAATGACTAGTACGATTATAGCCTCCTTAATCGCGTTTACGTTGTTATTCTAGATAAAGAATAATGAGAACAAAAATAATTTTTAATTTACTTCCTTGTTGGCATTGTGTGATAACACCATGGAGAAATAACTGTTAAAGTCTGAGGATGGGACAAAGTTTTCCCGAAACATGTAACTTAATAGAGGAATAATAAAGAGGAGTGATGCCATAATAAGTGTAATATTTCAAATCATGAATTAGTATTTCAATAATGGGTGTACACCGACTTTTTTTACTAGCTGTATGTTTACCAGAAAAATAATAGCCATTTTTATAGCTTGCCATAGCTTTGTTTTGTTTAATATCATTGATATCATATGTTAGTTATAATTTTCATCTGTTTAAATTCATTAATTGAATTAACAATATTTAAAAAAGAATTGATTAATGTTTTGCCACTCCTGTGATGAACAGACTTCATAGAACATTATAGATGGGGCACACCATTTATCAATTCCCAATTAGAGATGAGATAGATTTTTCTGTCAGTTAATAAATTCATGATAATATTATCATGTTTAACTCAACTGAAAAATTATTTTATTATTTTTGTGCAATCAATTTAATTATATATGTACTTATAAAATAATAATTTTAAATATTTAATTTTTTTTTTCAGTTTCCTCTTCAAGTAAATTAATAATTAATAAACTTATCTCACTGGATAGATCTAGGAGTAGACTGAATAATTTATTGTTTTAAACTATCATAATATTCTTGATGTTTCCTAGTAAATCTTTTGTTGATGAACAATTGTTCTAAAAGTAATGGTGAATAATAATTGAAATCATTCCAGTGACAAACTAATTTGATTGTGAGACAGTGTAGAAGTTTTAAAATAAGTTTTCTTTATGTCTGTAAAAATTGTTCTTTATTCTAACAAAACAGTACCATTGATAATGTATTTTGAATGATTTATGAAATGATGTAAAACAGTCAAGAATAGAAATAAATTGAATTTGTATTTTACTTCTAGAATCCACCTAGTATTATACTAAGTAGATCATTGCTTACCACTACCATATAATTTTGTATGTTATATATTCTAGGTGGGTTGCTTGATCAAGTGATGAAATCATGATCCATTTTATTTTTATTATTTATTTATTTTTTTCATGGAAATAAAGACAGTGTGTAAAAATCTTTCTTACCGTTATAAATTTATTCTATTTCATAATTTTGTTATTACATACAAATAGTACACAGTACTAATTTTATAATTATGTTATTGTTTATTGTTATTTGAATATAATTTACTATATTCGAAATATTTAAAAGATTCAACATTTTTTATCAGTTATTTTTTTCATGATAATATATTTAGTTATAGGTAATATGAGGTGTGGAATTCCAAAACCAGCTAAGTCCAATATGCAATTTATTTATTTTTTTATTTATTAATAGTTTTTCCACTAGACTATTTTTAGATGAAAGGTTTTATCAAAAAAGTAGTTAAATCACTTGAAAACGACCATACAAAATAGTAATATTAAAAAAAAAGATATTGTAATGCACAATTAAAAATAATTATTTACATAAAATGCATCATGAATAAACGTTATTTAAAAAACTAATTGAAACAGCTGTTTGACATCTTACTACAATTTCTGTCACATCCTTCATGATTTACTCTAGAGAAATATTTGTATGTATATTAAGTATAACATCACTAAATGAGCTTCGCTTCAAAATAATTCCCTTTCCTATTCCAGTCTGATCTTTACCTTTATTGACCAGCTGTGAAAAATTTTATAAAATGGACTTATCTGGTTTTGGAATTCTACACTTCATATGTTATGTAGTATTTTTTACTTAATTGAAAGAATAAGTAATAAAAATAATAAAATTCATTTTGAATTATACTTTTTTTTCTTATTTATACCTCTTTATAAAATTATTCCTTTATGCTCAGTGATTCTTTTGCTTCCTTTTTTTAAAAAAAAAGTTTTCATAAAAAGATGTCCCATAAAAGCATCATTTAGTGTAGCTATAATAGGGTATATCACAAGTGAATTTTTATCAGTCAGATATTAAACATAAGAATGCCATTGTTAATTAAAATAAGTATACTATTGACAGGTTCTATATGATCTAGGATGAAGATATGAAATAGAGTGATCAAAGTAAAAGGACCCATTATTAGAAATATACATATGCTCGAAATTTATATACTGTATTAAGTCAGCGATGCTTCTGGTATTTTGAATCTTACAAAGTAATGATGTCTCTTAACAAAATAGGCTCAATGTGATTTTGATTGAACTTTTAGCAAATAATAAAAATTTTGAAAGAAAAAAAGTTATGAAACTAGTCATAAATGTTATGCAGATGCTTGATAAAAATGTGGTTGATATTAATTGTTGTGCCTTAATTGTTATCTAAAGAACATTTTCATTTTATTTCATATTTTAAAAATTCATTCATAACGATCAATTGGATCAAAAATATTTCAGTTTTTCCATTTTATAAAAAATAGTTTAATAATGTAGATTGCATATTTATGTAGCTGAAATAATGGGCAATGTGTATAAACTTAAGTAACTTCTAGGAAGCACTATCTCCAACTTAAAAAATTATCTCTCTGTGAGGTGAATGATCAAATCCTCGATTCATGAAGTAATAGATAGATAGTTTGAGGGTTCATAAAATTTTAAGTAGTATTTCTTTCTCATTTCTCTATTTTAAGCTATTACTTGATTCTTTTCCAGTTTGAATGAGTGAGTTATGGACGGGTCTCGACTTAAAATTAAAAAAAAAAATTTTTTTTTGGGGAGGGTTATGAGTTCTACATTAATTTAAAATTAATCATCCAATTTTCATAAAATCTTCATCTTCTTAATACTTCTAGTAGATTAAAAATGTTTTCTTTTATTTATTTTTTTAAGAGAGCCATTCTTCATTTCTTTAAAACAAGAGCCAACTATCTAAAATATTTTCTTGTTTTTGAAGTGGATAGAGGGATAGGGGGTGGTCATCATTCGTCAGAACTTTAAAGGGATTAATTGGATATTCAAAAATTTGGTAATCATGTCTCTTCCAAACTTATTAATACTTTAATAAGATTAAAAGAGTTTCAAAATATTTTCTTTTCTTTATTGTCAAAGGGGTTTAGTTAACTTACACCCCAGAATAAGCCCCGGCCTCCTGAAAGAGCTTACTCCACTCCATCCTTTCTAGCGCCTTTAGCTTCCGTCTCCGAATACCATAGGCAAATGTAACTCCGTCAACCTGACCATCCAATCTTTCTGCTACCAGCCGTCTTATGCTACATAACTCTCCTGGGGATTCTATATTTTTATATATTCATAATTTTATATTTTTATATATATTTATACTATATTTTATTCTTGCCATATGCTCTGCCCATCATAAACTATTTGTATTACCATACAGACTACTGAGTGATCTGTGGGGACCGTCTTCTACAGACACCATTTTCTAGTATAGGCCCATAGATTCACCTTAGGACCCTCCATTCAAATATATCTAATTTTTGATCATCCAATTTTGTAAGGGTTCAACACTCTGAGCCATATAAGGACCGGCTTAACTAACTCTCTGATATACAGCATGATCTTCTTATCCTGAGAGATTAATCTTGATTTGAAGTGCCTTGATTAACTGTAATAGCTTCTGTAGACTGCAGCTATTTTCTTTTCAATCTCTTTAGAGGAGTTATTCTTGATGCTTACATAGCTGCCTAGGTATACGAAGCCTAGTACTTTTTCAAACCTATAGGCATTTATCTAGAGATATGGGCTGGCTAAGTTACCAACTACGACCATAAATTCTCAATTATTTTCAAAAACAATTGAATTGTTCATTATAATTTCTTCTTCTTCAAAGTTGAAAGCTGTTAGGTTTTATCTTGCAATCCCTCAAAATTTTTGAGGACACTACAGTTTATTCACTTCATGTTTATAGCAGTTGCTTTTGTCTGAACCTAGCGGCTACTTTGCCAAAAAGTTATTTTTAGTTTTATTTCCCTGACATTGAGTAATGGTTATAAAACACCCTAAGTGTGTCCAATCATGTCATTATACCCAATAAATAATCAGTTATTTGTTAAAATAATTAAAGGAAGGTTTAAACTATATATAGCTGTCGAGGACATTAAGTTCCATTCAAGAAATGTTGGACTGGGAGCAGACAAATTGAAATGAGGCAGCACCATTCTGTTCATTATAGCTGTCATCTTGCAAACTATGATTTTGGGACAGACTTTGTAGTTTAGGGACAAATGAGATAGCAAAATTTATTAATTTTTGATTCTGTTGATGAACACATTGGTATCCTCAGAATTGAAGGCAATTTATTCAATTATAGTTGCCTTGGCAGTCTTGCCCTAACAAAAGCTTCATGTAAAGAAGATAAGCATCATCTCTTGATGAGAGTAAGCCAAAGGTCATCAAACTTATTGAGTTGCTAAATTGCTGAAACAACCATGGATCTTAATGATCAGGACTTATATAACTACTGTTCCAAAACTAGTTAAAGAAAATCTTTCCTCAACCTCTGCTTGTGATAACTATCTGAGGTTTAACAAAAAAAAAAAAAAAAAAAAAAAACCAAGTAAAATACTCTATATTCCGACAATGGTTCCCAAACTCCTTTAAATGAAAACTGAACAGATGAATTTGCTGGACACTTTTTTGACATCTGTTCTCTATTATTAACTTCACTCCTCAAATTCCCCTACAGCAAAAGTTTATTCCTCATTTCTTCAATTCCTCTCTCTCTCTCTCTTTACTTCTTAAATTATTGAACCTATTTAGGTTATAATTCTTACAAAATAAGTTATTAAATTCGTGAAGTCAAGAAATATATACGGTTTGCCTCAGCACTCCCAACATCTGGGCAAGACAAAGAATAATAAATAGCACATTGAAATAAAAGCAACCATTTGACTTTAATAGAACTGTTATTCACCTTCATTGCAGTTGAAGCTACAGTAAAATACATGTATTCAAACTAAAGCGAAAAAGATAAAAAAATAATAAAATATGCCACTTTCATAACAAATTAAATTATTGAATAAATACTGTAACTGCTATTCATTATTGAAAGTAAAGATTTATCTGACTAGACAATATTTTAGCACTCACTATACCATGAAGCACGTTGGGACAAGTGCCATGGCAAGCTTGTGTCTCAAGTTGGTCTTCAAATCTGACTTAATTTATTACTTACATAGAAAAATATTATACTTATAAATATTTTGTTTTACTTAAAATTATATATTATATATTGTTATTATACATAAATAGTAAATATTATAATAAACACACTGGTTCCCTCTTTTTTCCTTATTTTGAGTACACAGGAGGACATTATCCCAAATAAACAATAATCACTTGGTTAGTGGCTCTGTTTTGCCCTTCTCACCGATTAGATTGACAGTTATAAATCTGACTTAGCCATTCAGGAAATTCAATGGGCTGACAAAGGAATATCGAAAAATAAGTGTCACACTCTATATATCGCAGATAAAAGTATAAGGCAATATGAATTTAATATGAGGCCCATTTTTAGAAGAATATATTGGAAACATGTCCTGGGACTCAAGGCTATTAATATAAAAATAAATCTGATTCACCTGTGAAAGAAGTTAAGAAAACTACAGGGTTCTTGCCTCAACCAGTCTCTAATATCCATGAAAAATGTAGGATCAAATAAGGACTCTCGATAAGATGCTTCATCCAAAGAGCCAGTAGAACCTATTTATTGGCATCCAAGAGAAACAATGAATTTTTGCTTGATGATGGGTGTAAAGCAGCCAGTAACTTGAAGATTCAGGACTAAAAAGTGAGGACTTCAGAAAAATATTCAACGATACGGGAAGATGTGACTGAAGGAGAAGTGACTACTATTGGGGTAGAAATTTAGATAGATGTCATTCAAGAGGCTATTAGAAATCCAACTTCAAGGAGACAAAGAATTTAGGGCCTCTGCTATGTTTCGATAAATAGTGTGAACCATAGCAGAAAATCGTTAATCCTAAAGCAAACCTACTCAACAGATGAGAAAGAAGAGCTCTTCACTTATGATGCAGCTCTTAATGAATGAAGATCACTGACATCTTCAATAAAAACTCCCCAGAGGAAGTTACAGAATTGAGAGTCCACTCTTTGAACCTCTTTTTAAGGAAAAAATTACTACCAAAAATAACAAAGCACATGAAATGACAGATAACCAGTTATCTTCAAATATGTTGGAAATAAGCTTATTTAAGTCATAATGGATCTTCTACACTCTATTTAGATCGACTTTTTTTAGAAGACCCTATTATCCAAACATCTAAGATAAAAATTTGGAACAACAAATATTTGAAAGGAAGATATATTGGATATTAAGAACTGTTAGGAATTACCAAAGTTGGCTGTATATAATATAATATAAATAAACTTAGCGAACTCGAAGGTTGGATGCCGACACCATCTACTGTTGACCACACACCTCCCTCCAACCCACCCCCTCAAAACCCCAAATCCTCAAGATCAGCTCTAATGCAATCCTCCCATCTATGTCTCAGTCTACCCTTGGTCGTTTACCCAACGGCTAAAAATTGATTACTTTTTTCGGAATTCAACGTATGTAATGGGTCATTACTAAACCCACAGACTTTATATGCCCATTTTAACCGTCTTGCTACTCTTATCTGAACTATATTTACGGGATATAACTCCCGCAGTTCCGCATTGAGAAGCCTTCTAGATTCTCACGTTTTTTCATCTTTTTTTGGGCCAACTATTCTACGCAGTACTTTATTTTCGAAAACTTTAAGGCCTTTTTCCTCCCTTAGCGTAAACGTCCAGGTTTCGCATCCATACAGAACTGTTGGTAGTATAATAGTCTTAAAAAAAACCCTGTACCACTACAACCAATGAAGGGTCCTGGGTTCAGTATTTAGATAAGGTTGTACTGTTACTAGGCCAACGGTTGTGAAAGGATGATATGGCCTAAATCTCGCTCCACCGCCAGGTTTTTCCCCATTTAAGGGTACCCACTTTGTAGAGGCTGGGTGTGCCTCAGGAGAGTCTCCCGACCTCTACATTGAGGTACAACCGAAATAACAGAAAATAAATTTTCTGCCCTCAATTGGTCTCGAACTCGGGACCGGGAGCTTGGTAGTTTTTTTTTTTTTGGGAGCTTTCTATTTTTCGTCCTCCACAGTTCTAAAACTATTGATCTGAGCAAAAAATGAATAGAACAAAATTTATTGCAAATTTGTCTAGCTTTAATAATGTATAGAACACTTAATGCCTGCTTTCTAGACAAAAAGTTATCGGTTTGCTAGCTATAGGTTCGCTAAGTAGATTCTGCATAAATCCAACAGATAGAGCTAGTGTAGTTTTTTATATTTATGAAGCTTCTTTGGTTAAAATCGTATATTATATTATCGTCTAATGCTTCTCGAAACCATATTTAAAAATTCAAGCTTCAGTGTTAGAATTTATCATGATTTTATCATTTTTAAAATGTCCTGTATCTTACCAATACCCCTAACCTAAGAAAAGTGTTGCCTGGATACTAGTTAACTTATTCGTTTGCTAACTTAGCGGCTTGTTAACTAGCGGTTTGCTAACTATTGGTTTGTTAAAATTATAGGATCGAATTTGATAAGATTTCTCCTGCTGTGTAGGATAACTTATTTATAACATATTTTCTCAATGATAAACTCTCTTTTCTAGCTGAAAACAGAGGATGACTAGGGAACAAAGGGATTTTTTTTTAAGAGGTAAAAGTTAAAATCAAACACACATTTTAATACTGATTAAAATTTTATTCTTGTATATACCACGAAAAAACAAGTTACAATCGTTTTAATGTTTACCCTATTTTTTTTCGCTTTATTTCAATGCACAATTTCAATTTATATATATTTGACAAGTAATTATAATAAATTTCTCTTTGCCTCTAGCATATTGCGATTGATTGTCTTTGCGATTTCTAGAAATGGAAAAAAAAAAAAAAAAAAACGAAAAAAAAAAAAAAAAAAAAAAAAAAAAAAAATATATATATATATATATATATTATATATATAAACGAAAGTTTATATATATATAAACGACAAGCAACGTAAGTTATCCAATACTGGAAGAGATATCTCATCAAATTCCATCCTATAACTT
This sequence comes from Euschistus heros, assembly GCA_003667255.2. NCBI lineage: Eukaryota > Metazoa > Arthropoda > Insecta > Hemiptera > Pentatomidae > Euschistus > Euschistus heros. The sequence continues at coordinate 555,359 of RCWM02000003.1, forward strand.
TAAAAAACCAATAGCTAACAAGACGCTAAATTAGTAAACGAATAAGTTAACTAGTATCCAGGCAACACTTTTCTTAGGTTAGGGATATTGATAAAAGATACCTGGCTTTTTAAAAATGATAAATCCCAACACTGAAGCTTGAATTTTTAAATATGGTTGTGAGAAGCATTAGACGATAATACTCGTATAATATACGATTTTAACCGAAAAATTTCCATAAATTAAAATAACTACACTAGCTGTATCTTTTGAATTTATGTAGAATCTACTTAGCGAACCTATAGCTAGCAAAACGATAACTTTTTGTCTAACAACCGGGCATAAATGTGCTGAAAGTAACGGTTTCCAAATTATTGTATCATACAGCAAAAAACATACAATTTTCAACACTTATCCCCCTCCCCTGCCCATACCCTATGCTATTTCGAAGAAACCATTTTACCACATTCAGAGCTAAGGTTAGTGAACAACTTCCAGTAGTCAGACCTTTTTATTTTTGGTTCGATTTCGAGGTTCGAATGCTAATTACCCTGTTCTATTGTAAACATTTTAGCTTTAACAACAAACATTTTATTTTTAGCAATAACCAATTGATTAGTAATAATAAACTACTCACTTCTAACAATAAACATTTGAATTTTAACAATAAACATATAATTTTTAACAATTAAAAGGGTTTTTTTTTTTTAATTTTCCATATTCCCCCCACTATATCTCCTTAAGCATCGATCCCAGCAAAAAATGTATAGAATCTTTTTTGTAAAGAATCTTATGTTAATTATTTTAGAACATAAACACACTTTTGCTAGAGGCAAGAGTCTTCGAGATATTAACGAAAAACTGAAAAAAAAAAAAAAATGACCTTTAGAGCGCCCTCTCCCCACCCTTAACTCCACCCCCATCCCCTCCAGTAGTTTTATTATTTTGTTAAGCACACCTTCCCCTTCAACTGTGAGAAAACTGGCTTCTACATGAATTAATTCCTCAAAATTTCCCTCGTTGCCTGGACTACATTGCAAAACCAGATATGGATGGCTTATAGTAAGATGAGCTGATGGTGTTGCAAGTGATACTTTAAAGATGTCAGACATAAGAAGGAAGTCATACAGAAGATTCAGGCAATCAGCCGAAGCAGGTGGAAACCAGGACTTCAAACATTAAGAAAGGATTTTCTAATGTTTTTTAACCTAGTTAGTCAGTTATATACATACACTAGCATCCCCGTCGCGGCTTCGCCCGCCCTCATAATTAAATTAAAGATAAATTAAAGTTTATTTGTTTATCGATAAGATTCTTGTATTTTAGCTTGTGGTTGAGCATTATTTCTTCAATAATTTTTTCACGCATAGCAGTGATTATTAATCTAGTTATAATTGCACTGATTAGGTGGATGAACATTGCGTAAAAGCACCATCAGACATAAAATTTTTAATTCTAATGTATGAATTGGTAATCGAGATGGATAAAGACTATTAAGAAACTCTTGCGGAAAATAAACTGCATTATCAGTGCTTACGAAATAAGGCCCGTGGATCATATTTTTACACACAATATAAAAAAGCAAAGGATCGACATTTTGATTTAGTAATAACAACAATTGTATTCGGCAGAAATAACTTTATTGATTTCATCTGGTTGTATGTTGATTTCGAACTATAAAACTATATGACAGTTTGGCAAACCTCGGACCTGCCTCTCGAAATTGTACATTTAAATTTTAGTTATTGTAAATTTTACCATTACAAAACCTTCCTAGAATTATAAAAATTATTTATTTAGATGTTGATACAGATAGATTCAATTTACCGTTGTAAACTCTATTGTGGAATGGCGCTGTACACAATCGGTCGATTTTCAAGCTTCACTGGGATCCACATATCGCACACCATAATTAAATATTTTTTTAATAATTTTTATAATAGTTTAATAAGTAAATTTTATCATCGATTTCAAGCTCTTTTGTAACCTCTGGTGTAGAATGGCACCCCTCGCCACCTATCGGTTAATTTTCAAACTTCACTGTTGTCCACATATTATCTTTTTTTAATAAAAAATAAATTAAAAATCAGTAGATTTTAATATTGCTAAACCTTCTTGGAACTATGAAGATGATGTAGTTAATATTTAGTACAGATTGGTTCAATAGTATTCGCGGTTAGTGATCACTAGGGCTCGGATTTTGATGCATTTGCATATTTTAATCTATGCTTCGTACATCAATAGTATGACTTTTGAAACATGTTTTGGACCAAAACGGTTCGATTAAAGCAGCTTTTCAGTTGCATATTTATGCATATTCTAGTGGTTTTTGCATATTTATGCATATTTTAATTGCATATTCATATTATATTATTAAAGGTTTAGAGCCGATAAAGAATCAATGCGTCAGACACACAGAATGCCACGAAAAACCACGGCTTTTACTTTATAGCAGATGACTGTTTAAATTCTGATAATCCCCCCACCTTTCTTTAACTCACAAACAAAGTAAAAAAACGCATTTATTTCAGTTCAGTCTACTACGTTCACAGCGTCCTCCACGTCAGTAAAGATGCCAAAACTAAAGTGTAAAACGAGTGAATGAGTGAACAAGTATTTGCGAGATTTCCCAAACGAAACTTTTCGAGCCGATTCCGGGATTTTATATTGCACAAGTTGCAACGTAGTGGTTTCAACTGATCGAAAGTCTCAAGTGACACAGCATATTGGAACGACCAAACATAAAGAATACTTAAAAGCGAAACATAAGGCAACTCAATCGTTCCTTACTCCGTCAACGTCGAACATTAAAAAATCACCAGTTTTTCACGACTTTGTTAGTGCTCCTATTCCATTTTATAAAATTAACAACCCCGAGTTAAAACACTTTTTGGAAATAAACACTGGCCTCAAAATGCCGGATAAGAGTACTATTCGGAAAAATTATCTTCCCGATATTTACGAGGAGGCAATAGTGAAAATCCGCGGCCTTATCAAAGACGGTCCAATTTGGGTTTCGGTGGACAAAACTCTAGGGAGGTTTATACGTGTTCCGGTGACTTCTGTGGACGTTGGAAGATCATTTAGTAAATATAAAAAAATTTTGAGGTCTGATTTGCAATGTTTCACTTTTGAAAATTTGAGGATGTATGTCGTTGCCAACAATTTTACCAATGAATAACTTTTTTCTTATAACTTTTTAAGTTACTTATTATAACTTTTTTTTAGTTAGTCTTGTAGTTTTATTATAATAATTAATATAATAATTTAATTGATTGCGCATATTATTTTGTTTTACCTGCATATTTATGAAAAATAAATGCATATTTTATGCACATATTTTTAATTTTTAATTGCATAAACATCCGAGCCCTAGTGATCACAAACGAAAAATGGCTTGTCATTTTATATAATAGTATAAATTATTATTATAGTAAATTTTCTAGTTGTAAATCTTTCCAGAACTATGAAGATGATGTAGTTAAAATTTGTTTCAGATAGGTTCATTAGTTTTACTAAAATGCTATTGTCGCTTGCCACATATTTATAGCTTTTTGGATAACAATTTAATTGAATTAAGTAATTTTATTATCAATTTCTAGTTATATTTAACACCGGATCATTGTAACCTCTCTTGAATGGCGCTCGCTTTACTGCACAGCAGATATTTATCGCTTTTTAAACAGTAATTTAATAGGAAATATGCAAATTTTGTTATTGCTAAACCTTCCTTGAACTATGAAGATGATGTAGTTATATTTGGTACAGAATAGTTCTATAGTTTTCGCGGTTAGTGATGACGAACGGAAATCGCTTGTCTTTTTATATATAACTTCATCATCCCCCGTCGAGGGTTCGCCCTCTTTCATAAGTGAAGATCTTAGATAATTTTAACTAATAATTGATTTTTTTTATGTTTATCGTTAAAAATCTTGTATTAAAGTGAACAATTGAACATTATATTTTTCACGCATAGCAGTCATTATTAACTTGGTTAAATTTAGATTGATTAGGTTTTTGAAGATAACATAAAGCTTAATTAGACATCCAATTTTCAATTTTAATATATGAGTTGGAAATCCAGTTGGACAGAGATTATTAAGAAACTGTTGCATATAATAGGGTAATTGTTCGGATCGGCGACACCACCAAACTGGCTTGACCCGCGCTATACCGACCAGTTCGATCCTTACTAGAGGTGGGCAATGTAGTTCCTTTTAGGGAATAGTTCCTTTTGAACTAGTTCATTAGAATGAACTAGTTCAATGAACTAGTTCAAATGAACTACTTAGTTCATTTTTCAAAAGAACTATATAAATACTGAACTAAGAGAGGAATTGAACTATGGAAAAAAAGGAGGGAACTGAGATGTCAAATGAACTAGAAAGGTTATAGAAAAAATAAAAAACCCTCTTAACTTATATATTTACATTTTTTTATATTTATGATATATTTACATAGATTACACTTATTTTCTATATCTTTTATTAACATCTATATGATATATATTTTATATCATATTTAGATGTTAATAAGATATATTTTCTATATCTTTTATTAACATCATATGTATGAAACTAAATCTTTCATCGTAATTTTCGCTGATTTCCAGCAATCTGATTAACTTGAAAATTTGCACATGTTTCAATTACCAATGACAATACAGTAATTGCACAACTTTCTTTTAATATTCTCACTTAGTCTAGTTCAAATTACACCCAAAATGGGGCGTCTTGCAAAAGCTGGATTAGTAGGTTTTATGTTTTTTTATGGACCAGATGGGTTCTGGGATTATAATATCAAAAATGAAACTTAATTTGATTAGGAGAAAATGTTTTGGGTGGCAAAAAACTCGAAATTTTTTTCAGATTCTAGAAAAAATATAGAAAAATGGTTTCATCGTAAATGTTATATTTAAAAAACTTAAGTTTATTAAATTGTTTGTCTAAAGATATCCCTTAAGCTGAATTTGATTTATGGGTTTAGCCACAATCAATTGTCAAACATTGACGACATTGTCACAATTTCAAAAAAAGTTAGTTTTGAACTAGTTCAAATGAACTAAATCATTCATTTTTCATAAGAACTTTAGAAATGTAATGAACTGAGAGAGGAATTGAACTATGGAAAAAAGGAGAGGAAGGGAGATGTCAAATGAACTAGAAAGGTTCTAGAAAAAATAAAAAAACACTTCTATCTTATTTCTACATTTATTTACATTTGTTAATATTAATGATACATTTACATATATTACATTACTTTCTAGATCTCATTTTACACTTTATACAATTACTATTACATTTACATAGATTACATTAATTTCTATATCTTATTTTACACTTATTACAATTATTATTACATTTACATAGATTACATTACTTTCTAGATCTCTTTTTACACTTTACACAATTACTATTACATTTACATAGATTACATTACTTTCTATATCTTATTTTACACTTATTACAATTATTATTACATTTACATAGATTACATTTTACACTTTTTACAATTATTATTATATTTACATAGATTACATGATTTTCTATACCTATCTAATCTTACACTATTTCGAGTTAGACTGAATAAATAGAATTTTAGACAGTTTATTGGATTTTATCCTGTTTTTTTTTTCAGTTAGAACCTGCCCAGCCTTGGAAAATAATCTTTCACAAGGAACTGAGCTTGCAGGAATGCAAAGCCTTTTTATGGCCAAGTCATATACATGAGGGTATATTAATTTCCTCTGACCCCACCAAATTAATGGGTCATCGATTCTTGGTAGTAGGGGCTCGGCCAAATACTTATCAAACTCCACAATACTGGCAGCTTTGGGATCATGCCTTGCTGTTAGGGCTACTGTTTGCTTATCAAATTTTTCCCTGAGTTTAGAGCCAATCTGGGAAGTTTTCTTTCCTTCGGGGCCAGAGGAAATTTGCAGCTGGGGACAGGATGGGGTTCTGCTTTCTTCAGAACTTATTGCCGATTGTATTTTACCAACCAAGTGGTTATATACCGCATCAAATTTTTTAGAATTTTTAAAAACTGATTTCTTAAATCTGGGATCAAGGACTGCGGCTTCTAGGATTAAATCCTCTTCCCTAGATATAAGTTTCTCATTGATTTCATAAAGAAGTTTTTCGCACACTTCTTTTAATTTTGGTAAATTATTAAGTGTTACAGCAGTTTCCTTAATGAATTCGAAGAGATTCCTAGATAGGACCATTGTTTTTGACAAAGTGACACTTTTATCTGAACTCAACTCTTTGGTCACTTCATCAAAAACCTCTAAAATATTAATTAAATTTTCAACATTTTCCCAATCCTCAGAACAAAGTATTATTTCATTGTTTTGCATCAATGCAAGTGTACTCAGGACTGGGTCTTTATTCAGAAACAGCCTCTTGAGCATTTCAAAAGTTGAGTTCCAACGGGTTGGAACATCTTGAATTAATTTCAATTCTGGTAAATTCATTTGTTTTTGGCTCTCATGCAATTTTGCCAAAGCATGAGAGCTTTTTTTAAAATACTGAACAATTATCTTACATTTTTCAATCAATTCAATGATTGGAGAAATACCCGACTTTACTATTAAATTTAGTTTGTGGGCATAGCATGCAATGTGCTTTGAGACATTGCTTGCTGCTGCAACTATATTGGGAGCATTGTCAGTAACGATCGCTACTAATTTAGTGTGGATATCCCACTCCACACATTCTTTTCTTAGCATCGTTGCCAAATTTACCGAAGAGTGTTTTTCGTTAAATTCTAAGCAGCCCAGCAAACTACTGCACAGGCCAGAATTAGAATTTATGTAGTGGGCGGTTATACCAATAAAACTTTGGTTATTTATTGATGTCCAACCATCTGTTGTTATTGCAACAGCAACTGATTGGGACAATTGCTTTTTTACATCAATTACTAACTCTTCATATATCTGGGGGAGTAAGCCTTCCGAAAGAGTCTTTCGGCTTGGGAGCTTGTAGCCCGGACAAAGCATTGATACAAATTTTTTAAATTCTTCATCCTCAACCAAGCTGAAAGGATGGTACTCCTTGCATATCATTCTTAGCAACTGAGCATCGATTGCCTTATTTTTGGCAAGCGTAAGCGGCTTCACAACATATTCGTTTAATGATGTTTGTGAAATTTTAGAACCACTTGCTTTAGACTGAGGCGCTGGAGTCAACACATTTGAAACTGAATCATCTAACAGTGTTGAAACTGTTGATTTAGATGTAGATGGTGATCGAGATCGGGACCAAGTTAAGGCTGATCCCGAAAGGGTTCGTTCATGGGCTGACTCGTTGCTTCTTTCTATAGGCACAGTTGGATGTTTGTTTTTTAAATGTCTGGATAAAATTCCTAGTGACCCTGCGGCTGTACTGACAAGGGCATTACAATATTTACATTGTGCCCTTTTGGCTTCTTTTTGTTCAAAGTGGTACCACATATTACTGGTCCGCCTGGAAGACATTATCTGCAACAAATACAAAATAATATGAAATATCTGAAGGTACAAGTTCAGAACAAAAATCAGATATTACATAGATAAAAGATTTATGAGGAATTTCAGTTTTAAATAAGCTTTTATTAACATCCCCAGTTAGACACTGAATCTTACATCGTAATTTTCTCTGATTTCCAGCAATCTGATTAAATTGAAAATTTGCACATGTTTTAAGGACAATTGACAATACAATAATGGCACAATTTTATTCTAATATTCTCTATAAAAGTCTAGTTAAACCACCACAAAATGGGGGTCTGTCTTGCAAAAGATGGAGTAGTGGGTTTTATGTTTTTATATGGACCAGATGAATCCTGATAATAAAATATCAAGAATGAAACTTAATTTGATTAGGGGAAAATGTTTTGGGGGGCAAAAACCCAAACTTTTTGAACTTATTTCAGATTTTAGAAAAAACATGTAAAATAGTTTCATAGTAAATGTTATATTTACAAAACTTAATTTATTAAATTGTGTGTCTAAAGACACCCCGAATTAGATTTGGAGGTTTAGCTACAATCCATTGTCAAACATCAATGAAATTTGCAAACTTACAAAAAATGTTTGTTTAGGTCATGTTGTAACGGCTTGTTCTGCTGTCAAGCTCTTCGTAAGCCTAGATTCGTAAGGCATTGGCCGCCACTAGCGCTGTGGGGTGGGCCATCAAGAAGAAACGACTCCTGTACCGTCTTTGCTGCCGAACAAATCAGTGTTGTGACGAACACTATACGTTTATTTTAAATACTTAACCCAGCGTTGATGTTTTGGCCTATAATGTTTCCCGTTATGATTGCCTTCCTACATATGTAAATATTGTAAATATATATATATTGATGAGAAGTTATGTGGAAGAAATTATTTCGTTCGATAAAAGAAAAAAAAGTACCCTTGGACCCCAACACACATATAAATTGGTCACATATATTATGGCGCACCGAACAGAGACTCTAATAGAAAAAAGGATAAATAAGGTATTTAATTAGAATAGAAATAGTTGTAAAAAGAAGAGTGAGATTTAAAGGACAATGCAGAGTTAAGTTGGTAGAACGGTTGATTGTTACGCGTTGCTATGGCAACAAATGACTCAAGACAATTAAAGAGACTATTAGCTATCTAATATTATGTATTCATACACCCTATTAGTGGTTAAAAATGTTTTATTTAATTTCATAGTTTTATGTTTTATCGAAAAATAAACTGTTTTAACATTTTATTGGAACCTAACGTAGAAAAATTAAGTAAAATTTAAAGTTTATTTGTTTGACAAATATTATAAATACCGTAAGAACTTTAAGTATATATTTTTGTTTATAAAATGTGTCTATATATATAAATGTATCTACTTTGATCCATAACATATACTTTACGTATGTTACGAGGATATTGATAGCTCTTGAGCGTTGTATATATTATATGGAATTAGGGATTTTCTTTACTTGTAAATAATTTATTTCTATTTTGTAATAATATCCAGAACTTTCATCATTTTATGTCACTAAGTTCTTATTTCATCGTATTTGATTTAATTTTGATATCACAAATTTTTTAAAAATAATATTTTTAATATTATCTGTTTAAAGCATATATATATTATTTTAAGCATACTTTAAAAAGTTATTGTGTAGCTGTATATTATTTCATTTTAAAATTCTATAATTAATTTTTTTGTAAAGGATGCTTACCCGGATTTAATTTGATTTTGTTTTCTTAATATCTTGAATATTTAATATTTTTTTTATTTCTTTGTTCTTTGGAAATAATTTTTCTTCTAGATCTCGTTTTGCTTTATTTTGTCTTCGATATCAAGTTTGCATTTTTGCACTTTTTAACTTTTCGCTTTGGGTTTATTATTTTACTTGTATTTGAATAGTCATGGGCGATCCCAAAATTCTTTTGGCAGAAAGAGAGGACGTTTTTGCGGCGGTTCAGACTATTTTTGATAAATCCCAAATTCTGGATCATGAAACAGTAGCCAGTTTTAAGCCCGCCTATGACAGATTAGTTAAATATGAAGTCAAATTTGAAGAGCTTCAATCTCAAATTAGAATTTTCAACGCTACCGTTAAAGATAAGAAGGATAAATTAGAAACTACTGCCGTACAGAACTCATTTTTCGAAATAGTAGACATGGCTAAAGCTAATTACTTTAAAGCTGTTAGCACTGACGTTCCTAAGGAAGAAAAAGCGGCCGTTCTCCCCACCACTTGTCATCCGGTTGCTCAGGAGCTTCCGAAAATAAATTTACCGATATTTAAGGGGGAATTAGAAGAATGGAGCGAGTTTTTTTTTTTTCCCTTTTTAATTCAATGGTCCATTACGAACCTTCCATACCAACTATAAGAAAATTTCATTACTTAAGGTGTAGCTTGAGGGATGAAGCTTTATCGTTAATATCTGGATTTGTGCTTGAAGAGGCTAATTATATTTTGGCCTACGATGCTTTGGTTTCGAGATACCAAAACAGAAGGCGACTCGCTAGATTTTATTTTAATAGAATAATGGATTTTAACCCATTAACCAGATCCTCATCCGCCAATCTTCAAAAATTCTTAAGCGTTCATGAGAACAACTTCTGTGCGTTATCGGCTTTAGGCATAAAAGATATGGGTGATTTTCTTAAACTGCATATAGCTCTATCGAATTTAGATCCAGGGACCAAAAGAGCGTTCGAATAGCGGATAAAATCAAAGGATATCCCCACTTACCGTGAATTAATGGATTTTGTGATAGAGCGAACTCGAGTTTGCGAGATGATGGCTGAGGAAATGGGTCAAGAACGGTCCAGCTCAAGAGAGAAATCCCGTACCGCAAATTCTACGAAAAATACTATTCGGAAAGATCACGGTTCTTTTAGCGTTGTACCATTAAATTCTCTCGAGACTGACTTATTTAACCAAAATAACCGTAGTAGTATTCCAAGACATGTCCAGAGATCATGCTCATCGGAGAACGAAACTCTTGAGAATATAGGTGAAACTGTCCATGAGAAGAAGAAAGAGAAAAGAGCAGTACGGTGTGATGAAACTGAAGGATCTACTAGGAAATTAGCTTGTTGGAACTGCGGTGGACCTCATGTTTACTCTAAATGCTCGCTTCCTCGGAAATTATTTTGCTACCGTTGCGGTAACCAAGGAGTGTCTCTTTATGCCTGTCCTAAATGCCCTCCGGGAAAAGGGCAAGGGAACCAGAAGTAAGGGTCAATCCGGTTCCCGCTATCACTGCTGACCCATCAAATATCGTATCGTCTCTCAATGGTAATAAGACCTCTGCCTCCTATCTTGGGTCATCTGGTATCGTAACGCGTCCTGAAGAAAAACCTACCTTATCGCATCCGCTATCTTTACCGAAACAGATTAGTCCCTCGTCTAAACAGTTATTTATTCACTTTAAGATAGACAAAACAAACAGTAAAAGAGAACCTGACTTATTGGCTCTGTTTGATCCCGGCTCCTCAACATCTTATGTTGGACCGGAGGGAACAGAGATTTTGATGCGAATGGGATACATGATTGAGCTAATACCAGAGTTTACGATTTTTGTCGCTAATGGAAGCTCAAGTACAGTTAGAGAAAGATTTTATGTACCTATCATCATAGGAGACCGGTCATTTGAGGTAACTCTTTACATTCTTCCTTCTCTTCCATTTAAGTTTTTATTTGGATTGGAATTTTTGGTTAAAGCGAGTTTCTGCACGAATTTGCAAAAGGCAGTTTGGTGGTTTGAAGATGAACCCAAAATTATCTATTCATTTCGTCAAAATGGTTCCCAATTGGGTCTTAACACTTCAAACTCATGCAGTGTTAGTCCACTTCATTCTTCGGAAAGGAGAGAGCTAGAGAAGGTTGTTAAAGAAGGCTTGCAAGTGCTTCAGGATTCCCCGGGGTTAACAACACGTATAACTCATAAAATAGATGTCGAGGGAACCCAACCTATCAAGCAGCGCCCCTACCATTATTCGCCTAAAGTTCTTGAAGCAATGTACCAGGAATTGGATCGTATGTTGAGGGATGGTCTCGTAGAGCCTTGCCAATCACCGTGGTCGTCACCAGTAGTCATGGTACGCAAAGGCGCAGGTTATCGTTTCTGTATCGATTTTCGAAAAGTTAATCAGGTCACTTCTAAAGATTCCTATCCCATGCCTAATATGACCTCCCTCTTGGATGGACTTCGACAAGCAAAGTACCTTTCAAAATTTGATCTCAAACAGGCGTTTTTACAAGTTCCGCTAGCTGACGAAAGTAGTAGAGACATTACTGCGTTTGTAGTCCCTGGAAGAGGATTATTTAGGTTCAAAGTAATGCCTTTTGGATTAACCAACTCTCCGGCGACCTTCCAAAGATTAGCTGATACAGTCTTTGGACCTGAACTTTATCCATACGTTGTCGTTTTCTTAGATGATATTCTGGTGTGTACCCCGTCTCTGCAATTGCATTTGGAAATGCTTAAAGAAGTGTTTCAAAGACTTAAGACTTCAGGTTTACGTATAAACCCAGAAAAATGCGAGTTTGGATGCCAAGAAGTACGCTATCTAGGCTATTTAATTAACAGTAAAGGCATGAGTGTCGATCCCGAAAAAGTTAGTTCCGTTACTTCAATTCCGATTCCCAGCAATATTACTGAACTAAGAAGATTCCTTGGGATGGCGGGATGGTACCGCCGGTTTATTAAAGACTTCTCCACAGTTGTTGCTCCACTAACCTCATTACTCAAACGGAAAACCAAATGGTCTTGGAGTAATGAACAAGATGAAGCTTTCAACACTTTGAAGACAGCTTTGACTCAGGCCCCTGTACTAGCCAGACCAGATTTTGATCAGCCATTCCAATTACAAACTGACGCAAGTGACACGGGACTTGGGGTGGTACTGACGCAAATACAAAATGGTGAAGAACGAGTGATAGCTTTCTGTTCTCGCTCATTGAATTCCGCAGAAAGAAACTATACCGTGACGGAAAAGGAATGTCTTGCCGTATTGTTTGGCATTGAAAAAAATAGGCACTACTTGGAGGGTTATCCTTTTACAGTCATCACTGACCACGCCAGTCTTAAGTGGCTGCTTAATTTGAAGAATCCTTCCGGTAGATTAGCCAGATGGGCTTTACGTTTGCAACCTTACGATTTCGAGGTAAAATAGCGCAAAGGAAAACTTAATACCGTGGCTGATGCATTATCTCGTATAGCTGCAATCACGATAACCTCCATATCGGCTTCGAATACGACTAGTGACCAGGCGACCTCTCAAGACATGTATGTACCCTCCGATGAGTGGTATAACCAAAAGAAATACCGAGTCGAAAGGTCTCCGGCAGAACATCCTGGTTGGCTGATAAAAGACGGTCAATTACTATACCACCGGAAGAATCCTTTGAAGGGAGAACTGGAAGATCCCAGTGAAGAATGGAAGGTTGTTGTACCTCTTCATCTTCGGCAACGTATAATACACGACACGACAACCATGACCTACCGCAGTCAGGCCACCTGGGAGTTGATAAGACAGTTGCCAGAGTGGGTAGGTTATACTACTGGCCTGGATTATATCGTGATGTTAGCGGTTACGTTAGCCGGTGTGAGGTATGTCAAAAGGTGAAACCCCCGAACACTCCACCAAGAGGTCTAATGTATCCCCGCTATAACAAACAGCCTTGGGAAATCGTTTCAGTTGATATAATGGGTCCATATCCTCGAAGCTCAAAAGGCAATGTATACCTCTTAGTGTTTGTGGACCTATTTAGTAGATGGGTGGAACTGTGTCCCATAAGGAAAGCCACATCATCCGTTATTATCTTGAAATTAAAGTCCCGAATAATTTATAGATATGGAGCACCTCTAAAATTAATCACCGACAACGCAAAGAATTTCGTTAGCAATATGGTGAAAGAAGTAGCAAAGGAGTTCGTCATAAAACAGGAAACAACCCTTTTTTTTTACCACTCGCAGGCGAACCCAACGGAACGAACCAATCGTAACATCAAACAGCTTATCGTCTCGTACTTAGGAAGGAAACATCAACGCTGGGATGAGAAACTTGGAGAGATCCAGTTCGCGATTAATTCGTCTGTTCAGGAATCGACGAAGTTCAGCCCTCCTTTCCTAAATTTTGGCAGAGAGCTGAGGCCTGTCCATGATGTATCTTCAGCGGAAGTTCTAAATGCAGGTGAAGATGAACGTGCCTCTTGGGCCGCTAAAATAAGTAGAATTCCAGAAATCCACCATATGGCGGAACAAAACTCCTTGAATGCCAGCTTATCACAGAGTCGCAGATATAATATGAGACGTCGACCAGATCGCTTCAGGCCTGGAGATTTAGTCCTTAAGAAGTCCTTTCAACTGTCTTCAGCTATAGATAAATTGGCCGCGAAGCTAAATCCCAAATACGAAGGCCCCTATACAGTCGATTTCGTTACTACTGGTGGATCTTGCAAGTTGAAGGATAATGCACGAAGACTGGCAGGCTTATGGCATCCATCAAAACTTAAATTATTTCGTCCTTCCGAATGAACTTAACAGCTGGAGGGGGGTGTGTAACGGCTTGTTCTGCTGTCAAGCTCTTCGTAAGCCTAGATTCGTAAGGCATTGGCCGCCACTAGCGCTGTGGGGTGGGCCATCAAGAAGAAACGACTCCTGTACCGTCTTTGCTGCCGAACAAATCAGTGTTGTGACGAACACTATACGTTTATTTTAAATACTTAACCCAGCGTTGATGTTTTGGCCTATAATGTTTCCCGTTATGATTGCCTTCCTACATATGTAAATATTGTAAATATATATATATTGATGAGAAGTTATGTGGAAGAAATTATTTCGTTCGATAAAAGAAAAAAAGTACCCTTGGACCCCAACACACATATAAATTGGTCACAATGTTTAATAGTCCATCACACAGAAATAGCTAATCAAATCAATAAATGTTGTATACTAAAAGTTGTAGATCATTACATTGTGAGCAAAACAGGATTTTCAAAGCAAAAAATTGCCCATTTCTATTCTGAGATATGTCAAAAAACCAACAATTATTGGTTGAATTTGAATAAACTGTTAAAATTGCAAACAAATCATGAATAATACAGGGAAATTAGCTTCAAACCTTGAACTCTAAAAATTAATAGGTCTGACTCCTGCAAATTGTTCACCACACTTAGCTTTAAATTAGGTTTGCTATAAAAGCGTTTTTCTAAAACTGTTATTTTTATTCTACATTTAATTCAAGTATGAAACCTTTAAACTTTAAGAATACTACTAATTTTAATAAAAAGTGTTAGGAACTTAGGTTAATTAAGGAAAAATAAAGAAAAACAAACATGGTACTTACTCAGTCAATAGGTTGAGAAATAAAGGTAAATATCAAGTCCTTGGTGTTGATACGTACTGACTTCAATTATCTAAAGGATAACTGAAATGAAAAGTTCTGAAAAGAACTAATGGAATAAGAGTTTCGTTGAGTTTTTTAGAAATAGAATATAAAAAAAAAAACAAAACACAAGAATAGAAATAGAATATAGACGCTAGACGTAGTAAGAGCAATATGGAGGTTGCTTGTTCAAGCTTTTTACGTCCTTCGGCTGAGAACACGACAAAACACGATTCAACCCGAATTGAGGAACTAAGTGACGACGAACTACCTAGTTCACTTAGTTCATTTAGCTACCTAGTTCGTTTAGTTCAGTCGAACTACCTAGTTCGTTCGTTCAGTTAGGTCCGACGGATCCCTGTCCGAGTGGTACGCTTGGGGTAAATGAACTATAGTTCACCAAAACAGAGATCGGTCTTTATAGTTCATTTACATGAACTAGTTCAATGAACTAGTTCGTTCACGAACTACTCATCTCTAATCCTTACGCTTCACTTCATGTTTACATTTTCGATGGTTCATTCCTATAACCTCACATGTAAACAATCACTTCTACAGTTTCAACTTGGATTGTGTTTTTTAGTTTGTTATATTGATATTTAGGCTTCTTAAATGTAAATAGGTGAAACAGAAGTTAACACGAGGATTAAGTGTTTTATCAATTCATTTTTTCTTATTTCATCTTATCTTATGTGTAAAAGTGTTACAAAACTTAAGAAGATTGATTTGTACATTGATTTGGTGTTTTACATATTTATATTTGTTCTATCAATTTAAGTGATAAAATTAAAAACTTTTAAAAGTATTACAAAACTTAACAAGATTTATTTGTACATGGATTTGGTGTTTTATATATTTTTATTTGTTGCTTCAATTTCAGTGATAAAATTTCAGGATACATATTTTGTGAATGGATTCTTTGTCATCCATATTACGTTTTGTCCTTAAGTGAGACAGATTGTATAATTAATTCAATAAAACATACCAGTTAATAAATAAATGTGAGAAAGTATATCACAGGTTTCATGTTTTCTTATTTCCACTTCCCTTGAGAAAATATAGCAGAAATTAACATCACTTACAGCTAGGATTCTGTCTTATATTATATAATGGCTTATAACATGGAGAATTGACAATGTGAAAATAATCACAGATTAAGAGGTAAATGACACATTACTATATAATTGTAGAACTATTGGAATAATGTTATAGATTAATGTGTTTTTAAAAAAAATTAGAAGCCTGATGATGGAACATTGTCTCCGAAACATGTAGCTACAAATGTTAATTAAATAGGAGTTATGCCAAATAAATACTTAAGGATTCTGTCTTTTTTATATTTATAATTTGTTATTTTCAATTTTCTCTGACAGAAAGTTCATCAGGAATTAACTTTACTGGTGGTTCAGTAGTATATTAATTGTTTATTAAATTAATATTAATTCAAAATTGATTTAGTGTCTTATATTTCGATATTTTCTTATTTCCACTTCATTATTTCCTTATTTCTCATTTTAATAATCAGTTAATATTACTTAGAACAGCGATTTAGAGCTTCTCAGTAAATGTAGGAGAATAACCTTTCCCCTCTAAAAGCAGCGGCTAGAACATCGAAATAAATCGGAACAAGGTTAGAATCGATAAAAGGTATACTGGGCAGGTGTAGGGGTTGGCGTCGCCGATCCGAACAATTACCTACAATATAATGGACTGCATTATCAGTGCTTACAACTAAAGGTTCAAAATTCATAGTTTTACACACAATATTAAATAGCTGAGGATCGGCATTTTAATTTGTAATAATTTTCATGCCACAGAAATAATGTTATTGATTTGATCTGGTAGGATTTTAATTTCTAACCATGAAAGTATGTGATAGCGTGGCAAAACCCTTTTCTAACACTCAACATTGTACATTTAAATTTTTATTGTTGCTAAATCTAGAACTATAAAAATGATCTAGTTAAAATTTGGTATATTTCACTCCATATAGCTGTTTTAATAAAAATTTAATTGAAAAAAGGTAAATTTTATTATCGATGTCCAGCTCTATGTAACACTGTTAACCTTTCATGTAGATGGCAATTGCCGCCATTTTTGAACTTCACTGTTATCCACTTATTATTCATTTTTCAATAAAGAATTAGTTGAAAATCATTAGATTTTACTATTGCTAAACCATCCTATAAAGATGATGTTGTTAAAATTTGGTAGAGATTGGTTCAGTAGTTTTTGGCAGTTAGTGATCACTAAAGACCGGATTTTCGTGCAATTGCATCTTTTTTTTGCAAACTTCAAATTCATTAAAACTTGGATAGAAATTCAAATCATGAAAACCACGTTATTTCTATACTAGTTTTATATTGCACGTTTTGACGTTAATGCACGAAATTGCACGTTTTAAGGTTTTCCTGCATGAAATTGCACGTTTTAAGGTTTTATTTTTGAATATGTCTGTTATTTAAAAAAAAAAAATCAGTCAACAAAGCGGATAAAATATAAATAAACACTATACGTTTCATAAAACAAGAGGAATAAAACAAACCATTTTTTTAAAACCGGTTTTAATATTTTTTCGTAGAAGTTTTCAATTCTCGAGTACCCCATTTTCTGGGAATTCTTATGTTTTTCAACACCCCCACCCCTCCCTATATCCGGTTGCCGTGTTTGTATTTCTCAGTTTTTTATTTTCATTTCTTCTGTCACTATCAAGTAGTGCAATTCAATATCAAACATGCCTAAAGGGAAAAGTAGTATTTGCTCCAAATTAAAGGGATGGATACAGCCGTACCCAGAACTAAAAACTGATGGAAAAATCATTTTTTGTGAATCTTGCTGCAAAAACATTGGTGTTGATAGAAAATCGCAAGTAGACGCCCACTGCCAAACAAGTAAGTTTTAGACTTAAATTATGAAATGGCATCTCCTGAATCCTAATCTAGAAAATATAATTTAATGTACTACCCACGTTTAATTTTAATTTTTCCTAAACAGTTAAATTGCCCAATTTATGCTGACCTTTACATCATTTATCTTGGTCTGTGTACCTACATTTTTTTTATTTTATTATTTTATTGTACAGGCAGTTGAGGCCACTAAGAAAAGAAAAAACGTAACTCAACTTTTGATAACAGAAAGCTGTAGTGGCACCAATATGAAGAATTCTTTTATATTGTGTATGGCATTAGTCTCTTCCAATATTCCGCTATTCAAGCTGTCATGTCCGCAATTTACAAACTTTTTAGAAAAATATACCTGACAGAAAATACCTGACGAGAGCACTCTAAGAAAAAATGATCTAAATGTCTGCTATGAACAGACTTTAATGAAAATTAAAAATGAAATTTCCAATAATTTTATTTATACTTCAGTCGATGAAACTCTCGACTGATTCGAGAGGGAAATATGTTTGTGCAATAATAATTGGTATTTTGCACCCAGAAATTGAGCCTACCCTTCACTTAATTTCTTGTAAAGAATTGGAAAAAACTAATTTTGAGACGGTGTCGCGGTTTATTAACGATAGTTTGTTAAATATTTTCGGCCTCAACGGTTATCAAGATAAGGTTTTACTTTTAGTAACCGATGCAGCTCCTTATATGCTCAAAACTGGGAACGCTCTTAAAGTGTTTTACCCAAACATGGTTAACACAACATGTGTGGCGCATGGTCTTAATAGAGTTGCCGATAAAATACGTGAAGTTTTCCAAAATGTAAATAAATTAATAACTTGTGGCAAAAAAATCTTCTTGAAAGCCCCTCAGCGAGTGGCTTTATATGGGAATGTAATGAATTGTCCCTTGCCACCGGAAGCAGTTCTTACCAGGTGGGGAACTTGGATAGACGCTGCCCTTTTTTATTCCGAAAATTTGGATAGGTATGCAGAGCTAATAGAACATTTGGAAGAAGATGCTCTTGTTATCACCAAATTAAAAAGCATTGTAAAAAACAATTCAGTTAAGTCCGAATTGGCATTCATAAGGTCCCATTTTGGCCCAATACCCGTTGAAATAAAACATTTAGAGGCCAAAAATCTATCGTTAGATGAACAAATCAATATCGTACTAAGTGTTGAAGAGACACTCAAAAAAAGTAAATAACGACAAAGGAAAATTAATTTATGAAAAATTTCAAACCGTATTTGAAAAAAATCTTGGATTTAAAATTTTACAAACATTTAACGACGTTTTAAATGGCAAACGTTCAGATGTAGATGTGGCACCAAACATTTTAAGCTCCTATAAAAAATGTCCAATTACCAGTATTGATGTAGAAAGAGCTTTTTCTCATTTAAAACATATCCTTGATGACAGGAGGTATAATTTAACAGAAAAAAAAATTATAAATGTACATTGTAGTAAATTTTAACGAGAAAAATTGATTTCTTTATTTTTTCGTCTTATTGAATTGTTTATATCGTATAAATAATTGATTCTTGTTCTAGAAAATGTTCCTATTTTCTTATTTTATAGTTTAAAAGATAGATTTAAAATATATTATTTTAAAACATAATATTATGTATCTACTTGATGGTAATCAATAGAATTTTGTATTATTTTTTGTTTTACTATGGCATATAATTATTGGGCCTAACTAAGAGTGTTTTTTATTTTAATATTTTAATACAAAATATAGTTTAAATAAAGGAAAATTATTAATTTTATTGTACTCAATATTTGACTTTAATTTATGTCTACTTGGTGCTAATAAAATATAAAAACGAATATCTTTTTATTTAGTACACCTTTTTACACGTTTTGATTTTTTTATTGCACGTTTCAATGGTTTATACTGCACGAAAATCCGGTCTTTAGTGATCACAAACGAAAAATGGCTCGTCCTTTTATATAATAGTATAACCTTATATCGCCATATGTTAGAATCGTATAGAGCTAACAGATAATTGTGACTTGCAGATAATATACAAAAAATATTGCAACTGTAAATTAAGATATAAGCTATCCTATCTTTCTTGGATCAAACTACACACGGTGTGCAAATTTGATTAAAATCGGTTCAGTAGTTTAGGTGTCAGCGTGTCCCAAGAACGTGATACGTAATTTATATATATTAAGATTTTAAATATAGCAAAGTTATTATTATTCTCATTGAATATTTTACATCACACATAATTTTTATTCACTTCACAATTCGGCAATAGGTTTTTAACAAGTTGTTGGCCTATCTAATGGACAAGCCATCTGAGAAAGAAATTGTAGAAGTGCTCTAGTGGGGCGTCCTGTCATACTTCCTTTCCGGTAATATGGGGGATTTCCACAGCTACCACTTGCTAACATCCCTGTGCCAGTTATATCTAAATGGAGAAAGTCCACAGGTGGGGCAAACTCCTGTCAATACAGAGGTAAAATAATAGACAAGAAATATCAAAAATTGAGAAAAGTAAAATGTAAAAATGGAAGATTACCAATAAAAATGCTGCTCCTAGACATGGATCTCCGCCAGTTCCAGCTCCAACATTGTGGACATCAACACCAGCCCAATCTTACAAAACAAATGCTTTAAGTATTTTTATACTAGGTTCTTATATCAAAATTACTAGCTAAACATTAAATCACCTAATATTAAACATTTAGCTTTTATAAACATTATCAAGGTTCTGTTTTATTAATATAACAAAATATATTATAACATTTTTTGTAATAATTTTATTTATCTATAAACTGTTTGCAAGGATAACCACAGCCATCCATTAGGATATTGCATTCCTCTTTCCTTAATAAAACATTAATTATATAAGATGGAGAATGGAGGGCCCCCAAAATACATCAAATAATTATGTAATTATGTCATTGTAATTTTATATCTTTAGTGTTTTATCAATTATGTGTAATGTTTTTAAATCAATATTAATTGGTTTGCCAGACAGAGGTTGTAAGCGGGAAAACCCATTTTTTAGAAGATAATCTTTCACTATTCAAATATACATTAGTTTCTTAGAAATAGAATATTTAAAAAAAACAAAAGCAAATATTTCAAGTTTTATTCTTGTATAATGCCTTTCAAATCCAATTGTGAAACTATGTTTGATTCTCAAAGGAAAAAGGTTTTTTACATTAAAATATTTGCCACTCACTTTTTGTTATTGGTATATATACATTCTATGATAAACGAAGTCTAAACTAGGAAGTACTCTTCATTATTATTTTTTTTATTTTTTTCCAGTTTTGGTTTTTACGGCATTTAACAGCCCGAATTAGTGCAGAAAAATCCAATAAACAAATATTTTGTTATTTATTGCTTTGAGGGAAACCATAGGCATCATGTTTATAATTTATATTGTTTCGAAGTAAGGCTCCTAATATATTATTATAACAAATTTCAGTTGTATCTGCTTAAATCTGAAATTATATATATATATATATATATATATATATATATATATATATATATATATATATATATATATATATATATTTTTTTTAATCATCATACTAATATGGCGAGCAAAGATGATGTATTACTGAAGTCATATGACCTTACGGAATTAACCCCGTTAAGTGCAATATACATGCTTGACTACCTTAGTGGTCAGACCAGAAGTCCCTCAACCAATTCCTGCATAGAGTGACGCCTGAAATTTCTACAATTGCTATGTTATGTAATTGTTTAATCACTCCTCCATATAATTTGCTATTAAAATGTCTATTAATAATTGAGACTATGTGATAGGTTTGTGTACTGTAAGTGATTGGGTTGGTTTGTTATGAGTGTTTTTTGATAAAATGTATTTTGGTGAGGTTTCATTTAGATTTTTTTTTCTGCAATAGGTCTTCATTAGTTGTTTGTTACCAATATCTATCAATGTAAACGATTGTCAGACCAAAAATTATTTCTGACATGGGTAAGAGGAATTGAGGTGTATTAGCTGTGCAGTTGGGGCTACAGTCCAGTCCCATCTGCACAGCGAATATGAGCAGTTGCATACGAATATAATATAAGAGATGGTCTAAAGAGTATTATTATTATTATTATTATTATCATTATTTTAATTCAAAAACGGAAATTCCATCGAATTCAGATTTTGAAAACAATGGAGTATTTAGTATTCAACCCGAAATAAATCGTAAAATTCCCATCCCCCTGCAAAACCGAACAGCTTCTATTTTTTCCTTATTCTTTTCTTCCACTGGGGTGGAGGGGACTCTAATGGTCGTTTTTTTCAGTTTTTCTTTAATAACTCGAAAACTCTTGCCTCTAGCGAAAACATGTTTATGTATTAAATTAGTTTACTTAAAATTGTTTACAAAAAAGGTTATATAGATTTTTTTTCTGGGATCAATGCTTAAGAAGATATAGTGGGGGGAATATGGAAAAAGTAAAAGAAAACTCGTTTTTATTGTTAAAATTTATATATTTATCGTTAAAATTTCAATGTTTATTGTTACAAACGAATAGTTCATTATTATTAATTGAATGCTTATTGCTAAAAATAAATTATTGTCGTTAAGCCTAATATGCTTATTATAGTACTTGCGGTAAGTCGCACTTTTCCTTAAAAACACGTTTGTCGGTACTCTTTTGGTTATAACTCCGAAACTATTTATCTAATCTAGAATTTCTTTTTTTTTATCTTAAATGTGGTTAAATTGATTATCAGATACCATATATTTAATTTTAATACTTCCGATGTGGAATGGATACACCTCGCTGAATTCCGCGTACCGTTGTGAAATCCTTATTTTTTCAGAACATTGCTCGTTATAACTCTAAAAATATTTGTTCGATTCCGAATTTCTTTTTTCCATCTCATAGCTGGTTAAATTTGCTATTAGAATTAAAATTGCTATATATCAAATTTTGATCAAATTCCGTGTTATACTCTCCCTACAACTGTGCCACAATTGGCTTCTACATGAATTAACTCCTCTAAAAATTCTTCGTTGCCTAGACTATTAGGAGCGGATGGCAATGTAATAACAGGAGTAGGGTCCACGCGGCGCAGTGTGTAGCCCTCATGACACTCTCGGACGACGACTTTTGACATTTTCGTCCCTGCTCCATTTCGTTCGATCATAGTATAGATACAGCACTTTTACGTTTTCAAATATTTTAATACGAAGTCGGAAGTCTCCTCTGTGAACCTTTGGATTAATTAAACTGAAACCACTAGCTAAATTGTGAAGAGGATGAAATGATGACTGGTTCATCCCACTGTGTATTGAATATCATAGAGTCGACACACAGGTACATGAGATGTGTCAAGGTTCCCCCTCCACCTTGTTTTCCTTTAACCTCATAGTCTAGTTGTCAAAATACCTATCTTCGTAACTTCGTTGTGTTAGTGTTGTTTATAAAAGCTGTTGTTTGCTTCTTTCATTTAGGCTATTTAATTATTGTGTATTATAAAAAAACTATATTACGTGTATGTTCGTTGTATACGACTGCAACAACCGCAATAGCAGCAAGACACCAAATAAACAAATCTCTCTTTTCACCGCTGAATTATACTTTGTTTCTTTCAAGTTTATGTTATTGTTAAGTTAAATTTAAAAAAATAAATAAATTTTAGTATTACACTATCTTGCTAAGTACCTATAAAAGAGGTAAAAACTATAGCTCGATTCTCATCCGTTTTATACATATTTTAAATTTTATGTTTTTCCAGAAATTTCTACTTTTTGACAAATAATTGTAATGGGGAGCTGAATCACTTCTTAAAGGGAGGAGATATGGCACGAATAGAAGCGAAGATGGCCGAGAATCTCTTTGATCCGTGGATGCCTGTGCATTAAGAGCAGCGTTAGTATGCGGGGTCAAGCGCGGCCTACTCAACGTAATTCAAGCGGATGAGGACACACCATGGGTCGTGGTGAAGGATCGGCTCAAGGGGGCGGTCGTTGGACCCCAGAAGAGGACATTTTCCGAATGTTTCGGGAAGCTAGGAGGCCCCATCAATCTAATGGGCAGTATGCGGGATCGCTGTTGGCTAATTTTAACAAAATTACCGAGAAGATGAGAGAGACGACAGAAGCAGCGGAAGTGGAAGCGAGAATGACGTTTCTATCAACCATTCTAAAAGTTCAGGTTGCGAAGGAGACATGTAAAAAGGAAGGGCTTCCGAGGGACAAGACTTTCGTAGAATGTGCAAGAGAAATGGTGGACTCCAGCGCTCGAGATGAAGAAGTTCGGAAGGAAGAAGGATGGAGTAGGGTCACCGACGGAGGTAGAAACTCGCAGCCTCGAGGAGACCCATGGAGAAGAAAGGAAACGGATTTCGGTGGTCGGGACCGTCCAATGATGCGGGAAAGGAGGCAAGGACGGGAAAGGATAAGAAGACGTGGTGGAAAGAAAGAAAATGCCATGGGTGTGGGAAACCGGGTCATTTGTTAGCGCATTGTCCCCTCACAAGGTGTTTCGAATGTGGCACAGAAGGTAACATCGCTAGACAGTGCCCTTACATCAACAGACGCAGAGGAGCGAACCAGGGAGATTGGTGGCAGTCATTAAAAGACGAGTATTCCGATATCTTTTTCAAAGAAGGGGAAATACTGAGTGTGACAGGGGAGACTGTACACGAGATTCCGCTAAAACAAGACAGGGTGACATGCGTGAAAGAAAGAAGGTATCTCCAGGCGTTGCGTCAGCACATCAGGGAGGAATTGGAGAGTCTAAAGAGTCAGGGTATAATAGTTGCCAGTACCTCCCCATATAACAGTCCCTTATGGGCGGTTAAGAAAAAGAGCGAAGAGGGAACTCGTGAAAAGTACAGGGTGGTGGTGGACTTTCGGAAACTGAACGAGAATACGGTAGATGAAAAGTATCCCATTCCGAGATTTGAGGATATACTGGATCGGTTGGGTGGCGCGACGGTGTTTAGCACGTTAGACCTGAAGGCGGGGTATCACCAGATCAGGATGCACCCAAGAGATCAGCATAAGACCGCGTTCACGTTTGAAAGGGGCCATTACGAGTTCACCAGGATGCACTTCGGATTGAAAAACGCCGCTATAACGTTCCAAAGGCTGATGGATGATTTTCTGCGAGGGTTGGATGAGGCCAGCTGTCAGGTGTACATGGACGACTTACTAATATTCAGTAAAGACGAGACAGGACATGTACAGGACCTAAAACGGGTGTTTGACCGCTTGAGACAATTTGGACTGAAACTATCGTTAGAAAAATCGATCCTGGGACAAGACCGAATTAACTTCTTGGGACATACTATTTCAAAAGAGGGAGTAAGGCCGGACATACGGAAGGTAGACGCGATTAGGAGAATGGACATCCCAACAGACGTGAAGGGTATAAGGAGACTACTGGGGACTACTACAGACGGTTTGTCCCGGACATGGCAAGACACCTAGTACCTTTAAACGACCTGTTGAAGAAAGGAAGAAGAATAGTGATAACCCCGGAAATCGAGCAAAACATACGGACATGCATGGACAGACTTCAGAAAGAACCGGTACTCGGTACCCGGACTTTTCCATGACATTTACTATCACGACTGAGGCAAGAGAATATGCACGGGGGGCAGTACTCCCATATTGAAAAAGGGGAACAACCGGTAGCATACGCTAGCAGGCGACTTTCAGAGACGGAGGGGCGATATAGTGCTTTGGAAAGGGAGTTCCTAAGGGTAGTATGGGCCATTGAACACTTCAGACCATACGCGTTGGGGAGGAAATTCAAGGTGCATACGGACCATCGTCCCCTAATGTGGGTAGGGAAATTAAAGGATTCATCGCCGCGTGTCACCCGTTGGAAGGAATTCCTGAACCAATATAATTTGGAGGTGGTGTATAAGCCGGGGCAGGAGAATATTGTGGCTGACTGGCTATCACGAGCTTTGCAGGTGAATGCAATCGAGCGAGAAGCCGGGGAGTATTCGGGAGGAATACAAAAATTCATTAGGGAATGGACACCGGAAGGAGAAACGGAACGTTATTCGGAAGTTACGGAAGACGAGGGGAAAGTAGCACGAGAAGATAGTTCGGAAGGGGAGAGATCGGTAGAAATAGAAGAACTACAGGACATAATTAACGACAAACACAGACAGATAATTTGGAACACAAAAACGACAGGACTGACAAAGGCGGAGTACATAAAGTATGGAAGGTTTCATATAACCACGGTGCGGTCAGAGCCGGGAGTGTCGGAAGAAATGGTTAGAAAAGTTCTGACAGATGAATCTCGACCGGGAGAAACTTTTTACTTGTATGTAGGGAATGAAGTTGTGTGGGAGAAGATAAAGCGGTTGTGGAGAACCGAGCGGATAGGGTTGAACAGGACATTCATACGGTGTAAGCTGATGGTGGAAACTGTAAGGGAGGCGGATCGGCAGAAGGAGGTCACGGTGGCGTACCATCAAAGGAAAACAAATCACCAAGGAGTGCAGGAGACCTTGCATGCACTTAAGCGAAAATATTTTTAGGTTAAGATGCGGAATACTATCGAGGAGGTGATCAAAGGGTGCGAAATTTGCAATAAGACGAAATACGATCGTCACCCCCCTACCGGAAGACAGGAATAGACGGAGAAACCAATAGGACCACTAACAGACTTACAAATAGACACTTTCACATGGAAAGGTTGTAAATGGGTAACTTTCCTAGATATTTTCAGGGAAGTAGCGTTGGCATACCCGGTAGAGAGTAGATCGGCGGAGGCGGTACTTGACGCCCTACGAATCTGGTTTCAATTTTATGGAGTGCCGGTGAGGGTAACTTCGGACGGGGGTCGGGAATTTGACAACGCCAGTTTCAGGTCGGAAATGCGGAAGTTGGATGTGGCATGGCATCTGAATACGCCAGGACACCCAAAAGGCCAAGGGGCGGTGGAACGCTTGCACAGTACGCTGGGAGATCACCTTCGCGTGTTTACAAGGAAAAGAGAATAGAGGCGGGCATGGCAATGCCTAAAGCAATAGTGGCGTACAATCATGCGATTCATACAGCCATGGGATTTTCGCCATTTGAAATGTTATTTGGCCTTCGCGAACGTAGAAGGGATACCCGCGGTGCAGTAGTGGATGTAGAGGTTGAAGCGACGTTGGTGGCAAACAAAGTGGCACTCGGGCACAGATGGGAGGCTTAATGAGGAAAAAAAAAAGGAGGGCGACTCGGGGGAATCTTAGGGTTCATGATGGAACGGAAAGGGTCGCAATTGGAACTATTGTGTACCGGAAGGTAGTGTCGAACCGGAGTAAGGAGGATATACGTTATGATGGGCCCTTCAAAGTCGTAGTGATTCGGGAACGTAATGTTGTCACCATTCAGAGTATGCAAGATCCCCGGAAGCGAACAATCTGGGACAATTAAAGATTCCGTTAAAGTAATTTCCTCGGTTTTTCTCGTTTATCTCGTTTCAATAGTTTATCTCGTTTCTATCGTTTTATACGTTAATTGGTTGTTCTCGTTTCTTTGGTCGTTCTGAGTCGTTTCTAGTTAATTATCGTCAATTTTTCGTTATTTCTCGTGTTTCATTATTACCGTTTATTTGTTTATTCTTCTCATTCGTATTGTTCGTTCTCGTTTCTTCTGGTCATTAGACGGAGTTCGAGGGGTATCCTCTTTTCTATGCCAGAGAACTTGTGTAAATAGTAGATAATGTAAAGAATTAGAAGAAGTGTAACAGTTCTTTTTGTTTGTTCTATTTTAGTTTTGTACTGAATGAGATATGTAAATACCTGTCAATGAATAGTGAAAGTTTTATGTTAAGGACAGAAGTGTTTTTTTTTGTATTTATTTGTAAAATTGATTTTTGTATATGGTTGGTTGTTTGGCCTGTGTAGGAGTTTGCGAGGATTGTTCGTAAACTGGGGGGGGGGGGGGGGGGAGTTAAGGTGTATAGAGGAATAATATACATCTTAATCCCAAACAAACCACCGGATGTATATAAAGAGGATTGCTGAACAATAAAATTAATCTTTTTCCAGTACTCGTGAGTGTTATTTAGCTCCCTAATTTCCTTTTTTTTTTATGCTTTTCTTCTGGACGAACTTAACTTATACATACAACACACACACACACACACACACACACACACACACACACACACACACACACACACACACACACACACACACACACACACACACACACACACACACACACACACACACACACACACACACACACACACACACACACACACACACACACACACACACACACACACACACACATATACATACACACATACATACATATAATTGTAAGTTATATGTTTTTTGAAGGTTTATTTTTTATTTTTCTCTATTATGTAATTTTCTTATTTAAATTTTAGCAATTATTTTACCATTAACGAAAAGTTTTTAAAATTACACAGGATTGAAATCTCAATAATATGTTACAAAAATTTGTTTTCTGTTGTATTTTCATCAAAAAATTCCATTCCTAATAATAATATATAGTGATAGTAGCTATGACTTAATGCTTTTTATTGCACCGTTTAAAGCCTAAACCGATAATTTAGTTGGAGTGCAGTAGGACGTTAATCTTAAACAATGAAAAAAAATTAATTACCTGTAACTTTAGTCGTGAACATTTTCCAGGCTGGAAATCTCCATACTCTATCACCTGTTTCAGCCCCTGCTTTTGCTAGTTCCTTCCACACAACGTCTGAAGTACTGAAAGCTGCAGATGCAGAGGAACCAAGGGCATGTTGAACAGCAGCTAAAATATATTAAAGAAATTAAATTAGAATCTTTAATCATATAAGTAAAACACAAAGTGATCCGAAAATGGAGGAAAGAACTGGCCGAATCAAATATCAAAAATGGAATACAAATTTGTTGAAAAAAGGAGAACCTCAAAATTGAATGCTTAGCATTTGCGAATGATTAACCAATTCTGGCAGATAATATTCTGGTAGCACAAAACAGATAGAATTACTTAAACAAAAAGCAGGATAACAAATCTCGTTAAGAAAACTGGGTTAATGACAAACAGCAAAAGTGCACCTTCAGAGTTAGGCACGAAGTACGGAAATATAAGAAGAACGAACAAATTTAAAAAGATGGGACTTAGCATTCCACTCAACTAAGGATGTGTAAAATAAGAAATCACTGTCCAGAAACTCAAAAATTCGTAATTACAAGACTGGAGAAAGCAGTTTATCATACGATAAACTGGAGAAAGCAGTAGCTAAGTACACCTACCACGTTGTAGGCTCTTCCTTGGAGAATTAAATGTGAAAATTGGCAAAGAGTGATCACTCTAGCCTGCGATAGTTGCT
Organism: Euschistus heros; assembly: GCA_003667255.2. Lineage (NCBI taxonomy): Eukaryota > Metazoa > Arthropoda > Insecta > Hemiptera > Pentatomidae > Euschistus > Euschistus heros. Next base: position 584,395 of record RCWM02000003.1, read on the forward strand.
AAAATCCAACGTGCGCAAATGTAGACACGATCTCGGCCAGCCTTGGCACACGCCTATTGGATGTAAAAAAATAAGAAATCCAGGACAGAAAGGGTAACCAAGCAAAATTTTATCAATTTTTAAAAGATCTTTGTGCATAGCGTTTGGTACAAACCTCGTAGAACGTATACGGAGATCTACAAGCTTTCCTCAAAATAGCATCGACCGAAAGTGGGAAATTTGCAAAAGGTTTGGAAATTTGCAAAACTCTTATCCGATGATAAGAGTCAGGGAAACTAAAAGAATATAGAAAATAAACGAAGAGTATAAATATGTATAAATAATAGGATACCTGGATAGGCAGTCAGAACATTAACAATCTCATTTTAAATTAAAGGAATAGGACCACAAATATGAACAGCATATATATATATATATATATATATATATATATTTATTTATTTAAAATATTTTATTGAGTAATTATTACAATCTGCCACAAATGTGGGCAATAAGTAATATAGATGGCGTATGATTGATTACATTCACACATTATGTACAATGAGAAAAAAAAATAAAATAAAAATAAAGTAAATAAGTAATATAAGAAAATAAAAAGAGAGAACAAAAAAAAGAACTATGCTATACATAAACAATATAAAATATACTGTATACAAAATGAAATAGCAAAACTTAAGGAAAAAAAAGTAAATAATACTTATAATAGAAGATAAAACAAAGGCAAAAATACAATTATACGCTATTTACAATGTACACTCATCCTAGGGATCCCCCCACCAGACCCGTCCCTCCACTTATGAAGGGATAAGCCAGGCACAGAGAGATCCCAGCTCTTTTCTCTCAGCTGCGTCACTGGTGTAAAAAACCCAGTGGAGGCTAAGTGAGAGCGCTATAACATTCACTAAGGACATGATTATTTATAATTATAATTATCCTTGATTGAAAACTGGTGCGATAATTATCGCAGTTTTCAATCAAGGATAAGTCGTTTTGGAGATTATAGGAAGCTATTAAAGGATCTGAATGTGACGAAAGGATAGCAGTGTCATCAGCAAATGTTGCAAGGAAAGTATCAGGAGTAGTAGGGATATCTGCTGCGTAGAGGGTATATAAAACTGGACCTAGAACGCTACCTTGTGGAACACCAGCCTCTATAGAATAGCAGTTAGAGTATTCCATTCCGCAGCGAACTCGGAAGGAACGGTTAGAGAGGTAGGATTTAAGGACTAGGAATAGTGATTGAGGTAAATGGGTTTTGAGTTTGAAAAGCAAACCAGCATGCCATACCCGGTCGAAAGCTTGCGCTATGTCCAGAAATGCGCCGGAGCAATACTGTTTGCTTTCAAGTGCTGAGGATATGTGATCAACAACTCTGAGGCCTTGTTGGACAGAGGAATGGCTAGTGCGGAATCCAAACTAGTGAGAGGGAATATTATGCGATTCAAGGATGGGTAGGATACGTTTAAGAAGGAGCCTTTCAAAATTTTTTGAAAGAATTGGGAGAAGGCTAATTGGTCTATATGATGAAGGGTTGTTGGGAGGTTTGCCCGGTTTGAGGAAAAGGATAATAGTGGAGTGTTTCCATAGCAAAGGAAAATAGGTTGTCCGCAGGATACAATTGTAAAGGTAGGTGAGGAATATGACTGCTATATGAGGAAGTTGCCTGACGATTTTCGAACTAAGGAGATCATATCCAGTGGATTTACGGGGTTTTAATGTGTTTATAAGGTATTTGACCTCAGAGGGGTTTATTGCTTTAGGAGGTAAGGAAAGAGGAATCGGCGAATCAAGAAATTCATGAACCGTCGTTGTGTGGGTAGGATTAGATTCAGGATGGGGAACAAATATGCTGGAAAGGTGCCGGGCAAATTCTTTGGATCTGTTCACGTCAGAAGCCGCCCATGAACCATCTGCACGTCGGAGAGGATGGGAGGTGGGCTAATATTTTAGGATTTTTCTAGTGGTGGTCCAGAGGGAGTTATCTGAAGAAGTGAGTGAAGAAAAATAGGAATTATAGGATTTGGATCTGAAGGTAGCTATGTTTTTTTAAAGGAGTTTGGTAAGATAATTATAGGATTTCCGATCATCTGGATGCCTGATCCTTTGCCAAATAGCTCTGGCATGACGTTTGGATTGGATAAGATCCAGTAAATCTTGGGATAAAGGATTTTTCTTTCGAAGTTTGGGAGGGGAACGAGGTGAGGATGCAGCCCAGGCTGCTTGCTGGATCATGGTTGTGAAGGAATTAGTGGCATTGTCAAGGTCCTGGGAGGTTTTTAGGTATACTCTAAGGTCTATAGTGTCGGATAATGTTTGGCGGAAGAGGTTCCAGTCTACTGGTCCTCTAATAAATGATGGGGGAGAAGGTTTTGGGATAGGAGTGACGGAAAGGGTTAAAATTAAAGGACTGTGATCGGAGGAAAGTTCATCCAGACGTTCTATGGAGTAATGGAGGGATCCTAAGCCTGAATGAATGAAGAAGTCAAGAAGGTCGGGGCTTCGGTTAGGATCTGTGGGTCAATATGTAGGAGCGCCGGGAGAAATAAAGGATCTTCGGGAATTAAGTGCAGACTGCAATGCTCGCCCAAGGGAGTTGGTGGTTCTTGAACCCCATTGCTGGTGCTTAGCATTAAAGGCAGCACCTAGGAGAAAGCGATGACCTAAGGAATCAAAAAATGAGTTGAACTGGGATGTGGATATTGGTTTATTTGGGGGGCAGTAGGCCGCTGCAATCGTAAGTGGAAAGGAGAAGGTTTTGATAACAACTGCTGTGGGTTGTAGGAATTCATTTGCTGGTAAAGGGAATACGTGGTGAGAGAGGGAATGGTGAATGACAAGGTGTCCCAGAATAAATATTATTTTTCAAAAAAAAAAAAAAAAAAAAAAAAAAAAAAAAAAAAAAAAAATGATGACAGCAGTTCTAGCATGGGCTCTACCATCAGGGTGGTCTGTTCGGTAAGTTTGGTATTGTGAATTAATGAGGCGTTGTTTACTGGTCAGTCTGGTTTCTGATATTAAATATTAATTTCTTTGTCATGTAGCAAGGATATCAGTTCGTTAGTGTGGTTGCGAATACCATTCGCATTCCAAAGGAGAATGAATAAGGGTTTTGTGGAAGGCATTTAAGGATTTTTTTTAAGAGGAATTAGAAGAGGGACAACATTTGAAAGGAGTGAAATAAGTGGGGTAATGAGAGTTTTCAACTCTGATAGGAAGGAGTTAAATAAGGATGTGAGATCTGAGGTAGTTAGAGGAGGAGGAATATGGAGGATCTGATGAAGGGTGTGTGGATTAGGTTGAATTAGTGGTGCTGGAGTATGTTGTATGGTCATTTGGTGCTGTGATTGGGGCAGTGGTTGCTGAGGTTGAGGGTCTGGAAATTGAGGCTGTTGAGGAGGAAGCGGCATGGTCCCATTTTCCCATTTTCTGGTATCTTCTTCCGCCCAGCATTTCTGCAAAAGAAACAGATGACGTGGCAATTTTCGAGGGCTGTCTTCCTCTGGTCTGTGTTGTTTCTTCGGTCTGTGGTCGGTTTGGTTGGAACCTGTTGCGTAAGTTTAAGTAAGTTTGGCAGCCTTTGTAGTTGGCAGGGTGTCCTTGTTGGCAGAGGGCACAGACTGCTGGGACTTCTCTAGATTTTGTGCATTCATTGGATTTATGCATTTGCCCATATTTTACGCATCTCGGTATGTGGTGGCAATATGTTTTTGTATGGCCGTACGCCTGGCAATTGTGGCATTGACCGATGTCACGTTTGGGGTACGGATTTTCTATTTTTACTCTGGTATAATAGATTGATGAGACCTCATAAATCTGAACAGCATATTAATATTGACAATGATAAAGAGCCCCATACAGGTAAAGGGTTATGCTCTAGATTGCAAAAACTATAGGTCTATAGCACTGCTTCCAAAAGCATATAAAATCGCCAACATAGTCAATAAGAAGCTATGACCTTTTGCAGAGAGGGTGGTGGGGTAAAACCAGTATGGATTTACCCGAAGGAAGTCTATTACCGTCCAGCTGTTTTCCAAAAGACAAATCTTGGAGAAGATGAAGAAATTCAACATCAGTATACACGTACTCTTCATGGATTTTAGGTCGGCTTATGTTAGTGTGTGGAGATAATATGTTCGAATCGTGTCATTGGCTGATTGTAATTGATTCGTAACAATCAAAATCCCTCCATGGGAAATGCTGCCTTCAGACAACGTTAGGCCTGGCATAGGTAGTGTAGACTCTTTACATGCAAAATAAAAAAAAATTAATGAAAAAATAAACCTTTTATCTGCTAGAAGGGGCTTTTCGACCAAATATAATAGAGTTAGAGTCGGATTCAATTTTGTAGTGATCTTAGAGCAACACCAAATTTGGTTATGACACGGTGTACCGTTTTCGCTATTTATTATTAATAGAACAATTCTAAGCCTTACCTATTACGATATAAAATAAACACATTACCTGTAAGTGTAGCTATATTAACAGTGAGGCAGGGTTTATATTCATTACTGAAGGAGAGACAATCGGCAAGCATCACTCTTCCTTCATTATCAGGATTTTCAATTCGAATTGTTTTACCACTTAATGATACCACAACATCACCTGGTTTCATCGCCATGTTTCCGGGCATATTTTCCATCAAAGGAATCAAAGCTGTAAAACCATTAAACTTATATTTACACAGACATATGTATGTGAGAATACATATATATATTATGTTTGTATGTTATGTATTTAAGTCACTTATATATTAAATTGTTTAATGTCTTTTTAAAATTAACAGACAACAGTCACATGTCTTTGTGCCTTTGTAATGCTTCAGGTGACTATTAGCCCCAGAATATACAGGGTGTCCTGTATTTGCCAAGTAAATGGCAAAACTTCAGGAACTTATAGGGGACCGCAAAACTAAGACAAAAAGTCCTTTAGAGATTTGCTCGTTTTTGCTTAGTTTTAGAGAAAATCGCAAAAAAATAAACAAAAAAAGTTTTCATTTTTATACTTATTTATTTACATTTATGTTTATGTTATGTTCTTTTTATTGTAAATATTGCTCAAAATGTTGCCCTCTTGCACCAATGCAAGCATTACATCTAGCACTCACTTGATAAATTGCAGCTAAACATTGTTCTGATGATATTTGGTGCACTGCATCTATGATTCGGTCTCTTAATTGCTCTCTTGAGTTGATTGACACCGAATAAACTTACTGCTTCAAGGTTCCGAAAGGAAAGAAGAAAGGTTTCTTCATACGAAGAAATCCATGGGTGTCATATCAGGTGATCTGGGTGGCCAAGGTACTACTCCTCCACGTCCAATCCATCGTTGTGGATAATTTATATCCAGCCAAGCTCGAGCAAATCTGCTATAATGAGCTGGACATCCATCGAGTTGGAACCACATTTCAATCTGCTGCTGTAAGGGAATGTCATCTAAATAATTATAAAAGTCGTTCTCCAAAAAATGTGTAAATGTGATACCATTCAATCTTCCAGGTAAAAAAATATGGTCCCACCAGTAATCCGTTCCAAATTCCAAGCCAAACGTTAATAGCAAATTCATGCTGAAACCTATTCTCTCTAATAGCTCTGGGATTTTCAAGAGCCCATACATGATAATTTCTTTGATTAACAATTCCTCCTCTTGTAAAGGTAGCTTCATCGGTCCATATAATTTTTAATGGAAATAAATTATCATCGCGAATTTTGTCAAGAAACCAGTTACTAAAATTCAATCCCTTGACATAATCTTGAGGAAATAAATTCCGAACTTTTTGAAGATGGTATGGGTAGCGATTATCACCTTTCAAAGTTCGCCATATTGCTTGCCGCGATATTGCTAATGCAGCAGATGCTCTTCGGATGCTAGTCTCGGGATTGTTATCGAAGTGGCGTAGGACACAATTTCTTCTCCGATAATCTGCTCTTATTGCTGCCTGGAATTGGTCGCCTTCATTACGTATTAAGAATGACCCAGTCTCTCGTAGCCTATTAAAAGTTAACGAAAAGACTCGTCGATTAGGCACTCTTCTATTTTGAAATCGGCGGGCATACTCCCGCACCGCTTCTAAAGCATTACCGTTACAGAAACCATATACAAAAATCATATCAGCGTGTTCAACATCACAATATGTATGCGGCATTGTGGCTGATGCTATTCACACAAAAATATATGAGTAACTGACTGAAGACTGATTTAGGAATTATAATCCTAGAAGGAAGCCAAAATATAAACAAATAAAAGAATGTAAAGGATAACATTAAGTGTTTACATATCTCACTGCCTAGCCTGACGAACTTTGAAAGGTGATAATCGCTACCTGTAACATTTTTGTTTTGTTTCTTTTTTTGCGATTATCTCTAAAACTAAGCAAAAACGAGCAAATCTGACTTTTTGTCTTAGTTTTTCGGTTCCCTATAAGTTCCTGAAGTTTTGCCATTTAAATTCGGGACATTCTGTAGTTTATTTTTCATTCATCTATTTTTATATGTATATATACACACACACCCACACCCACACACACGCACACCCACACCCACACACACCCACCCACCCACCCACACACACACACACACACACACACACACACACACACACACACACACACACACACACACACACACACACCATAGGCGAGGGTAGCCTTAGGTAGTGCACGCTGGGGGTCACCACCTACAAAAAAGAAAAAAAACGATAAGCGCACACTAAATTAAATTGCTATGTTAAATTTATTTTATAATGGGCAGAATCATTAAAATACTTGGATTTAATCATAGGTAGTAGGCACATTTAATATGTATGCTGAATAAATAATTCCTAAAAAAAAAATATACAAAAAAGTGGGATTGTTATGTAGCTTAAAATTTTAACTAGAAAACACAAAAGTTTTGATATACAACTGTTTAGAGCTACCTCATTTAAATTACAACGGTACGCTCTTATATTTTGTAAATAACACATATCACACCTTTCGTGGAATACTGTAACTTGTCCGAAAAAATTGATTTTGAGTTTTTTACACTAAATCATTCAAAATTACGTTATTTTTATGTGGCATAAACTGTAATAAGTTTAGTTTTTCAGTTGGCCGAGGAGAGATGGAAGTTACTTTTCTAAAGTAGAGGAATTAACGAAAGTCGTTTGGGAAAGACTGTGTCAAATCACACGCTGTACATCTTAAATATTGCTTCGGCTGAATCTGGATCAGAAAAAAACAACCTACGATTAGCTGGGCCCCCTCATAAAAAAAAAATCCTGTGCCCTAGTTTATTGAGGATTTTTTTTTTTTAATACGAAAACGAATTACCATTAGCTGCTGTTATTTTTAACTGTTACTTTATTTTAAAAAAAATAATCATAAATTTAAAGAGCAACCCCCCCCCCCACCGCACGCGGTGTTTGCGGGAGTATACGTCGCGCCACTGAGTTAGTATGAAGAATTATCTAAACCCACAAAATATAAGAAATACCCACAGAAATGAAAGACAACTAACAGATGTTACCATGATATGATAATAAAAAAAATTTGTTTTCATTGAATACTCTACCACTTATGTTCATTGGTATCTGAAGCCTTGCCATAGCTTTTAGAACTCCAACAATGACTGCGGCTCCTGCCATATCAGCTCTATGTACTTCAAAATGTTTATGAGGTTTCAGGCATAAACCACCAGCATCAAAAGTTACGCCCTTTCCTAAATAAGATATGAATTAAAATAAAATAACATTTGTTTGATAAAAGAATAATTGTTTTCTAAAAATAAAACTAAAGTAAATACAGACCAGTCAAAACTACTGGTTTATCATTCTCTGAACCACCACAATAAGAACATTCTAGCAACATAGCTGGATTACATGAAGTTCTTGACATTGACAGAAAAGCTGTCATGTTTTTTTCAGTAAGCCAGTCTCTATCTCTTACTTCAACGTGCACTCCACATGGACATAGGATATCGATGGCTGCCTAAAAATCATTCAATTTAATAAAATTAACCCACTATAGTTTTATTTTTCATGAAAGTAACACTTTACATTACCTCAGCAAATGCAGAGGGAAACATCAAGTTTGCAGGGGTATCTTCAAGTTTTCGAACTATATTTTGCGCATCAGCTTTCCATAGCCCATTTGTCCAACCTTCTCTAGTGTAGCATCAAAACATTATCAATAAATAGACTGTTATAATCAGATAAAACTATTCAAATCACCTAGTCGTGTTGCTCAACATTTTTTATTTTCTTGATTCTTTTATCATGGATTCCCTATGGGTAGACATTCACAAAACTCCAATTGAAAAAAATTTACGAGCCATATTTTTTATTTGACAGCCATTTTAAAATGATGAATTAGAGAATTTTATGGAAAAAACGGGGTTTGCGGAAAATTTAATTGCGAAGTCATTTTTAACGATACCAAAATAATTTAAAAACTAATGTGTTCAGCATGAAATTACCTTTTCATTTTCATATCATGCAAGAAAGTTATTCAAAGTCTTTCTCAAAAATATGGAAAAACAAAAATTTAAAAATCGTTATTTTTAAGGCCATAAATATTAAGGAAGGAGAAGAGACTCACAAATGATATTTTATTTCTGTATTGAATACTTCTAGTACTACCAGCAGCATAAGTTTGAGTCTTGAGAATGTACTCCTTTTTTCTCTACGGCTTTTCAAAAATGGCTGAAAGCAGGTTTTTGCCAATTTTCATTGGTCAATTTCTGAAAAGGGACTGAATGAAAACTTTATAAAATGTTCCGTATACCAATAAGAATACACCACAAAAAAAATATGACTGAGGCTCAACTATGTTTTGAGTTACAGAGCTGTGAATTCCAATAAAAACGCTACCTTTTTAATACACTCGTGCAATGCTAGATTAGTAACTATTGACTTAAAATTATCTTAATCGACAAGTTAAAATTATGGTTAATATATAAATTATTATTCAGAGTTTTAAAATAATGAACTTAGCTTATATTTAAATGAAATACTTGACTTAAAAATGTTCATTAATTAAAAAAATATGTAAGTATATGATACAAGTATGTTTGTAAGTTAAAACCGATTGTAAAATGTTAACTGACACATCAGTTCTTATGATGCAACAAGTAATATAAGTTTTACATGTTTAGATTTGAACTCTTCCATATGCAACTGCTTGCACAGCCTACATCTTTCCTGTACCTACATGTCTCTGCAAGTGCTGACATGAACACCCTTGATGAAAAACAGATGAAAAAAATTGATATAATTACGAGCGCATTCAAGAAAAAATTAGATGAGTCGTTCTAAATCACTTAAAAACTCAGAATTTAAATGTTACAGAAACTTCAATTAGCAAGTACGACATACTCATTACTAAACTGAAAAAGAAATTCAAAGTGTCTAGTAAAGATGATCAAATTAAAATATTTAGTCTATTGCCAAGTTCATAGTCAATGAAAAAAATAGTTGAGGACATAGTGCATCTGAATACATGGTAAAGTTAACTAGGCAGCTATTAAAGGCTCAAGGTATCTTACCACATCTTACAAAAAGACAGGGCAACAAAACAAGTGAAGCTATTTTTTATGAACTGTGAGTTCTAGATTATACGAAAATACTCGTAGTTGCTTATGCCCTGGTAAAAAGGAATATGTCTCATCTGTGATTGACAATTTTAAGGTGTAGAAACAGAAAAGGTTAATTCTCCTTTGACTAAATGAACACTAGAGCATATATAAACAGAAATATCCAGATTACGAAATTCGTAGTTCTATGTTTTGCGCTCTAAGGCCAAAGTGGTGCGTTCTTCAGGGTTCATCAGGAACTTATAGTAGGTGTTTGCAAGCATTACCAAAACATAAAGCTTATGTGATAGAAGGGGCAAAGCTTAATGCAAATTATAAAAATGTTTGCTTGATACCTGTTCAAAATGTCCTGGACAAGATACTCTGCTTGATTAAAAGGTAGCGTTTTTATTGAAATCCACAGCTCTATAACTCAAAACATAGTTGAGTCTCAGTCATAATTTTTTTGTGGTGTATTCTTCTTAGTATAAGGAACATTTTATAAAATTTTCATTCAGTCCCTTTTCAGAAATTGACCTATGAAAATCGGCAAAAACCTGCTTTCAGCCATTTTTGAAAAGCCGTAGAGAAAAAAGGAGTACATTCTCAAGACTAAAACTTATGCTGCTGGTAGTACTACGAGTATTCAACACAGAGATAAAAGATCATTTGTGAGTCTCTTCTCCTTCCTTAAAATTTATGGCCTTAAAAATAACAACGATTTTTAATTTTTTTTCCGTGTTTTTGAGAGTTTGAATAACTTTCTTGCTTGATAGGAAAATTAAAATAATGTCCTTTTTAAAATATCGTTAAAAATGACTTCGCTACTAAATGTTCCGCAAACCCTGTTTTTTCATAAAATTTACTAAATCATCATTTTAAAATGGCTGTCAAATAAAAAATATGGTTTGTAAATTTTTTTTAATTGGTGTTTTGTGAAAGTCTACCCATAGGGAATCCATGATAAAAGAAACAAGAAAATAAAAAATGTTGAGTAACAAGGCTGGGTGATTTGAAATGGATTGACCCTATAACTAAAATAATAGAAGAATAGGAAAAAAAAATTAGTTTTTTTGCAAGTTAGAAATATTATAATATATTAGAAACACGGTTGTTTCTATATTTTTTACTTATTTAAGGGTTTCTCCAAGATGCAATTCAATTCCACACGCGGATCTCATTACAACGTAAGGTGTGGCACACGGATGGCGGATGTGAGGAGGGTAGGTGGAACTATCTTGAAAGAGATGATTTGGAAAAAAGAAAAAATGCCTGCAGAATGGAAAAAATCTATACTTATTCCGATTCACAAAAAGGGTCCTAGAAGAGTGCAGCAACTTTCGTTGTATCTCACTCCTTCTGAAGTTTTATAAAATATTTACATCAATTCTGACGAACCGAATTACTGATTACTCAAAAAAAATAATCGGACTATCAATGTGGTTTAGGCGGAGTCGTTCATCTATCGATTAAGTATTTTCCCTTGGACCAATTTTAGAGAAAAATTTGAATTTAAGGGCGTAGTGCATCAGTTCTATGTTGATTTCCAAAAGGCTTACGATTCGAATAACCATCTAAAACTGTTTGATTGAACTGGGGATATCAAAGAAATTGGTTAATCTATTAAATATCTGCATGTCTGTAATATGAAATAGAGTCCAAATCGGTACATTTTACTTCTAGAAGTTTGAGGTGCATTCTGGTTTGAAACAGGGAGATCCGCTTTCTCCGGTATTATTTAGCTTGGCGCTAAAATACGTCATTAGGAAGGTAATGCCTACGGGAAAAAGTTTTAACACTTTGAGCAATTCGAAAATATTTAGGATCTACCATAGCAAGGAAAAATGAAATTTAAGAGGAAATAAGGCAAAGTTAAAAGCCGGTAATGTTTTTTAATTCTCGTTTACAAAACTACTCAGTTCGCGCTTACTCTCTAGATATTTAAAAATTAGGATATATGAGACAATTTAACTACCGGTTGCATAACAGTTGTCTACGGATGCGAAACCTGGCTGCTTACATTAAGGCAGGAACAACACCTTAAAGTTTTCGAAAATAAAGTATTGCGCAGAATATTTGGTCAAAAAATGGATGAAGAAACGGGAGCATTTAGAAGACTTTACAATGTGGAACTGCGGGAGTTATCCGTTATAGTTCAGTTAATAGCAGCGCGGCAGTTAAAATGGGCATGTGAAATCGTTGGGTTTAGTAATGCCCGAATTCCGAAAAAATTAATCAGTTTTGGGCCGTCACACAGTGATTCAGAATAGTAATATAGCGCGACAAAAATAATTTTCTTGGGAAAGAACAAATTTTATTGAAAAACCTATCTTTTATATTATATTTAAGGTTAGAAAAACTAATTGGGTCAAAGAAAAATATTCTAAGCTTCTGAAAATACAATAATATTCATGAGAATCTAGTATATGTAATATATATGAAATCTAATATTGAAAACAAAATTTAATCACTTGTTTATTTTTCATTGGGGTTATTTCATTGTAATGTTGGTCTTAAACCAGTTTACGCCATTGTAACGTGTGCGAATAATATTAAAGCCGCGACAAAAATAATTTTCTTGGGAAAGAACAAATTTTATTGAAAAACCTATCTTTTATATTATATTTAAGGTTAGAAAAACTAATTGGGTCAAAGAAAAATATTCTAAGCTTCTGAAAATACAATAATATTCATGAGAATCTAGTATATGTAATATATGAAATCTAATATTGAAAACAAAATTTAATCACTTGTTTATTTTTCATTTGGGTCTTATTTCATTGTAATGTTGGTCTTAAACCAGTTACTACGCCAAAAGTTAGTATACGTGTGCGAATAATATTGATATTTTATATTCATTAACATTTATTCTCGCTTTGGCGATATTGGTTTTAAAAGCGTCAGTATTCAAGAATATATTGGCAAAAATCCGTTAAAGGGCAAAAAAAGGTAAACAATATTTTGTAAATATTTTCTTGAATAATCACACTTCGAATTTATGAAGAAACTTTCCAGTTGCAATCAGTTCTATTCACTTTATATATATATATATATATATATATATATATATATATATATATATATATATATATATATATTTTTCCCTTCTTCATGCAATGAGCATATTACATGTATCAAAAATTTTCAGTATTTTATAAAATATGTGAAATTTAGAAATAATTTACATTTAAGTTTTTATGATGAATTTTGAATAGGTACAATAAACAATGTACAAAAGAAACAAAACAAAATTAAGTGAAAATTTCATAACTAACACAAAACATAAGTGAATAAACACAAAACAAATAAAAACAACTCTAAAAATATCAATGAGTTTTTATTATTAGCATTATTATTATTTTTTTTTGTGAAACAATTTTTTTTGGATATTGAAGACATTTTTGAAATTAATAATCATAGATTACCAGTAGAAATATATATCAATATCACCAACGCGAGAGTAAATGTTAATGAATATAAAATCTTAGGGATTCGGGTTTTGAGGGAGTGGGTTGGAGGGAGGTGTGTGGTCAACGGTTGGTGGTATATGAATCGAACCGTCGGCTTCCCTAAGCCTTTTTATTTCTTTATTAATCCAAGGTCCATGAAAAATGATGAGGGCTGTGATTATAAGAAAAATTTGGTATAATATATGCAAACTAAGATAGATATAACCTGCTGTTTTTAGTTGAATGGCCAGGGTAAAAATCACGGTAGTCCAACCGAGTCAATTTTAAGAAAAATGAAATTTAAATTTAACTTACAATGATCCATTTTTAAATGTGAAAAATTATTTTATCAAAAAATATTCTTTTACTCAGACAATAGTTTCCCTTTATACAAAATTTCAAAACCAAAAAATAATTCCTAATGACCCAAAAATAAAAAGTCATGATCACTGTTGGGCTTGAAACTGATTGGTTATATAAACATCGGCCGTTCGAACTAATACACACTGGGAAAAACAACGATTCTAGGAGAGCTGAAGTCAAAATTCGAAGGTACGATTTTTAGCCCAAAATGGTAAGGACGCAAGTGTATAATGGAAGGAAAACAAGAACTCCCACTCGGAAAGTGTTTGTTTAAAGGTAAGATTACCCCTTTTAACAGGCGGTGTATCCTGGAGGATACTCATATATAATACCTTTTGCTCAATAAATGATGTAATGACCTACGCATTATCCTTCTCATTATCGTCTAGTATCCTTTATTCAACCTTGAATTTCATGATTCATGAATGGGAATGAGCATGGCGATAGTCCTTCAAAAGAAAAGAAAAAAGAAATGCATTCAAAAATCGCCGGCCCGTCGGCAGTTACAGGGTAAAATATTAAAATATTTTTTATGTTGACATCTCAGTTGCGTTTGACCAATGACCTAATTAATGCCCAAATATAATAAAAAATGGACTAGATTGATGAAGTTTTGCTGGAATTGTTTAATAATCGTTTTAAATATCCTTTTTTAAATTAATAATGACATCTTCAAGCGAAAGTAACACAAAAATTAACGCAAAATAGGTAAATGTACATAATGATTTTATTTATTCGTTAGCTTGTATTTTTTTCATGCACTCACTGTAAGATTTGCCTGCATTCGCTTTGCCTTTTATACAAACTTATTCTAATAGAACCAAAGAGCAATATTTACAAGAATTAGCTGCAAGTATTTGCAATTTTTAAAATTATATATTTTTATTTTAGAAGAACGAGGCTTTTCCAAAAGAAAACGTTTTGAAATTTGGCGGAAAAAATCGCGCTCCAATAAAAATGACATAGTAAGATAATTCATACTCAATTTGTAAAGGCAAGAAGATGCTGAAGTAGAACTATCGAAACAGGCGTTAAAAGCTATATAAAATGTAATCTGATGAGACGGTTTGGTGTAAGAATAATAAACACAATGTCCAGTGGATTCAAAATTGACACCTATAAGGTCCAAGTTTATACAAATGAAACTGCAGAATTGTTTGTTAGTTTATATTTTTGGTACTACATGCCTTTCAGTATTCACTGAATTCTGATACATAGGGCATAGATTGTCGAGTCCGCTTAGCTATATTTCCTATTAGGTTGCTCACAGTAGAAGCACTGGAGTCCTGTAACAAGGACCTGAGAAGGTACAAACAGACAACGTAACTGAAGAAAATGTTCCCGTCGTAGTAATATAACTGATTTGTGGGATTCATTATTTATTCTTCAGACTTTGTTTTATTTTCTATGTCCAATTAAACTAATACAGCCAATATTTTTAAAAACATCGGTATTTGAAAATGATATAAAGATCGGAATCAGACCAACACGAAGATAAATACGACGATGATGAATAATGGAATCGTTTTAAATGTTCATTTTTCTTTGTTTATTTAATTTTTTTAATTGTTCTTAATACATTTAAACAGGGCCGCCGACTGCAAAACCGGGCCCGTAGGCAAATGTATTGCCTAGGCACTCTAACCCCACCCCCCTTCCCCGTCAGCGGCCCTGTATTTAATAGATAATTTTAATAGTTTTTTTAAATGTTTATTTTGTTTTATTTATTAATATATTATGTTGATTTGATTTATCAAATAATTGAAGATAAACATTTTCTTTCGTTTAAGAAATTTGCTGGGTTTTTTTTTTCTTAACCCAAAAACTAAACACAAATAACGAAAACTTTCCTTGGTAAATACCTTGGCATTTTATCTGCTATTTCTTTTCAATAAAACTACAAAATTTTATTAAATCTAGTGGCTTCAATACCTTCAAATGCGTAAAGCTCATATCTAAAAGTGACAAAATAGATTTTTTATTTTATATTTGATTTCCCTACATAATCATCATATGAGAAAAAATAATCTGATAATCCATGGTGCTTTTACTTAATTGAAAATGTTTAAAAGACATGAGATTTAAAAGCTTATGGTTTTGTGAAGAATACGACTTTTGCACTCCTAGACTGGCTGTTTTACCCACTGGGCACTGGGTGTTTTCATATACAGGGTGAGTATCTCTCAGTGTAAAAAAAAGAATTGAGTGAAACTAGATCAAAAATGAAGAAAAATGTCGCAGATCTCACCTTTCTTTCCAATCCGTTGCAGATATACGATAAATCAAAGACTTTTTTGAGGAAACCACGTTTTTTGCCATAAAAGCTGTAATATCTCCATTTTGTTTAAATATTTTTCAAATTATGACCTCATTTTCAGATTTAGCATTAAATTTTCTATAATAGCTGAGTACCTGTAAACTTGAACTTTACAAACTTGGTACCTAAAGAACAGCTTGATCTTCACTTTTTTTAGAGAAGTTACAATGTTTTGTATTACTTCAACGCTCACCGTTTTTCGAAAAAAACTATCCACAAAACTATCCACGAAAGTGTTGATTTTTTTTCGATTTCATGGAGAAATTCACTTTTAAAACCGAAAAAAAATGGTGTTCTCATTTGGCATACAAATCAGTTACTTGTGTAAAAAAGACATTATGGTAATCGCTTAATGGAAATATTAATTTTAAACATAATAAACTCTTCTTTAGAATAAAAAGCAAAGAAAAAAATTATGGTTTAGTACAAAATAAAGGGAAACTGTCAATAAAGAGACACCAGATCAGAGGATCTTATTTATTAGACTTACATAATGTTTAAAATCCAATGATAATGAACATAGACCTCAATTTTTGAGCATTGTCGTTAGCTTCTGAATGCAGATTATGTTGAAGAATACTACTTTTTTAGGTGAATTGTAAGGGCAGATGAGTCTGTTTTTACAGGAAAAATATGAGTTTACAACACCATGGTGTTCCTCCACATTATCCGAAAGCAATACAAATATAAACCAACGATATACGTGGATAGGTAGAAATGCCTTCCCCTGTAAAATCAGACTCATCTGCCCATAAAATTCACCTCAAAAAGTAGTATTCTTCAACATGATTGCATTCAGAATAGCCGTTAGATTCTGAATTGTTCAAAAATTGAGGTCTACGTTCATTAACATTGGATTTTAAACATTACATTGAAAATCAAATAAAATAAATCCTAAATAATAATAATAAATAGATAAATGTAATAACATAAGATCCTCTGATCTGGTGTCGCTTTATAGACAGTTTTCCTTTATTTTCTATTAAACAATAATTTTTTTCTTTGCTTTTTATTTCAATGAAGAGTTTATTTTGTTTAAAATGCACATTTCCATTAAGGTGTTGTCATAATGTTTTATTAACACAATTAACAGATTTGTATGCCAAATGAGAACACCATTTTCATTCGGTTTCAAAAGAGAATTTCTCCATGAAATTGAAACAAAATCAATACGTTTACAATACAACATACAAGAAGATATTTTTTTATGTTTTAATTAAACTAAAACAAGGAATGGGTGACGTTCAAGACTATATAAATGAAAATCATAGTTATGGCTTCACTGTTTATTTGATCTTATAATTTTACAATTTCGGCAAAGCTGTTTCCTTTTCAATCCTCGTCAATGGGTTATCATCAATGCTTTAGTTGAAAGCATTAAAACACGATAGAAGAAACTTTGGCTTATATGGTTAGTCGTTTCGGACGCCTGGGGGGGGGGGGCTTCAGCCCCCAAGCTCCCCCTTGATTGCGCCAATGTATCTGTCTGTCTGTCTGTACTCGGTAGATTCAAAAACCATACATCCAAACGCCGTGAAAATTTGGGAAATTATTAGATATATTCCCGGGAAGGATTTTGATTTTTTTTTTTTTTTTTTTAAAACAAGAGTTGGGGTTCTAGATGCTTCCGAACAAATATCCTAAAAATATAAAAATAAGATTTATTTTTTACTAGCATCCCCAGTCGTGGCTTAACCCGCTCTTATGAGTAAAGAACTTAGATAGGGTTAATTAATAATAGAAGTTTTATTATTTAACAATCAAAATCTTGTCATGCAGTTGTGAATTATTTTCTCACAATATTTCTATATATTTTCACTCAAAGCTGTAATTTTTAGCCCAGTATTATTGCAATGATTAGTTGGTTGAAATTCACTTAAAAGCAATATTGGATATTCTCTTTAATTCTAATCTATGAGTTGGTAATTTAGATGGACAGAGACTGTTTAGGAAGAAACTCTGTCGGATAACGGAATGCATTTTAGATGGACAGAGACTGTTTAGGAAGAAACTCTGTCGGATAACGGAATGCATTATCAGTGCTTACAACCCTATCAAATAGATTCGAATTAATGATTGAATATCCAATAATTCTTTTAACCCTTTTCCTGGCAAAAACAGAAATATTGGGATTTTTTTGAAAATCACTTGAAAACACCGAAGTTTGGCCTTTCCACACACTGAAACGATTATCCAATACGGCCAAAACTAGTTTTAATAACTTTTATGGTCATTTATAATTAATGGGAACTGTAGTTCTCCTTGCCAGGTTACCGTAATGTTGCTCTTGCAACAAAAGGGGAACTGTGGTTCCCCTTGCCAGGTTGCCGTATAGGAAAATTCAGAAGGTTAAACAATTAAAAATCAATAAATGTGTAATAAAATTATATATTATATTAAAAATAAATATCTTTTGTTTTCTGAGATTTCGTCACCCTATTCCTAGGAAATCACAGCACAATTTTAAAGAAAAAAAATTCAGTCTTTCAAAATCACATTATTTGTTATCACTATGACATCAACTCGAATGCCACACCAACTTAAACAAAACATTTTAAAGAATAAGAAACTAAAATTCTTAAATTAAAAAAAATAACTAAAAAATACTAGAAGGACGACTCCTTACGTAAATGAAAGAAAATAGAGGGCTATTGTTTACTTGGCACTAGTGGTACTAGAGGTGGTATAGTACTGTAGGAAACAATTTCTTTTAGAAACGAGACATAATCTTTTATCACATTTTGAGCAGATGTAAACCGTTTTATTGATTTAACACAGGCGACATCTTCCTTCTTCTGTGAACTTCGGAAAATGATCACCACCTGCTGATGTGTCATCCAAATTACAGCAGGCTCTCCATGATTTATTTGGTTGATGTTTGCGAACGAAGCGCAACGAGGGTCTAATCTTGGATCCAGCCACAACTGCTGCTCGGATGAGCTGTTGGGTGACGTCGGCTTTAAATTCTTTGAGAGAAAGTTCACCTCCATCAGTACTTGCTTTGAATTCTCTCTTTTTTCAGCTATTGTTTTAGTAACATTCTTTCTTTCTCTATTAACCAAGTGTTGTTGGTGCAAATGTCTAGCATTTGAGCAAATATTGGTAAGTACAACCGGTGGGATCTGAGAGGAGTACGATAAAGTGCAATGAGCATGTGAGCATTATATTCTTTGATAAATTGCGGACATTTAAGCTGTAATATGAAATAATACATTATTCAACGGTATAATAATAAAATAATAGTACAATATTAGTTAATTTGTTTAAGTAATTAATGGATAATTAATTTAAAGTATAATTTTAGTTAATTTAGTTAGATATATTATATTTTTTTTTATTTATTTAGTCAAAATGTAAACTTTTTTGGAATATTGGTATCCAAGCAAGGGGAACTGAGGTTCTCCTGGAAGGTATACTGGTAACCTGGTAAGGGGAACTGAGGTTCCCATTGAAGTTTACTGGTATCCTGGCTCGGGGAACTGAGGTTCCCATTTTAATTTCTTCGATTATAAAAGTGTGAATGGAAATTTCGACTATTTTTTAACTCTTTCCGTTAGAAAACAACTCAATCTATAAGAAGCAACAGATCACAGTTCTGAGAAACAAAGAATAACTAATAAAAAATGGTTGTAAACATACCTGACTAGCCAAGCCAACGATGTCTAACAGCCAAACTGGACTTCGTCGCAAATATCGTCGAATAGCTAAGCTCATCGCGTTCCGCCCACCTTGTAGGGCTGCCAACTTGAAGAGAAGGGTTTGCTTAAAAGGACAACACTGTTTGCGAGACCCCCATCCAGCTAGTTACTTTATAAATATTGACCAAAGTTGATGGAAACTGTAGTTCCCATTGCCAGGATAAGGGCTAAGTAAATTTCAACCAACTAATCATTGCAATAATACCGGGTAGAAAATTACAGCTTTCAGTGAAAGTATATAGAAATATTGTGAGAAAATAATTCTCAAGTGCATGATAAGATTTTTATTGTTAAAAAAAACAACTTCTATTATTAGTTAAACCTATGTAAGTTCTTTACTTATAAGAGCGGGCGAAGCCACGACTGGGGATGCTAGTTTTATATAAAATAGGAATAGTTTTACTAACTTACGTGTCTGGGTCCTCATATAACGACAAATTTGGTTCAGTCAAATGACGATCCTTTGACTTGAGGTCTTGATATCTCCAAACCCCTAGAGAGGAACCTTCTGCAGCTGCTTCTGCATTTGTATAACCATCAACCCATATTTGTTGACAACCCTAAGAGTTAATAAGATGGTTAGAAAAAAAAGCAAATTTTTGTAATTTAAGCTAATGAAAAAATAATATAGTTATTAACAGAAGAGCATAAATTCAAACTTCAGGTTAACATAATGCCGTGATATCTGCAAAAACTAAGGTTTTGATTCGCTGGAGTTTGATACTGTTACGGGCCACTGGGGGTATGACTAATAAAATCACAATTTAATGCTAAACACTAATTTATTTACAACTTAATAAATACAAATAGGTCCTTAAGCTAATAACAATTATACTTAGGTATAACTTATATCTAATTACACAATATCTATATTATACAATACTTATCCTTAATATCCTAATACTATGGTTCACAATTATACATAAGATTATATTACACAGAGACTGTTACTATTTTCACTGACACTAATAATCACTGACAAAACTGTCACTGACACTTACCCGACCGATCACTCACTGATCACTGTCACCTAAATACTGCTTCACTAGGCTAGGGGCGGGCCTATTTAAAGCTACGTCGAACCATCCAGACTGTTCTAGGCAGGTTACAAGTCTATGCCCTTCGAGCCCGCCGCGAACCTTTTAGGCCACTACCGGCATTTTCGGCTACCTGCTCACCCGGGCCGCCCACAGCGCCTTCAACCTCCCCTGACCGTAACACTGCCCCTCCTTAAAAGTGCTCTGCCCACAGTTTGGAGAAATTAGCTGCGATGAGCTTCTTCCGAAGTAGTCGCCTTTTGCTCTCCAGGGATTAAACGTGCACACCAATATGACTATTCCAGAGTTGGCAAATGTCTCTTCAAGCATGCGTCTTACGATCTTCCATTCCAGGCCGTCATATCCACAGCCCAACTTGGGGGATGGCGAACTTAGTGACATGCAGTCTTAGAAGCTTGCTGCGCAGGTCGTTGAGGCTTCGCTGTAGTGCGCCGCAAAATGAGGCAAAACAGGCAAAAAGCGGAAAAAAATCTTTTTCTCGAGAAAGGTTAGTCCTATCGAGCTGCAAATAGTCTCATTCAATTCAGAATAGAAAAATACGTTAGATTTGCAACTCCATTGAAAAATTATATCATTTTATTTTTTAATAAAACTGAGAGATAATTTAAATTATTTTATAAAATTTATTAGATATAATTTTAATTTAATTTAACATAAGTTTATGCTAATTTAACTTCATTACAACAAAAAATTGGTTCCCTTTTTCAATAATCACATTTTTATGTCGATCAGTTTAGAGTAATTCATTATTTACCTACATAATGAAAAGACATGTAGGACGGCTCACCTATCAATTGGAGTTCTTCGTCACTGATGGGAACGCGTTCTTTTAAGTTGAGGCCTCATGTACGTAATGTAGGGATCTAATGCTTTTATTAGCTTATGAAAAATATCATAATATCAATCTTTCATTCATCCACTCATAAAACCTAGTTTTAAACTTATGTCTCAGACTACTTCAACATTTACTAGACAAACGTTCAAAGCTCCCAATTAATTACAAAAGACTCATTTACATGACCTATTTGGACGTACGGAGTTGAGCTTTAGAGCTCTACTAAACCATCCAATTCATCTCGTATCCAATCCTTACAATCCAAAATCCTTCGAAAAATCCTCAATACTCCTTGCTTTGTGACCAATAAACTTATCCATAAAGATGTTTATGTTCCATATGTTTCTGATTTAGCCCAAATCAGATACCTATCCTTCCATAGTAAGCTCTATAACCACTCCAATCCACTAGTCTCCCAACTTGCTTCCCCCTCCATCCCTGATAATCCTCCGAGGTGTCTGAAAAGAAGATGGCCTAGAGACCTTTTAGTGTAGATTTTATTGAAGTGCTACTAGTGAGTAGTTCTTCACAAGTTATTTACATGCCATTGTATTCACTGTCAACACATTTACTTGTATATTATTTTGTACAGTTGTAAATATCAATAAATGAAAAAAAAAAAAAATTATGTCTATTAAAATTAACCGATTTTAACTCTTATTTATTATGAGGGAAAATCGTTTATTAATTGCACAAGATATGAAAGTAATCAAGTCATCCGATTCCAAAGAATACTTCTCGCGGACTAAAGTTTCTAATGAACAATCAATAAAAAATACCTCACAGAGATCGGAATATTTTATTTTAAATGTATTCATAATGTGAATGAATATGTTAACACTTTTTGAAAATAAAGCAGACTTAAACCGCACTGGAGTGTCGATAATCCGAACATCAATTTTTTTTTTGTAATGCAATTTTAATTAAATTGATCATATAATCAACTTATTTCTATTGTTAAATTATTATATTACTGAAATAAAAAACAAAATGATTGTTTCCATGAACCTCTATAAATGAAATAAGAAATAACTATTTCTCGCAAAATACAAAAAATGAACTTAGACATCTATACCTACATATTTGTTTCATCATTTGAGAATTAGATCACTTCATTTGTGTCTCTGAATCCCTTTCTTAGGTTTAAAATGAACAAGCATAGAGACCACGAACAGGCTAATATCAACTTTGTAAACAATCATTGTTTTTATGCACAGTTGTCAATAAAATTTATAGGAATATTAAGCAGTGGTATAAGCTTTATGATAATGGTAATTTTTTACCGGAGCTCGGCGGAGCTTTTTTTGTAGGATCACACATGTTACAAAACTCTGCTAACTTTTTGCCTCTCGCTCTAGCATATTTTTTGATATTGTATTTCATACATTGGACCAATCTAATATTGTCCAACTTTAGAAGGACTCAGAGTCGCAAATAAAAATGAAATTGAAAAACAAACTGGAAATGTTTGCACCAACAAATAAATGGCCCATCAAACACGAAAAAAATAATAAAGTCATTTTTTAGAGTTTTTTCCGTGTTTGCCCCACTGTGCGCCGTACGTTGACTTCTGATGGGAGGAACGCTTGGTAACCAAGTAAAACAGATGCTGGCCTCCGAGCGTGTCCTTCCGACACTGGGTCCTTGGTGTTCTAGCTTTTCAGTTCCGGCAAACTTTTTCCTGAAAACAGTTGCGATCCCTCGAGAGTTTCTCAGATCTTCGGTGACGCAATGGGCCAGAGCATAGTCCACTGGTATCGAGAAGATATCTCTGTAGATTGTTTGGGTCACTCCACGGGGATCCAGTACTTCAGGACGCGCAACTGAGTCGTTCGTTCTCA